>JACEII010000003.1:8152993-8282657 GCA_014332785.1 Antheraea mylitta
GTAGGTAGTTTCGGGGACGATAAATCGATCTAGCTAGATGTTATTCACAGAAAACTTTTTTAACTGAGTTTTCAGGCAATGAAAAAATATAGCTAGAATATAAAGGTAAATTTTGGCGCCGCTGTCATAACAAAAATAGGTTAGTTGGAAATCGGCTTCTTTGAAAATTCGTCAAACCGTAGTTCGAATCCGATTGACAGCAAAAGACGTATCTTATTTAATATTTTTTTTTTTATAAAAAAATGCTCATTTTGTGAGGCTAACCTAACAGTTTCTTTTAATTTAATTTTTTTTTTTTCAAAAGAATCGATCTAGGCTCGGTCATCCAGGTACTATTTTATACAACTATAAAATTACCCTAAAAAATTTAACACTTTGATAAGAAATATTGGCAGTGAAATTAACACCACCTCCTTTTTATCGAAAACCCGTAGTAACGAAATTCCTTCACTATAGTTCTAGTATTCCTGGTATAGTAATTAGCAGTTTTATTTGTAAAATGTACGGGTGTCATATGAATTCCTAGCATTCAAAAATTCCGTGTGTCGATGCACCGCAACAAATCTACAGGAATCCATGGAATTTAAATCCGGTGTGAATTTTTATTCGCATTGCGTGCGTTTCTGTGTAATTTATTATATATCAAAAATCTTGTGAAAAAAAAGTGCGATAATATACTACAGCGCACACTAACTCTAATTAATTATCCTATAATTGCAGTCGGCTTATACACGCCGTCGTGGACGTAATGAATTCAATAATTTTCTTGTATGTGTGAATTCTCATTACTATGTACGTTTTAAGCTTAAAATTAGATCAGTAGACTTAACTGAGGTAAATGTCGTGACCATCGTGCGTAACGCCAGCTTTTACTATTTTCATAAGCTAGGTGTAATCTATATAGTTAATTCATTGGGTAAGTACTATGTATGCCGACAATGAACAGTTTAATATTTGGGCAACTTTAAATGCACATGTGCTAATGTCTTAGGTAGTTATTAAAATTCGTCACGGTGCTGACTGTCGTTGTCGGGCAACAGAACACAAAACGTTGGGAAACACATACCGTGCTTATTCTATGTAACTACGAGTATTACATGCGAACTTTTTGGTGCACAGTAAAATCTCCTTATTCACGGTTTTAGTATTCGTGGACAAAAAAATCACTTTCCATATTCAAGTACATACCGTAGTCTTTTTACAAAAATACTACATGCCGCTAGGGCATTTGATGTAAACCGAAATGGTACATGCGTAGATCTTTGTAATTAATTCTATACAAACTTAATTGACTGGCTTCATAACAGTTTTGTTGCTGTAGTTAAAACTTATTTAGTACAAAATTAATTTAGACGGTATGTTCTAATTTTAAACAATGCTCCTGATCACCCTGGTGAGTGTGAAACTGTGCAACCTAAATTACATATTAAAAGGTGCAAAATAAGAAAAAACCACAAGTTCTTGAAACCTTCATACATTAAAAGTAATAATGCTTTTCTGAGTAAATTAATGTTATTTTAAAATAATTTTATTATATTTTGTAACCTTGAAATGTACTCCTTATGTTTCTATACAGAATACATTTCGTATTAACGGTTTCCATATCCGTGGCAAAACTATGAAACTTATGCTTTGCGAATCAGGAGCTTACACTAAATATATTTTTTAATTTTAGCGGCCTGACATATATCTGGCTATATTATCTTATACCTACGCATTTGTAATTCACTGTCTGCCAATTGCAGAATCCTGCAGAACGTGTCAACCAAAATTGTAACTAGAAAAAATTACTACTACTCAACAGATGCATCTAATATCTATAAAGAGAAATATAAAATTTAAATCAGATACAATGGCATTGTGATTGAATAACAAACTCTACAGCAATTGTATGATAGACACACAACATAGAGACTACTACGATGAAAAAAACCTTAATTTGTGTATAATAAAGGCTTTCTCTCGAGTATATATAATCTTCCTTTATCTTACCTACTCGTATATGTCGCCTGTCGGTATATGTTGTAACGTTCGTAAAAAACAATCTTAGTAACGATACAAAAAAAATCATTAAATTATAGTTATGTAGGTTTTCTTGTCATGTTGTTATCCAAAAAAAAAAATAATTACGTATATAAATAATCTAATATGAATAATTGGTTTTATAAAAGTTAATTCAATGTGTAAACATGAAGCGGAGAAAGAATTAGAGCGTGTTGTATATTTGTACTTTTTTTTTAACTATCATTAGAAGCATATCCATTGTGCATAATCGTATTTTTGTTTATGAAAGGGAGAAAAAATTCACACTTAAAATTAAAAACAAATGTTTTTACCTATTACAAAAGATTAATGATTTAATTTTTTTACAATAATTATTATATATGAGATATTCATTAATTTGCAAATGACACATGATCTTTCGTACTCGCTGTTATTATTCGTACAATAGTTTCTTTTTAGTAATGATTACGCTATTGACCCAGCAAGGTCTTAACAGCTTCACCGGACTACTAAGGCGAGCGCTTAAGGCACTCAGCCGATTTATTTTGGCAACCAGCTCAAGGGTGTACGGCACACCTCGGCTTGGCTGTTGCCTGTTGCATACTAAATCGCGACCTATCTTAGGTAACCTAGCTAACTATTCATATATGTATGAGTTGTTGAAACGTATATGTGTACCAAGCATAAACGCCTCAACAACTCCTCCATATATTTACTATCGGAAAATTGAACTCGTATAATAGATATGTGTAAGATTTAAGCAACAACATCAAGGGTTCCTAAATTGTTTCGCTCCGTGACGCACTTTCAATTTTGGTTTTTATCACGGCTCCCTGACCTAGCAAGCTAGTCAACATAGACACGTTCTATAGAAATACTTACTATGATACTAGTTATATAGGCACAAATATTAAAACATTACTAACATGTATCTGTGTGTGCTGGGAATTTAATGGTTTACCTTGTACCCGCCAATAACTAAATTAAGTTATCCTATCCTCTTTACTTTACGCACACTTTGGGAACCTCTGAACAACATATCAGTTGTCTTCATATACCGAAATATATAAATGAAGAAATACGCTGTAATTACATCTATGCCAATGTCTAGGCACCAACACCTGTGTCTAATATACCGACGTGACTGTCGACGCAATTAGTAGGTTCATCTCAAAGGGTAGTTCATCTATCGGGTCGTAAACGCTCCACCTTTGTGGATTATAATTTAAAAATGGCCATAAAAAATAAAAATGAAGCCCCCATAAAGGCCAACTGAGAAAAGTGGTATATGTAACAAATATAAAACAGTTAATAGTTAAGTAAATAATAACAATTAATGCTCACTTTTTAAACGAATTTTGACAATACTAATAAAATAAACAAAAGCAGAAATAATGAGTGCGTGTAACCGTCACACGAAATTGAAGTAAAACTTGTAGTTTAAGTTCCGAATTAGCTGATAGATGGCACTACAGAAGATAAAGCTTTGATTTAATTTGTTACTTACTTACAGTGAAACCAGATGGCAGCTCGGTCGCGCGCCCATATATATGTAATTAATTCTATTGTATGATTTCTATTATTATTATTCAATTTAATATTTTTCTTTTTTTTTATCAAAAATCTTTGATTGACTTGTTCATAGACTATTTATTGACGAAATAAAAATATTTAAAAACCGGATGATACAGAAACGTGACTCCATTATGCCGTAACGAACTTCCGTTGCATTGTCGCCCAGTTACCTCCCAGTAGCACCTAAAGAAGTTTTAAAAGGTACACAGACCTCTAGATCTGCAGAGATAAAAAGAAAAAAAAAACATTTATTACTTGTACCTGGAATGTCTTCTTTGTATTCCGTAACCGTTACTCATCACGTAGTCTGGGTGATGAGCGAGAGACACACGAACCCTCGGGGGTGGCTGTATGTAACCAGGTGGTACCATCGGTGTATACAGAGGTTCGTATATCATTTGATGCGGTACGTATACGGGTTCTTCAATGTACATAGACCTACGGCGCTCCCCTGGAATGGATTGTGTAATTATAATTATTTATGATAGTGTCCACAGTCAAATTTAGAGGTAAGCTACAGGAGCTTTAGTTCTTTCAACCTTCACGAGAATGGTCTCCACATGAGGTTTGATATTTTAATATAAATATCAATATATTATCTTTTATCTTCGTTGACAAAGAAAAAACTTCACATTAATAATTTTGTAGGGACCTCTAGACCTATAATAGATATAATAGACCTTTTTTGTAAACAAATCGATGTATATTTATAATTTACTAGCTTTTGGTCGTTGTTTCGCTAGCTTAAATGTAAATTTTAACTATCCCTCGGGAATCGTTTTTTTTTTCTGGATGAAAGACAATATCGGTGTTATTACAAAAAAATGAAATAAGTATTAAATACTTGCTCTAAAAAAGTTATATTTTAAATGCACCGCACTCGCTGAATGTTCGCCATCTTACTCTTTTGTCTCGCTTTGGTGAGGTTAGACTTACGAAAAAAGGATAACGCGAACTTGCCTCGGCGTTTAGTACGAAAAGTTTTTAAAGCAAGCTTTTAATTCGTATTCAACTTTTTTGTAATAACACAGTCTATGTACTTCTATGTACCCTTAAAAAAGGGAATACAATACATTATAATGCTCAGTTGAGTAATTAAAGCGTGAAAGTGTAACAAACAAACATACAATAACATATTCGCGTTTATTACATAAATAAGACTGTTCAGAATTATTCGGAGCATACACTTCCTCAATCGCTCCAACTTGTAAATTCCGATCCGGATAGCCTCAGTTGGTAAACATACATTGTGGTTTACTAAGTAGTGGAATGCCTTAAAAATTACAAAAATGATTTTCTTGTTTTTGAAAGTGTCATTTTTTAACTTACACATTGTGTAATGAACCGCCCCCCACTAATATGTATTTAGCAAGAGCCATTGCATATGACAAATTCCATTTACATACAAGCAATAATGTTAAGATTGGCAGCAATGGCATAACTTTGATAAGCCTTTACTATGACTATATAATCTTTGTTTTTAAAATGGATTTACAGACATTTTTGATATCGTTTTACTCTTTTAAAATACGTCATTCAGAGGCCACAATGCACATCTTTGACGGTAAGCAAATTTTCGAACATTTAATGTGTGTTATCATCAAAAAACTCTATCTCTATATTAATAATATTTTATTCTTATTATTTTAAGTATAGTTCAGTATAATTTATAAATAGTAAAATAGTTGCTAATACAAAATTATGGAGATGTGTTAGTTACTCGGTTGTTTAATTATAGGAATACATTTATTACAAAGTGTACATCATCCTGTCTTTGTAGCAAGTAGACAAGGACACATGAAGGTTTCTTGTAGGTATTAAGGTAAAACTGTTGTCTAATGATTTACGGTGATTAATATCTCGTTTGTTTGCGGTTAATATATTATTGTAATGAGAATATACATTACTATATTTAAGCAACATTGATAAATAGATATTTATCAATGTAAAAATTGAGAAATAGATTTTGATAATTAAGTTAGTAAATATGAACATAAACATAACAAGAGTATAAAACTAACATTAAAAATAAAAATCTACAACAATACAAAACAATCTGATATTTTTATATCTATTTATGGATGACAGACAAACCTTAGACCACCTATATTTTTGTAATATTGATATACCCACCTATGATAATTACACCGTTATAAATAACTATTCTTAAAAAAGTCTACTTACTAATTGGTTTTTCACCGTACATAGGTTCTGGATATTCGGGAAACATTACTTTAGATAACTTCCTTCCGTAAATTGGATGTTCGATCGGAATTTCTTCAGGAGGCCTGCTTCTTCTAGGTGGCGGTAGCGGCGGTTCCTCACCAGAGTCGTAGTTTTTCGTTGGCACGTAATAAAAACTAGCACTGACTGGTTCACCGGCGAAAGAGTTTGGGTTTTCATCTTGGCTTGATTCCGTTCTTTCGGCTTGCATTATATTAAACGCGTCGTTGTCCCAAGGGTCGGAGTATACTCGATGGTTTGTCGGAGGTGTCGGAGCCTCGTCTCCTTCACTATCAAAGTCCACGGCAGCCCAATACGGGCTTCCAGAGTGGCCAGGCATCTTTATGCTGTGCACTTAATTACACACGAAACTTGACACAACGTTTTTACTTTTTGCACTGAAGTACCGGCCACCGAGTCACAGGGACATTATCCGCGTACGTCGAACGTTCCAACCAGATATGGTAGTGTAATTTATATGCTTTGCTTGGTAGATTAATTGTTATGCTCGGCACGCATCACGTGGACATTCGACAGTACGTACGATGCGATCGGTAGAAGAGTTGTGGGCTTAGAGGCAAACACGCGCGAGTGCACACCGCGAGTTTTGCCTGCGAATAGAATGCGCGTCGACGTACCTCCACTCAAGAAGATGCAATACACATTAGAAATGTATTCGCGAACCAAGGTTCACACGCAAACTTTGAAAGCAATTGAAATTAAACACACACTGCTACACGTTTAATTATATTTACCGCATTAATTTTAGTGCATAATTACAATCAATCGAACTACTATAGATGATTAAAATGGATTGTATGATAGTTGATTTAATACTTTTAAAAAATTAATAACATGGATTGGGTAAAATCGACTTCATTAAATACCTTATTAGACATAAAATGAATACTATAAAGAAATATGTGTTATGCTAATTGACATTATTTAATGAAATTACATTGACTAGAGGATTTTTTTAGTTATTATCATTATTAGTGTCATTACATCACTACATTTAAAGTCTAGATCACTTTAGTTTGCACGCCATTTTTCTTTCTTGTATGTTATTCTGCTGTGCCCCACCTGCCTTGATAATTTTGTCATAACATCTTGCCGGTGCGATGCGACGGACGCGTTCTATTATTGCGACCGAATTATGACATAATTGACATAAATGGCCTGTTTCTCTCCACATCAATGTAGTTACTCTTCCACTAATGAGCGTAAACTGATTACTAGTGGTAGAATCTTTGTAACATTAGACTGCAGAAGAATCAATATCTTACATATTTCTGCCGCGAAGCAGTATTGCTCACAGAGCTATGTCATAGTCCAAAAGATGTGGTCGGTAATACGTACTGGAACACAATTATATTATAACTACGGTAACTGCATATGCTTCAACAACGCCTTGTTAAAACTTGGCTAGGTAACTTCTTTTTAACGGCTGCTTCGCCGATCCGTCGGTATCTAAGCAACATATAGCTATTTCTCTTTCACCACCGGTATTGAGAATATGTCATCTTACTTCCAAATTATATATAAGACAGTATACGAATGTGTGCGTTTTCGTGCCATTTATTTTGTCAAAGTATCATGTAGGTAACGTATCTAACGTATCTTTTTAGTTATAATATCATTACTAAAACACGAGTAGTTTCAGCTTAATCTTCAGGAGGTAGAACATAAGCATATCTGCAGAAAACTTACCCGTTGAAACTAATTGGAAGTTTTATTTTCAGTACCTATCTCATACAATTCTTTATATGTAATCTATCCCCGCTGGATTTGGTGATTCGTTTTTTTTATCTCATTTATGCGATATTAAAATTTAGTACACATATAGATATTATGTGATATTATTTTGGCAGCAAAATTGGGAAGAAGCTCTTGCTCGCGACTCAGGAATAGTATTTTTTTCATAAAAGTTAATCTATGTTGTTTTCTATAACCGTGACGTGTATGCAAAATTCATTATGAACGGTTCAGTGGTTCAAGCATAATAAACAAACAAACTAACATTTGTATTTATAATATTATTAAAGATTCAACTACAATCCCCTCACCACCAAATATGACGATAATAAAACCGTATCTTATAATACTAGTTGATATACGAAATACAAACATTGAAGCTAATTGTCTATAATTAAAATTGAAAAGTTTTATCATTACATTAGTCATCGAACCTTCAATCCCTTCCTACAAGCTACCTACGTAGTTTCAATCTGCTAAGAAATTATGCGCATCTGTTTTTCAACTTCCTATAAATATACTGCGTTATGTGGCACTAATCGAATGGAACATAATGCATGATTAATTGCCTATTATTAAATAACTACACTATAACTCATTAAGTAGGAAGTATTATATTTAGAGATACCTACTCATGAAAATGAAGGATGAGCATAATTTATTCGTGGTTACTATTTAATTTTGGCGCGTTTGCATTAATTTAATATACATTTATAAATAATAATAGTTTATAGATTGATTATAAACATAAAATTTGTTTCCAATGCCATATCATATCAAAGTAAAAGATAAACAAATATTACGATCTAACAAACGTATTAACCAGTCGGAGTAACTAATTTAATGCCTTTAATGAAAGGTATTGGAAATACGTCACGTATTCCAACGAAATCTTAATACAATGTCCTAAATAATCTAGGCCTTTCGAGTTCCACCATAAATTATTAATTGGAGAGAGTACTAAAACTAGCATTAATAATGTTATGTTACATGTACATGTTATTCTTAATCTATTTTTAGTACATTTTGTGCGTGGGAAGTATTACATTTAAAAAATGGATACCTTAAAAATATGAGTAGCAATTTTTGAACGAAATATACATATATTTGAATAAAAAATAAGGAATCTAATATAATTACTGCATCAAAATATCATAATAATACACTGTAATTTGTCTGTAGAATCCGTTAACATTTTCAAGATGTTGTATATTCCTTTACGTCAAAAATAATCATATGGCTTTCTGAGTAAATTAAAAGATTATGTAGACTGAATGTTTATTAAAGTTTTAGTCTTAATTTTAAACAAAAGAAAACTTTTACAAAAATTAGTGTCTAGTAATAATAAAACGGACAACATCGCGCCACGCAGTATTTCATAATTTATCTTTCTTAGCCTATGGACGAATGAGATTATTTCGATTATTAATATTTTATCGTAAAACCTTAAAAACATTTTTGGGCCATAGTTTAGATAGTTTTTTCTAGGAGGCACATTCAATCTACCTGTACGACTAATAGTCTGTGATTCAATCTATGATCATTTTACCGATTTATGTTCTTTTAAGTGTTGTCAGAATGGTGAAACAATGTTGTTGTGTCATAAATAATAACGAGGTATATAATGATAATAATAAGAAACGCATTAAAATACATTAAGAAATAAATCACTGAAAAACTATATACAACTGGAGTTGAACTATATCAAACTCCTAGATTTTTTGTATATTTTCCACTACTTCTATTATTTCCATGTTTTAAACGCACACTGGCAAATGAGCAAGTGGAGCATTGAAAAGAATATAAATGTCATTATTCGCGCCAGAAATGCGTTGGTATTTTATTATAATGCTTTTTATATGTCAGATGTTTTAACGATATTTTTGTGATAATAAGAAATAGGAAGGACTGGATTATAATATCCAAGTAAGTATTATTTTATAGAGCAATCATTAACGGTTAGTTGTAGTAATCGGTTCTAGTGTTTACAGTTTCTGTTGTACAGTATTATCATTTTTATGAATAATATTCATAGAAACAGTTCAACGGGTTATTCGATAAACAGAAGACAAACGCTATTTCAGTTCTATATTATACGCGTCTCATGTACTAGGTTATTTTAGCTGAGTATAATCTTATGATTTTTTTGGAAAATATCTGTACTTTTCTGTAAACTTATCTTCTCCTATACCTATCTTATTTCATTTGCGTCACGTTGAGTAGATTAATATCAATGAGGAATTTTTATATTGCCATTTGGTGATTTACTTAAAAAATCAAATGTTTCCAAATGTATAAGTGATAAGGCCACCTAAATTTACAGTTATTGTATATTATTGATTAATTTTGAACATGCTCATTGTGTATACTAAAATGTTTTTATTGTTATCACTATATATTTGAAATAAGAGGCAGTTGTTTGTACAAATATAATAAAAGCTATCTATACTAATATTATAAAGAGATAAAGTTTGTGATGTTGTGACATTGTAGGGGCTAATCTCAGGAACTACTGATCCGATTTGAATAATTCTTTCAGTGTTATATAGCTCATTCATCGAGAATGGTTATAATGGTTATATCATCACACCAAGACCAATAGGAGCAGAGCAAAGATGAAAAATGTTTAAAAATCGGGATGATTTTTCCTTTTCAGGACTGCTGCGTGTTAGTGTTAGTGTATCTATTCCACTCGAAAGAAGTCGCGGGCAGAGGCTAGTTTGTAATATTTTAATCACTATTCTATTGTATTATAAATGTTGAGGTGATATAATTTTACTACTAACATTTCGATTAATGGTATAATACTTTTGTATTTATTCTTACTACTCACTTTAGCTTGCGATTTCACTAGCGTTAATGTAAGTTTGACCTGATGTGTACATGAGCCTAATACTGAGTATCCAGTGGTCATATCACTAATTCAACTGATTAGTGGTCATAGATTTGATGTTCATAAGTGCTTTATGCCTGAACTGAATAAAGTGTTTTTGATTTTGATTCTTATATGCAAATTTTCATTATATATAATGTATAAACTTTGTTCAAATGAAACATTTTAAATTCTAATATTGTTGTTTATCTTCTTATAAACAGATATGGATGAATTCACTACAATCACAGTCACTCTAAAAAATATCATTGAACAATTAGAAGACAATAATGCACAAAATCATAAGACAAAAAGTTCAAAATACACAACAGTGCAAGTGCATCTTGCCAAGAAAGGATATGTAAATGAGGAAATATTCCAAAGAGTGCTAAATATATGTGTACGTGATTTGGAACAGGACATCAAATATACAGCAATAGCATTAAAATTAATTATGACTATCCTAAATAAAATAAAGGTAAGAATTTATTCACAATACAGCGTGAACTCCATTTAATGTCACTTGATTTAATGACATACTAAGTACAACATTGATATTACTTGGCTTTGGTTGGTGTACCTTTTTTTGTCAATGCAGTGATACACACTATGTGGCATCACACTTACTCTAAACCAGGGCTGTCCAAACCGTGTATGTGGCCCACGGCTTCAAGTGTTGCGTCCAGCAGAATCTTTTATATCTTCATTTTCCTGAAACTGATGAATTTCGGGCTAAAAGTGGGCTCGATGATGGGCAGTAGCTATCATTGTAAAAGTGCATATTTAACAATGAAGCTTATAAAATCGAAATACAGGTCTTTATTAACAGATACTTCACTTAAACATGCTCTGTGTCTCGCTACTACTAATATTGAGGTTGATGTTGACAGAACTGTAAAAGATTAATTAATGAAAAAGTAGATAATAAAATAATGATACCTATTATAACTGTACTTTATTATTTATAAGTATTTTGTGGCCCTCCAATGTACTTAGTTATTTTTGTTGGCTCGAGTTCCATCTAGTTTAGGCAGCCCTGCTCTAAAGAATAATTAGTTATTTAACAGCATTCTCAACGATACCAAAATTAAAAAGAACAGCATCTGTGTACATTTCTGTCGCTTTGTTATCCAGCACTTTATATAGACTGTCAACATCATTCAAAATGTAAAAATCAAAAACTTAATTCTTTTTTTTTTTATTTTTACTGCAAATGGTGGATGATGTTAGGTTATTATGTAATGTCTACACATTATCATATTCTTAATTACTCACATATTTTCGAACTGTAAACTTGGGGAGTAAGAAAAAATCATTGTGTAATAATTAATGTTTTATTAATATGTGCAATAGATGCTGGAGAAAGTATAAGTGATTAGAAAACTTTGTATTCAGTCAATCTGCATGTTTTCAACAGATAATAAACCTATATTACATTTTATTACCTTTATTTACACAATATAATCTATACTAATATTATAAAGAGGTAAAATTTGTGAGGTTGTGATGTTGTGACGTTGTAGGGGTTAATCTCAGGAACTACTGGTCCAATATGAATAATTCTTTCAGTGTTATATAGCTCATTCATCGAGAATGGTTATAGGCTATATATCATTACGCTAATAATAAAAATGAAGTGTCTGTATGTAATATCAAAATAACATTTCTTTACTGATTGGGTATGAAAGTATACAAGCTACTGATAAAAAAAATTAATTTTTGAAATTTTTGTCTGTCTGTCTGTTTGTTCCTGGTAATCTCCGAAACAGGTAGACCCTTTTTTTAATGAGAATTTCACTGGTACATGGTCTCACGATTTTATATTACTCTAATATAATTTTAAAAAAAAATGCGCATAGCTGCGGGTACAGCTACTAGTAAAATAATAATAATTTCTCTTCTCCCTCTAATAATAACTCTCAATAGTGCGATAGAATGCTTAGGGACTACCCATAAGTCTTGGTCTATAAAGCTTACACTGTATTTTAACAATATCTGACTAATATAACACATGATATTTCTATAGTTTTTATTCTTAAGTAGTAGAAATGTGTTCAACATTATATTTGTTTTAAGGTAGACATTATTTGATTCAGATACTGCTAGTATTTTCCTAATCTTATAAATACAGTGTTCAGAATATCATAACGACAATTTTCTTTTTTGTTAATCTTTTATTCTTGTTAGGCAGAAAAAAAATTAGTATTTTTGTCATTATTCCAGAATGAAGGCTATTCACCTGATCCAGCAAGTCTTGTACCCTCCGCTGTATGTATCATACGAAAAATTAATATGACTTCCATACTGAATAATGTAGATAATATTAGAATTCTACATATAAATGCAATACTTTTGTATCCTGATGAGACACTCATTACTGTTGTTTCAAACAATGAGGCTATAATTGTAGAATTATTTATGATACACAATTATGCACAGTTACAACAGGAATACAAAATACTGGTAAGTGCTTACTAATTTATGTATAAAATAACAAAAATAGTGTAGTCTCAGTGTACCCTCTTTACAAACAAATCCTTTTTCGTTTTTTTTTTTTTTTTCAATTCTGAATTCTACGGACATTGTAATTGTTTATATTTTGATCACGTAAGAAAAAAGCGTTATGCCCCTTCTATGCAACTCTGTTTTTCTCTATTTAACCTGTATAGTTTTTATCATTTTTGCAATGCTGGTAACAGAAAGTAAGGAACCAAAGCGAAAGGTTTCATTAAATATTTTATAAGAAATATTCAGTTATTAAAATTTTGACAGATTAATAATTAATAAAGAATCTATATATATGTATATATACAATAATTAATAAATAAAAAAAATACATATTACCTTTATGAAATGTCCACATTTACCATATCATATTATGCTAAAATCGTATAGATAGCTGTCTCTTTTTTGTAACTTTTAACCATATACATTTTTTTTTATTTGTCATAGTGCAGGACAACATGGGCACTCTTCATTTCAATTCATATACTTAATATTGAAGTGTTACTAAATTTTGCTGACCTAGAAACTTAAAAAGACAAGAGCATAACACTTAATCCTTACGTAACAATTTCTACTATTCAACCCTTACTATGGGGCCTGTTAAGAATCTTCGTTCAAATAAATATAATTAAAGTACAATATAGTCTTTATTCTAAAAAGAACTAATTCTCGTAATAAATTTAGAGTATATCTGATTTGTGGCACTTATAATTATTTTCTTTCAGTTATATGACTTTCTATACAGATTGTTCACAATTTTGCCAAAAGAGATTAAAATCTCATTTCTGAACTCAGTGACTCCAATTTTGTTTTCAAAAGTTATACCTAGTATTTTAGACGACATATCTTGCGTCACAGTTGAGAAGGACATACTGAAATTACTAGAAGTATTGGAATATATTACAAATGAACTCTGTGAAATTGATTATTTTAAAATTCCACAGTGGATGTCATTCGTGGAGAATATTTGTAATCCAAAAAAGTAAGTATTATGCAGAGATGTGTGTAATTAGTTACTTTTGTAATCAGATTATTAATTGGATTTAATTACATTTAATATGATTGTTGTGTAATCATTAATTGTGATTAAAGTAACTCGCCCGCGTAACCACAGATCACGCCGCCGTGGTCTGGGGGTTAATTTCGCTCCCGCACACCCGATTAGGCCTCCCACGGCAGCGGCTCAAGCCTAGGTTCGATCCCTCGGTAGGGAGCCCTTGAGTACGTTGTTTGCGCGATACGGTGACACACAAATATACATCACCGCTACAACACTACACGATCACCCCCACACACGTGCACGCCTACACGCTTACACATGAAAGTGGAACGGTTTACTTTTTTTTCCTTATCGAACTGAAAAACTCTCAATTTTCCGATAATAAATATATGGAGGAGTTGATGAGGCGTGTATGCTTGGTACACATATATGTTTCAACAACTCATACATATATGAATAGTTAGCTAGGCTAGCTAAGATAGGTCGAGATCTTGCGTGCACTCTTGAGCTGGTTGCCAGAATGGAATCGGCTGAGTGCCTTAAGCGCTTGCCTTAGTAGTCCGGTGAAGCTGTTAAGACCTTGCTGGGTCAATAGCATAGTCATTTCGAAAAAAAAAAAATTAAAGTAATTAGTAATCAAGATTATATGATTATTTATATTCAATATTTTAGTAGTAGTTTGTACCGCTATATATACCATACCGCTGCCATACTCGCTTATGAATAAATTCAATCATACATGAAAGGCTAAATTTCTTTGATTGTGATGATTAATCTGTTATAATTAAGGTAAATTCAAAATGATGTCAAAGATTGAATACAAATAATTTACACTATAAAACTGTCTTGTTCCTTACATTAATATCCTAATATTAATAAAAAAAAATCAAGATTATGATTATAGATTAATAACCATTAATCTCTTCTATGATAAGTTTTTTGATTATTTAAGTCAATCTGTAATGATTGAAAATTATAAAATGTAATTATAACTTTTAATCATTAATCTGATTACATTTTGCCAAAACACTGGGATTATGTCTCATTTTTAATGTTTAAAAAAATGCTACTGTTGATGAATGTTGTTATTATTTAATTAATATTATATATATACGAACACTATTTCAGGTATCCCCAAATGATGAAAAATCTTTTAGAAAAAGAAAGTCAAGCTTGGCACAGATTATGGATTATATTTATAAAACTGCTGAAGAATCGAATAACAAGTAATATAATAAGCAGTGGAACACCTATCAATTCAATGTTGCCGATTGTTGAGACTGCATTTAAATTAGACCCAATAAACAGAGGCAGAGCATTTGAATGCTGGACTGTTTTGATAAATGTATTTGCTTATGAAACGAATGAGAACTGTATAAATAAAAGATTGAAATTATTAATAATACCTTTCGTATTAAACAATGCGAAATTGGAAGAGACTGTCATAGCTAAATTTGATTCCTGGTGGCACCTGATAAATAGATTTCAGATGAGATTTGAAAAGTTTGTTGAACAGATCTTGATATCGTTTCTACGGTTTTGTTTCGGTAAACATAGTTCATCTGGTAAATCTACCTTCGTACCGGGTCAACTGTCGAATTTTCTAAAAAAACAATGCGTAGATGCCTTTGTTGAGATTATCGGTCATGTCAACTGTCCTGGATGTGTTGATATTACTAGGTTGGAAGGAAAGCTTATTAATACAAAAAATTTAGCAAACTACTGGATGGACTGGACATATTCTTTAAAAGTGGCATTACAGATCTCACTGGATAATATTACTGACTCTATACCACAGCAGGCTTTGTGTTTGTTACAATCGTTTCTTTTGACAACAAGCTGTTTGCCTAATAGTAAGATTAAGGAAGATATCATAAACGACTTGTTAACGACGTTGTTGGAGTTTGTCCAGGTAAGTTATATTGTTCTGCTCTTTTGGTAAATTAATAGTGGAAAAGAAAATTAACAAATGCGACTTTTCGTATCTTAAATAGCAATTCAATTGTTGTTTTACGGAAATCTATGATTACGGAAAACTGAGCCGTCATGGGACGTCTGGTAGATGTGAAATTTCCAAATTGTTTTCTATAAGATATATACCTAAAAGAACAGACTACGACAGGAATCAGTTATGGCATAATGGAAAGATGAAGTATTACAAACTTATACAAAAATATTCGTTTTTATTAAATACAAAAATTCAACAAGGCGCAGGCGCGGTATGTTTTGCGGCATTTACTTTGGACGCTAGGTCGTCAGCGCGTGCCGCGTAACACTAGTAGAACGAGTGGCCTACAAAATAATTTGAGTCTTGTGTTAATACAGATAGGATTGCAAATGTTTTTGTGTATTTCGTTAATAGTGCAAAGTTTGTGTTTTGTGTCGCCACGTCGCCGAGCCAAAATCAGGTTTGAGGTGCTTCTATAGATGTTTTTTTTTTTCGATCTGACTAAGCTGTTGACCCAGCAAGGTCTTAACAGCTTCACCGGACTACCTATAGATGTTTCACATCAATAAATAGTTCATTTAATATTTCTTTGTTACTTTATGAATTTTGTCAAAGAAAGTATTGCATGGAATTACATGTGTTTTGGAGTAAGTAATAAAATACATAATAGGCATTTTTAGAAATGTCTGTCTATCTGTTTGTATGAACACACATCATTAATAAAGTACTATGTTCACAGTAAACGTCACAAGAAAATCACAACACATGTTTTCGAGTATAACTTAGTCTCTATTTCATTAAAATCGGTCCACTGTATTAAAAGTTATTGTAATTTGAATGACGGCTCGAGTTAAGTACGAGCGATAAGTAGATGGCCATAATAAATTCAGATGAAGTCGCGGGCACAGCTAGTTTAAAAATAAATATGTTTTTGACCCTTTATGCAACTTTCATAAATAGATCGGACAATCACTTAATTACTATTTTAGTAACCTATAGTAACTATTTACTATATGTTCACTAGTAATGTCAGACCTAACTTGTATAAGACACCAAGCAATCGATTCTATACAAAAATATTAAAGAAAATCAAATAGATCAGTTTCTTAATAGGTTTCGTAGTAATACTGTTTTAAATTAAAACCTGATGATGCTATTTTTATTTCTTTACTTGTACTACCTGTGTAGGACACTTATTATAATATGTGACTGTGTGAAATGAGAATTAGTTATTAATGTTCTATGAATATTTAAATGTGTTAGCACATGCCCTACCTTGAAATCACAATGCAGGGACCTTAAAATATCAAAAACTTTACCCAACTATTATGGTTAAATTCATTGTACATAGTTTGAGATAAAAAAAAATTGTAACGCTATGTGATCTAGAGGGCATTTATATACATGGAGATTGATTCAGAAGCCCTTGCTTCGAGGACAGGTCAATTAAGTTTTTTTTTATTTTCGCCCTACCTGTGACCAATATTGCCCTAGGGGCCAATCGAGTATTATGTAAGCATTAATGGGGGACTCCTTGATTTGCTTATTTTTGATGACATTTGGGAGGGGGTCTGGGTGGTGATTACATCAACAATATTTATATAGTTAAACAGAACAGAATTCAAAATAATCATTGTAGTGGTAGAGCCAAGTTGAAGCTATTACTGTAGTCCGGTGAAGTTCTTGAGACCTTGCGGGGTCAATAGCGTAGTCATTTCGAAAAAAAAGCTATTACTGGTTTCAGCATTAATGGGTCTACTACTACAGAAAACCGACGTAAAGTAACAGTGCTTGCATTGTTCCGTTTCGTTTGGTCAGTGAGAGCGCCGGAGTCCCATGCCCCCTTCTCTCCCCATCCCCTCTCCTCCCTTCCTTGCTTTTCTCATCCCCCAAAAACAGTTTCGCAACGCACTTGCGACTTGACTCTCTTCGTGTTGCTAGTGTCTATGGACGGTAGTGATCACCTAACACCAGGTGACCCATCTGTACGTTTGCCTCTTATAATATAAAATAGGGTGTAAGGGGTGTCAAATAACATCATAAGACTTGAGACACCCAAGCAAACCTCACCTGCACGTGGTGCACCCTGCTGAATAACGAACGAGGCAATGGCGAAAGCGGGGTGGTAAGGTTTTACAGCCTGACTGGGTCGCAACCACCATGTATATGGCGAAAAAGCCCGTAATAGTGACTCGCTTCTGCGGGTCGCGTTTCGGGATCAGCCTGTGCATATCCAGCTTTTTGCAGGCCGGCATGATAGTGGCGACCGGCGATGGATAGTGTGTCAATCGGTGGTCGCTATTATTTTTGGATTGTACTGTGCTTACCATCAGACATAGTGCAGTCACTTTGCCGTGCTACAATAAAATATATATATAAAATATTACAAAGATTTTGCTTACGTAATACTGTAACGGTCCCCTACCTCAAATTTGACTCAGGTTTTTTTTGGAAATGAGAACGCTGTTTACCTGGAAAGGTCTTTACAGCTTCACAGAACCTAAAGCTTCACCAAACTATTGGTTTCACCGAGCTATTTTCGACTCGGGCTATATCCCTGGGTGTTAGCCAATCTATATATATTTTGTGTTGTAATTAATAATTATTATTGCTTCATTATATTTTATTTTATATTTCAGGAAAGCAAACAACATAATATTCATTACGCTGATACTGTGTTTACATTATTACTATCCATTTTTATAGATGAACTCAAAGAAATTTTGAGTATCAAAGGTGAAAACGAAAGTATACTGTATAAAATCATTAAATTAACGTTAGATCCCTGTTTCAAGAAATATTATGAAATGTAAGTGATTTTTTTTTCACTTATACGTTTTTTCAGATTTGATTACTAACACTATGTAATAGATTGTCTATACTAATATTAGTACCTGGATGACCGAGCCTAGCTCGGTTTTTTAAATAATATTTTTAAATTAAAATAAACTGTTAGGTTTGCCTCATAACATTAGCTTTTTCTAACAAAAAAAAAATATTAAAAATAGTTCTCTTTTGCTGTCATTCTGATTCGAATTGGGATTAGACGGATTTTCGAAGCAGTTGATTTCTATCTGAGCTATTTATGTTTTGAAAGCGGTGGCGAAATTTACCTTTATATTCTAGCTATATTTTTTCATTACCTGAACTTTCAGTTAAAAAAGTTTTCTATGAATTACATCTAGCTAGATCGACTTATCGTCCCCGTAACTACCTACATACTTAGTTTTACGAAAATAGATGACGCTGTTTCCGAGATCCTGAATGTATAAAAATATAAAAGAATTGCTTGTTTAAAGGTATTAGATAAAGAGGTAAAGTTTGTGAGTTTGTTTTTTTTTTTATATATATATCATAGGAGGCAAACGAACTGGTGGGTCACATGATGTTAAGTGATCACCACCGTCCATAGACACTAGCGACATCAGGGACGTCGAAAGTGCGTTGCCAGCCTGTATATGGGAGCACGGGGAGGGGAAGGAAAGAGGATGGGACGTGGGCATCCGGCTCTCTCACTGACCGAACGAAACATAACAATGCAAGCACTGTTATTTCACGTCGGTTATCTGTGAGAGGGGTGGTACTACCCCGGAGGAGCCGACCCATTCATGCTGAAACCAAAAATATCTTCAGCGGGGATCTACCACCTACAGAAACTAAGTTTGTGACTTTGTAGGGGGTAAACTCAGGAACTACTGGTCAGATTTGAAGAATTCTTTCAATGTTTTATTGCTAATTTATCGAGGAAGGTTATAAAGGCTATTCAAAATCGATTTTTTTGTCTTGAGAGCTTCCGCTGCGTGTTCGGGTTAGCCCAAAGTAACTATTCCACGCGAACGAAGTCGTTAGTTCGGTGAAGCTGTGAAGGCCTAGTAAGGCCAATAGCGTAGTCAGTTCGGAAAAAAAGCGAACGAAGTCGCTGGCAAAGGCTAGTATAAAAAATGCTGTATTATGATGTACACATTGTTATTATGTACACATGATGGAATATACAGTTTTTCTTCTATATGTTGTGATGCAATATATTTGTGGCCTCATAAATTAGTATTATAACTTATAATGGATGTCCACTTTGAGTGTGAACTTTTTTTAAAATTAAAACCTTTCTATGAGACTTCGTTTTCTCATATTGTTAGCTATGGCATGGAACATTCTAGTATGAAATGTTTATTTTCTCCAAATTTTATTCCCGTTAGGTATGTGTGATCTTTATTATTAATACTAACTGATCCGGCCACGCGTTGCTGTGGCTCAGTTATTATACCATTAGTAGTTCCTGAGATTACCTCCTACAACGTTACAAACTCACAAACTTTACCTCTTTATAATATTAGTATAGATTAAATAATGATAAGAATTCGTAATCGTTGTTGATAATATGACCAATAAACATCACTTAACGATTTAAATTATATTTTAATATAAGAAACTACTTTTTGTGACTAAAATGTAAAAGTTAGACATGTGTAATCGATGACTTTTTTGTAGGCATTATCAAGCTCTACAACTTTTCTCTAGCACTTAATCACATATGTCCCATCGTTAAGGCAACGTTCGTAGAAAATCTTTTTGTACGACCGTATTTTCCGACTTACTTTGCAAATACTACTGCCACAAAATAGTCTTCATTTTTCGGGTTAATATATAGCCTATGACACTCACAAATAACGTGGCTTTCTATTGGTAAAAGAATATTCAAAAACAGCTTAGTAGATCCAGATATTACACCCTACAACCTTTTCAAACTTTACCTCTTTATAATATTAGTATAGATTACACAAGCAGTGTTTTATTTACTTACTCATTTTATATATGTATGAGACTACTGATTTAAAAACCAATCAAATTTGTATGAAAAAGTTGAATGTGTACCGAAACCTTAACCTTTTAATTTCAGGCGAAATAAACAAGAAATGTCACAGAAATTGAAACCAATGGCAAAGTATCTTTTACAAGATTCAGTAGGGTTACAATATATTATAGATCATATTTTAAGCAGCCTTCCAGTAAATGACATCTCACTGACATTTTGGACATCATTAGTGGAACAAATCAATCAATCGGATAATGATTTCGATCTACAACATTTATTTAGTATCCTGATATGGCCATTAGAGTCATTAAATATGTTTAATGAGGTATGTATGTTCTCTATTGTATACTATTCGAGGTGTGTCTTTGTAAGCGTATCACTTTATAAGTACTGGTTAGCTAAAAGTTAGTGTCGCATAAATTAATTTAGTGAAAGCTCCAAGCTAATGTGTAACACAATATAATCATTAAAACCCAGTTTTTTAGTGTATTAGTCACTATGGTATCTATAGAACTGAATAATTCTAAAATTTATTCTTTTTTTTTATATCATAGGAGGCAAACGAACAGATGGGTGACCTGATGTTAGGTTATCACCACCGTCCATAGACACTTGCAACACCAGGGGAGTCACAAGTGCGTTGCCAGCCTGTATTTGGGAGGAGGGCGGGGGGGAGGGGGACCGGAAGGGAAAGGGGAAGGGGAGGGTAGGTGGGTCTCCGGCTCTCTCACTGACCGAACGAAACGCAACAATGCAAGCACTGTTACTTCACGTCGGTTTTCTGTGAGAGGGTGGTGCTTCCCCGGACGTGCCGACCCATTCGTGCTGAAAACAATAATAGCTTCAGCTTGGCTCGACCACTACTATACTAAACTAACTAAACTTACTCTTGTTGGTTTCCTTTTATTTGACTTTGAAATAATTAAGAATTTAATCTTATGATTTATAATTTGATTAGAGAGATAAAAGAAGTAACACTCTAGGGTATCCCATTAGCGTTTTCTATTATGCTTACATTTAGCCATTTATAATTCAAGGTTAAGTATCCGGCTAAATTATGGTACACAACGTACAGCAGAATATACTTGGTACTTGGGAAAGGTGATTTTGACAGAGCCGTATCACAAATACTGAATTCTTCTAACATAGTTACGAATTCTAGCATATATTTTGCGCTGTATGTTATACTAGCTATCCTGAAATGTGGCTTGAACACAGAAGATCGTAAGTATATCTTTATAATAATTTCTAAGCATAACACAATAATTTTGATTATTTGGTACTGGATGTGTACAGAAGATCAGTTCAGTGTCTGAAGTTATATTAGTTCCAATAATCATGTCATCTAAAATTGTTTCGGACACCTAAATAAAAGATTTCGCCTTTCATTACCTGCGAAATCTCCCAGGTTCCTCACAGAAATTTGCAAAATTCCTTGTCCGGCTTTGATGAAATAGGCAACGTATGCTATTTATTTATGAATATGGATAACATAAGGTCATATAACTAAATAACAATTTTAAATATTTGCGGTTGCCACATTCATATAAATTTCAGTGCGTATATATACATTTTTTGACAAATCATGTAAACTTTGTTAAATACTTAGGAATTAATGTGGTTACTTGTGTTTCGTTTTATCACATTTTGATATACATATACGTATATATACATTTTCGTGACAAATCATGTTTTTTTTTTTTAACTGACTACGCTATAGACCTTGCAAGGCCTTTACAGCTTCACAGAACTACAAAAATCATGAAAAATTCATAAAGACTCGGGAATTAACACAGTTACTTATGTTTTACTTTAACACATTGTAATTAATAAATAATTATTTATTTCAATTCTGCTAACATCAATATGTCGATATTCCTGTTTACATAAAATTTATAGTAAATTTGTGCCAATGACGAGTGTTTTGGCTATACCTGTTGCTTTGCTTTGTACTTAGCGAATCTTCGTTGAAACACGCTATTTTCTCGTATAGTTATGATAAATTCTTTTATTTATATTTATTAAGATCTACATAATGTTATTACCGGTACTTACATATGGTTTTGAAACTCGTATGACTTGTATTGTATCTAAGCAATACTACATGAATTATTTTTAACATGCATCTCTATCTCTTATTTATATATTGTAATATTACAGCCAATAAATATGAAACTGATGTCCAACTATTACAAGTACTGTCAAAACGCATTGATTGTTATGAAGACATTGAAGAGTTATTTCCGGAATTAGTAGATACTCTCATACTTTTACTGCAGTCTTATAATTCTCCAAATAATAATAATATAGCAGAAACCGTTATATGCTGTGTCAAGAATGTGTTAAAATTTATGATGTCTGTATTTAAAGGAAACTCTAATGTAAGTTATGTATTTATATATAAATGTGTAATTTCTACATAAATATTATTAATACCAATGTTTTTAATAAAGAAGAATTAATTTGTACATTAAAATAAATAGTTCGGAGAGTTTAGTAAACACGTTTTGAAATAGTTCATCTTAAATTAACTAATGCGATTTATAATTTTTTATCATTAATAGATTAATAATTTATATAATGTAACTAGATAAATATAAATTTGTAAATATTTATTTCAGGTTGTTAAAGTTTCTGTTGATATGGAAAATTTGTTAAAAGCTATAGATCTGGCACTGAAATCGGAAGCATACTCACAATTATTTTACTTGTTGACTAATTTTACTACTTTCTATTCCAAAGTATTTCAAAATTTGACACTGTCTATTTTTACAAAACCATTAAACACTGCGCAAGTAATCACGCCAAATAAAGATAATAATGATAAGGAAACAAATTTGAATATTGAGACTAAAACATTATCTAAGAAAACCATAGAAGGCAGTAAGTTTTCTACGCCAAACACTAAAGAAGCAAAGAAAAAAACAAAGAAAAATGAAGCCAGTATAGTCAATACTGTCGTCGAAAATGGGGAAGAGTTTGTTGTTGTTCAGTCAAATTGGAAATTTAATCCTAAAAAATTAACAGAAAACCAAAAAGAAAAGTTAAAAAGGAAAAGGGAAGATATACCGGCATTATATCAAGATTTATCACAATCGCAAGATGAAGTTAATATCAGAGCATGGAAAACTGATTCGCAAGATTCAATAACAACTAGTAAATCATGTAGCACATCAACAAACGAAGGACAAGATGCATCGTCAATACTAAAAAAAATATCTAACATTGACGTCGTCCCTACAATTATGGAAAATATATTAGCGGAAAAAGAAAAGAATGAACCAGAAGCTGCTCATAAAGAAATAACTAAGTCTAGTGGTGAAAATGATAAAATATTAACAAATAGAGATTGCAAGACTCCCCGTATGGCATTAAAAGATAGAGTTTTTCGTAATGTTAGGAATTTAATTGAAAAATCTAAAAATGAAAATATTAGTGGAGATGCACAGACAACTTACAATCAAATTGAGAATACTTTTAGAACACCCACAACAAAGAAAATCACCTCAGACATTACTAGTCTGGTTAAATCGGCACCACCTTTACCACTTTCAGAAAGACCATCTCGTGTAATAAAAAAACCAAAGAAATTTGTTGATGCACCAGAACTAACAAAACGTCATTTGAAAAAAAAATCTGACAAGGACAAGAAAATTATAAATGAAACGAATTCAATAAATACTATAAATAATGACATTAAACATGAAAATACTGATATTGTCAAAAATTCTTCCTTGCTTAGCGAAAGAGAAGTTGACGTTGTTACAGGCAATATAGGTATACAAAATGAAAATGCAAAAGTAGATAGTGATAAAAGTATTGTTAAATCTTTAGATACCATAGAAAGTACAAAATCTTTACGTGTTAAACTTATTAAAAATGGTTTTGATAAAATCATTGATAAATGTAATATTACTATAGTAAAAACAGATTTAAAGAGTGATCAAAATGAGTCTCCTAAAGAACAAGAAATTGTAAGTGAATGTCAAAATACTCCTGTTGCAAGCGACAATAATTCCACCCCCCAGCCAACACCCGATCAAAAGTCACCTACGCACAATAATTATAATGACGTACATAAATCTCCAGTAAAAAGTATTATTAGAAAAAGAAAATCCCGAATAGAGACGGAATTAGCTATTGACATGGCCATAGGGTATTTAAATGAACCTTTAGTATCTCGTAAACGATTAACTAGGAAAAATTTAGCAAGGCACATGAATGCTCCAAAACGAAGAAGGTTGACAGATAAATTAAGCCAATCTTTAGAAGATAATGTTTCATCACAACAAGATAAGAAAGTAAAATCAGTTAATAAAGATTCAGTTTCCATCACAGTTATTGAAGTACAAAATGAAAGTAGCACAACAGATCATCTACTGCCAGAAGATGTCACTTCCGAAGATATAATAGAAAGTTCACAAGATTCTACTCTGACCACTGTTACAGTTACAAAAAAAGCATTAAAAAAGTTACCTGTAATTTGTATTGAAAATACTCCACTGGAGCCAAAACTCAAACAATATAATACTGAAACACAAAATTTATTAGAAGAATCATGTCAACAGATTATTGAAAAACCTACAGAGAAAAGTGTAACATGTAATAATATATGTACAAATAACGAAGTTGATGTAGTTTCAACAGAAGATAAATCATTTGATAAATCTAAAGATAATAACACTGCATCTGAATTGGATACATCTCTAACCGATTCTTATTGCAAAAATAATAAACCAGAGACGTCATTAATAAATCACCAAAGTAGTAAAGATGACACTGAATTACCTCAAAATAAAACTGATGACCAAAACATAAGTGACAATAATCTAACAGAGAATATGAATACTGAAGAAATTTGTAACAATGACTTGTCTGATGACGTTATAATAATTGTTAAAGAATTAATGACACCGATTGATGTAAGCAGTGATGAAAATTTAATAGGTGTTGGCACTCAGGAAATAGCAGATGCAGCAACTCAACCCGTAAATCAAACAGAGTTGTGTTCTGAAACTGGAATTGACAACAATACATCTGCATCTTCTCCTGTACCATTCAACAATAACTGTAATGAAAATGATTCCAAAGCGGAAAATATCACAGACATTCAAAAAGACAGTATTAAAACCATTACACAGACAGAAACTATTACAACCTTAGACTTAGATAAAACCAATGACATTTCTTCTCCATTCAAAGATGATGATGAAAGAAAACAAGATTTTATGAATAATACACTCGAAATATCACCGATTAAAAGATTAAGTCCACATAAATGTAATGAAAAATCTCCATCGCCTGATAAATCGAATGAATGTATAGTTATAGTATTGTCTTCCCCAGTGCAGTGTAATGGGGAGCCAATAGAGAAGGAATCACCAGAGATTTTTACTGAAGATAAACCCTCAGATAAAATAGAATGTTCTCCAACCAGATCAGGAATTAATATTTCTAACACGAGTCCAAGTTCCTCATTATCTACAAAGAAGAATAGGCCTCAAGTCTATGGAGGAGGTCGCGCTGCACAGATGCTAGGTCTTTGTGTTCCTGAAAAAAACCATTCATCACTAGGTTCCGATAAAAGTAATATTGAAGAAGTTAAAAGAAATAATCCTCCAAATACACCGGCAAGACGGAATTTACGAATATTATATAATTCTACAAATGATAATAATGAGGCCGCAACTGATAACGAAGAGAGTGGAAGTTTCCTAAAGTTGAAAAGAGTCCTACCGGCCACTGATTGTAGTCCATCAGGACCGATATTAAAGAGAAAATTTATTGATATCATCGATGATGTTATAATCTCACCGGCAAGCAAAGTAAGTGTTGCTCTGATTCTTTTGATAAGTTTTTTTAAGTATATTTGAAAAGTTGTTAATAACGTCACAGTAGTCACTTGTGTACAAAGATAGTTTTGTTTTACAGAGAAAACGAGTCAGTTTTCATGATCCCCCTGTCTCGACGACCGTGTCTGTACAGAAGTATATAGAACCGTTAGGAGTTCGTTCCCCTCAAAATTCAGCACAGAAACGCCAAGAAAGGCAACTACGTTCACAAAATTGTAAGAAATCACCCCGAAGACTTGATAATGTGTTCAATTTGAACACTGCACTAACGAAAGCCGTGGAGAGTTTTGGTGATGGTGATTTGCCAACGAGTAATGAGGACACACAAATGACATCAGTGGAACAGACACCTACTGCTGAAATTGTAAAAGCCAGCGAACTCAACGACACGGAACCGATTTGTATAGAGTTATTAGATTGCAAGGATCCTATCGAAAATATTGCTACAGAATTATCATCGGCCACCATGAAGTCATTACTAATAAAAGAGTTAGAAGGAAAAATTGAAACAATCGGTGATTTAGCGAGGATGACGGAAGTTGAAGTGAATAGATTATGTATAAAGGCTCCTAAAGTGAAAGTCGCAAAGCAAGCCTTAAATGAATATTATATAAAATTAGTCGATAAGGAAACAAATTTGGACAATGTAATTACTGTTATAGAACCGATTGAAGGCGACGATAATAAGTTTATCGATATGGAAACACAAACAGATAAGCTTATTTCTGTTGATGTCGAGATGCAAACTACTCCCGTGCAAGTAACTGCTACTTCAATGCAAACTGATGTTCCATCAAGTTCCACTGCAAGTATCCAGACTGACGAATCCGGATATAAATCCACAGCTGACGTTATCAAAACTTGCATATTAGAGGTCAGTCAATCTTTTACCATAGTTTTTCGTTTTTTATTTCTTGAGGAAATTAAATTTATTGGTATAATTTGGATAGGTATTTCTACATATTAGTTTATTAGAAAATTAATGACTGGAGTTTTTGGCGGTATTTTAGTCTGTCGTGTAGTGAATTTTATATTTTATTCATAATCTTGTGTTATTTGACTCTATATCTTGTAATTTGATGGTGTTTTACGTAATATAGTTAGTTTATTGTACATAAGTGAAGTAAATGAAAAATAATACCATGGAGCATGAAATTCTGAGATGCCGCAAAAACTCCCAGGAAAAAATTCTAACAAGGGATCCACCATCTTGTTAGAATATTGATTCACACGACGCTAAATATTGAAATGATCGTACAACGCTTGTAATATTTATTATTGAGTATGTGATAATGGCAATAATAATCTGAAAGATTGATTGCCAAAAATTAAGTAAAAAAAATACTAATAGTAGTTGATTGGTAGAATGAATAAAAATTATAGAAATAATCATCACAAAATTGTTCTACTGATATTTTTAATGTATACATATTTATTTATATCAATACTGCTTACCGTAAATCAGTGTTAGAGCTTACACACATTGAAACATCTTTGTTAAAATTGTAAAATTTAAATGCAATATCTGGCAACCCAACCGACTTAGGCAAGCGCCAAATGTCAACTCAATACGACATTTATGTATATTATTCAAACTTAAGTAATAAAAATAGTGTTAATGTATTCAATAAGTATACACTGAGTTATACGCTATTTTTAGATAAAAAAAAACTAAAAGGAAAACGGTGTTCCAATTTAAATGTTGTTTTGAAATATTTACTTCTCCTTCTGTATATAATTTTTTACAGTCTAAATTAATTTTGAAATATAACTGACAACTTTCTATATAAACGGCTACGTTTAGTAATCTATACCAGATTTGTTCAATTCAAAAAACGACTTCCAAAAAATGCAGTTTTTCAAATGAAGGTCATATAAGAAAGATATTTGTACATTCACATTCATACTAACTAGAAGTGTAATTACTGAGTACGAACGAATTTCAAATGCTCACTTTTTTATAATACAATTATTATGCACCGGTTCACTGAATTTAATGCAACTTGACCTTTGGCCTTGAACTAAAAATGCACAAGTATTCTTATAGGCGTTTTTAGTTGCATATAAACAATTTAGCAAGAATGTTGATTTGGTGTATTTTTCACGTTTATAAACTGAATTGCATTGTGTCTTATGAACAGAACTTTTTTTTCATCATGAAACATGCCCTATATCTATATCTTTAGCGACGTATATGCAAAATTTCATAACGTTTGTCTGAGTAATTAAGACCTAAAGCGTAATAAAGAAATTTGCATTCGCATTTGTGATATTCGTCTTTTTTCTATTTTTTTTAGGGACATTTATCATTTTTGATATGTCAGTCCCATCGTAACGTATATCTATAAAAGTCTTACATCTAAAAACATAGGCTAGTTACAAAAGACTTAATTACCTGCACAGCATTTTGCAACAGTTTGATGTCGGTTCTGCCAGAATTCTGTGATACATACCCACATTCCTGATATGAATATTGTGTTCTTTAATAAAACGCATCCTATCAGATAATATTAGCTACAGAAAAAATCGCCGGTACCGGCTGGTCTAAAATAGAATAACCTTAATTACTTTTTATAAGGTTCATTGTCTACCAGTGAAAGTGCTGTAAAATCGGTCTAACAATTATGGAGAAAGCACTGTGGGCGAAGCTAAGCTAAGCTAAGCTGTGGGTTGTTAACATCTAGTGTAAACTAAAATAGCCTAAATGACTTTTTATAAGGGCAGCTATCTGCCAGTGAAAGCTTCGTGAAGATCAGTCTAACCGTTTTGGAGATAGTACTGTGGTAGAAGCCATAGTTAATAGCTTGTATAAACTAAAATTGCGTGAATAAATATATATATATATATATGACAGGCCAATATGTCTGTGTAAATTAACCTGTGTATATATTACATATACATGTGTTAATATTTCCATGTAGAGATAATTGTCTATAAACCTATATTTATAATGATCTAGCAATATATTTACAAAATAGTTGCCAAGAAACCAGTTCTATACCTAGTTAAACTATGGAGAAGGTTCTCTGATGTCGATATTGTGTTTTATGATAACTTGGGGCCTTCACCAAATACTATATGCATTTTTTTTCTGTTTTTAGCTTCTCCGTCATGTTATGCCATATTTTAGAAGAGAATATTTATTTTTCAGAGGAATGATTTCTTGGAACAACTCACTGAAGAACTTGGTGAAACTGAGATGCAAATGATTGTTGAGAAATTATCGTTTAGTGCATTAACAGATCTGTACATGAAAAATATTAATGTGACGAATGCTAATGTCGCATTATCCCGTGTCTTGGACCATGAAAGTATACAGAGATCAGTTGATAATGATTCAAAATCGAACCAGCTATCGTATATACGTGATTATTTACTAGATAAGTTCAGTTCGAAGGATTTGAATTTATTCTGCATTCATTTATTAAGGGAATTGCACGATAAATTCACGTAGATTATGAATATAGGAAGCCGACTAAATTAAAAATAAGACTATTTCATCATGAACAATATATTTTTTAATTGCTCATTATGTAAAATTTCTCCCACCCATCATAGCCATTTAATTAGAAAAGGAATTCGAGGACAAGTTATATGTCATTAGAATTATGCTCTAATTAATAGATAATGTATATAACATTGAAATTGTTAAATGCTTCTTTGGTACGTTATTTCATGTTTTTGTACGTTGGAATTTAGGGAATTAAAACAAATATACGTTATTAAGACTATTTTAATACAATACAAAGTTTTTCAGTAGCTATTTACAATATTCAGTCATGATAATCGATCATATTCGATCACGAAATTATTGTATTTATATACATAGACATACAATTCAGTTGTTACAAAATATGCCTTTAAATCATTATATGAAAATGTAACATTTAATAGGTAAATATATTTAAGGCACGTTGAACCATTTTATTACTACGTATTTACAGAAATATGTAATATTCACTTATAATTGTGAGGATTTACGACTGTATAATTCGTTAAATTAATCTACTATTATACCATGGTTTGCTGTTCTATCTTAAGGCCAATGGAGTCTATGAAGTTTATAGTACATATGAAATAAATTGACGAAGCAATTTCCGCGCTATGCGGAAGAGTACGATTACTTTTGAGGTTTGTTGTGTTGCCTCGAAAACTGCTGTACAATCTACATAAAATTGCGTTTAATTTACCCGTTTAATTTTTTGTATAGTTTTAAATTTTTATTTTTATGGAGGGTAGATATGAGTAATACCGATCGTGTGTAACGACAGTGATACTGTGATGGCAGCATTACCACAAAATTATTTTCATCATAAGTTGTTTACTGCGTCATGCCTTTTGAATTCACAGCGCTATTTTTGTTATTTTTGTCCTGAAACTGACACTCGGTTAAAATCACATACCAACACTTTTTAAAACTCCCCTCTATATTATAAAATTCAACAGTATAGTGATATTATGCATCGCTGCTTCATTTATACAAACTTTGAAATTTGCAGTGAAATCCGATACTGGATTTAAGATTTTATAGAAATGAAACTTGATTTTTTATAAAAAAGGAAAAATACATAAAAAACATACATCTTATATAAATAATCGTAATACTAAAAGCGACATCTTTGTGTTGTGTCGCGTGAGGTTTATATTAAAGTAGGTGCTATTCTTAATAGATGTACATATTCATTGAGGACTTAGGCATTTTAAGCTATCAAATAAGATATACAGTTCTGTATATTGTTTTAATGGAACTCCTACGGTGTTATTACAAAAAACGTTAAATACATATTGAATACTCTGTTTAAAAAGGTTACATTTTAAATGCACCATGCTCGCTGAATGTTCGCCATCATTGCCTTTATTTCGCATCGGTTAGGTTAGACTTGCGAAAAAAAGATAACGCTCTGGCGAGCGCGGTGCATTTAGTACGAAACCTTATTAAAGTAAGTATTTAATACGTATTTAACTTTTTTGTAATAAAGCTAAAGTTTAGCCAATATAAGTGCCTCAAATATTCTTTTGACTTCATTTGAATACGCAGAATTATCTCTACTGTATATAAAAATAATATACATATGTTTTTACATATGAACCTTTCTAAACAAATCCTCTAAATCATAAAGAAAGTTGTATCAAAACCCATTGTGTAGTTTATAAGAACTAAGAGAATTCGGGCAGATACGAAAACGACTGATTTACAATATACATAATCTCATGTGTGTTGCATTTAGGCTTATTTTCAATCAAACATGACATATTGTTAGCGAAATAGATCAATTAACATTGAGAAAGTCATTGGAAAACTTCGAATCGTTAAAAACAAAGGCGGTATCGCCACACTAGCAATTAGTGATGACATCGATTCTAATTTTGTATAATTATCCTTAAAATATTTGGATTTATATAACTATGTTGCAAAATACATACTAATATAATTTATTATATACACTACAGATAAAAGAACAGGTACATACACAAAATGTATAATATATTTTACGCTCCCCCCACCCGTTTTATGTTTCTCTTAACCTAAAGACATAGATGCATGCAAAGTATAAATTGTTCTGTATCAAATGAAGATTAGTGTGTACATGAATACACACCTACATAATGCAGTTGTTATACCTAAATAGGTTGTAGGAACTAGTTATACAATAAATTATATTAAAACTTATATTACGTTTAATTTCCTCGTAAACCAACTTAAATAAACTGTACAACAAGAAACGCCTTTTTGTATTGTACCATTTCAGTCACGAAATCCATAATTATTGATTTATGCTAAAATATTCGAAGTCATTTTTGGCGTTCTATATTAGCGTAATAAATAATTACAATTATAGTAACTAATCCAAATATTTCTGAGTATATTACATTTAAATTTTGTGAAAATCAGCTATAATTCCAATTCAAACGTATATAGAAATCAAGATTAATATTTTATCTGTGTACTGGTTCACTGTTTTCTGCGTCACATTATAAGGCAACTAATAAAACGCCTATTCGCTTCAGTAAAATATAGGTTATATACTTTGGTCCCTAATTGAGCAGTTAATTTACCTTAACAGTGAGGCTAGACGGTCAACGTCAGGGAAATCGCATTTCGGCGACGTAATCTAAATGGTCAAGGTTGTGTTGTGAGTTAGTGCGTCGAGGGGCGCGAGGCCTGTGAAGGTTGTGATGAGAATGCGCCCGCATTACTCTATAATTAGCTTCGCGACGTGGCCCAGCGTCGCTCGTTTTTCGACTTGACGCTACCCACTCGTCGTCTCGTGCCCGAATCGGTCCAGACTGTTTCCTATAATTTTCAAAAGCTCGACGGTTTTCTTCATAAGGTTGTCGTAACCATGTTTTGTCGATATCGTGTCCATATGGATCTAGTTCTCCAGATGGCTGAAATTGACTCGAACTTTGGCAATAATTAGATCTCTTCCACCCATCATCGTATTTCTTGCGCGTACCGTCGTTGTCGCTTATTTGCCGTCTTTGAGACTGGTTTGAACTACTTTCACTTGTATCTTCACCAGATGTTCCTATTCCCAAATCTTTATCCTCACCATAAATTTTATAAATCCCATTCGGACTAACGTTCTTACCGTTGAAAACCTGATCATTCAGCATTAATTGTGGATGGGGTATGCAGTATGCGTTTGGAATGCTTTTTTCTAACTTTGTCATCTTTATATCTTCTCGTTTTTTAGAACACGATCCCGGTCCGAACAAGGACAGGAGAACTGGTAAAAGGAAAAGGCCGTGCATTGCTCCGAAAAATATGACCATGAACACCATTTTGAAAAAGACTGAAAAGATGTAACTGTCTGCTAGCAGCAAAGCAATTACACCAAGAATTGTACTAAACGATCCTTGAACTATAGGCAGTCCTAGTGAATATAAACATTCGCTTACTCTTTCATTAGGGGTTTTTGCCTTAGACGCCATGTACGCGTAACAAATATGAGCTGTGAAGTCCACTGAGAAACCAATACACATGATAAGATTGATCATAGATATGGAGTCAAGATTGATGTCCCACAATGCCATATAGCCAACTACCCCAATCTCAATTGATATGATACTAAAGGCTACCCACAAGCTACACAAAATATTGGGAATAAAAATGAAAGAAGTTATCATCATCATAAGCGCTCCATAGCATAAATTCTGCAGTGAAGTTGGTTTCACAAGCTCGAACTGAAAACAAAAACAAAGAACTTATTAATATCCTATTGATTATGAACAGTTTTCTGTTAGACGTGATACAATAACTTACCTGATCGAAAAATACGAAGTAAGGATGAAAGACGGATGCGTTTAGAGGCGACTCAGCAACGATGCCTCTTAAAACCTTAACCATTTCTTTTTCGTGGTTTGTACCACTTATATTGACTGCTTGTATTAGGAATCTTGACGCAACAATTTGATCTCCAGCATCATTAAATTTGACATCCAAAGAAAATGGATTTGCCGGAAATAACCATAACTGTAAATGAAAAGATTTTTAATATGATAAAAAAGATAATTTAAAATATAATATTGTTATGAAGTAAAAGTAGCCCTTACCTCTTTGAGGTTTTGAATAAAGTCGACTTCACTGTCGATAGATACATTTAAATAATCATTATTTCTAGATACGTAGTCCACAAATGTTCGGAGCCATGATTCAGTGTATAAAGAATTAGAAATATACGAAGTATTCTCCAGCCTTTTCGTGAGATTTTCAACTTCGTCTTGTATTTTGGGATCTGAATAATTGTAATCACCAGTGATAACTACCTATAATGAAAAGTTGTATGCATGTTTATTACAATTAATACAAATGGAACTTTTTTATATATTCAGAGATGTTACCTGAATTCTGTATGGAAATTCTCTATAATATAAATCTTCCCGGTCAAAGAATTCGACTGAGTACGAATCCACTTTAGATAATTTTCTTCTTTCTAAGCCTTCTTTGAGATTTGTAACTCCATAGCCTGCTCCAGCCAGATATGTTAGAAATATAATTATAACCAATGCTTTGACGACATTGTTATTAAGAATGTCGGCCATAGTGGTGCGGAAGAAAGCCATAATGCAATGTTCTCTGTTGTCAATAGGATTATCGGGATCTGCATGATCTATACCACCACTGCAGAATATTCTATATAACCATGACTTTTCTTCTGCAACAATAGATTATTTAATTTCTTGAACAAAATAAAAGGAGAGTTAGGTGAAGATTAAATTCAATACCTTTTCTTGCCCGAGACTCTGGTAAAACTTTCAGCCATGTTATAGTATGACGATTTTGCTTTTCCCGATAACCAGATATGGCTACGCAACCCGCAAAAAACGTAAGATGCCATACAAACGTAAAACAAACGGCTAAACCTGAAAGTAATAATTAAATTTGTATAGCATTTGGAAATAAAATAGTTACAATAAATACTAGATTTATGTAAGGACAAATTATAGGACTTACCAGAGTACATGCAGAAAATCTGAACTGAAGGGAACGGCGAGAATATTCCAATAAAAAATGATAACATATCGGTGACTGAAGTAATCGTGATGGAGACAGCAGCTTCTGATAACATTACACCCATACGTTCCGGAACAGGCAATTTTGGAGAAGCTCGTCTCCACGCCGCTAACATAACAAATGTGTCATCAATTCCAATACCTGCATATGATATAAAGCAGTATTAATGTATTTAAATTGACTTACATCAATTTACAATTAAATGTGTATCATTATTTACCAATCATTAAAAAAGGTGCTGCTAAATTAATTCCAATAAATGATATCCCCAAATATATTGCGCATCCGAAAGCCGCTGCTGTAGCCATTACGGCGGAAATGTTTCCAAGTAAACCCAGCCATGGCTTCGATCGAACCCAATCGCCCATCATGCATGTAACTATAGAAAATATCCCCATGAGAATAAAAGTCGAACTAAAGAAAGGTATGACAGTTCTTGTGTTCTTTTCGAGCTCATGGTCTAACGTCCGAGAAGCAAATCGTGCTACTGATATATGTTTAAATCTGCCCGTGTCCTCTGCCACGCCAACTTCGTCCAGAAACGCATCTTCCCATGCGGCACCTCTGAAATTAAAAATTAGTTTTGAAACAATATTAATTAACATAAAAAGGTCATTTGCATATTAAAAAGATATTAGACCTACAAAACATTTAAATAATTTGGTAACATCAGCCTTTCTATTTTTATTCTCGGCCGTTATTACGTAGCATTTCAATTGATTTTATAAACCATATCAAGATCGAGATTTTATTATTTGGGCTACGCTATCAACCATTCGCCTAGATAGGCAGACAGACAATATGGACGATGTTAGTTATTGAATTGTAATTATTTAAAGAAGCTGAAGTAGGCAAATCAATATATGTGAAACTAAAAGTTTGTACGTCCTTTCAAAACTACTAATTATCGACATAATCGTGTCTTATTATAACTATTGGATTTATATAATTAATAGTAGACTGGTACTTAATTTTTAAGCTATATCTTGTAGTTATGTCTTTACGTTCGAATCGAAATATTTTTGTGGGAACAAAAACATCGTGAGAAATTCTAAAAATATTGGAGACACTCGTACAAAAGTTTTATAAATTTTTGGATTTTTGCTTTAGTTCATAAGTCACGGCTTGGTGATAATCTTTGCCTTCTCTCAAATAAAATCCTTCGCCCATTAATTGGACATTTGTTGACTGGGTACTTTTGCGTCCTTTCATTTTTGTCTACAAAATCAAATCTTCAAATGTGACGTGAAAAGACATTTACATAGGCCAGCATGACAGCGACTGCTGACGATAGATTGGGGTTTTATTGGTGGTGGCCTATTTTTATATGTTGCACCGTGCTTATTGCCAAAAATAGACGTGTCGTTTACCCGTAATACGATCAAAATATCAACATTGAATTTAAAGAAATTCGGCAAAAAGTCATCTTGAATTTTAATTTTGGTATTAATTTTGACTGATGTTAAATACAATAAACTATTTCGTTCCCTTAATACTTATAGCAGTTCCAACTTCCAGTCTACCCTATTTTTGGTAGAAAAAAGCATATATTCTATGAATAGCATGGATCAATTTTCATATAATATTGTTTTTATTGTACGAATTACCATACGGCATTAGCATATTGAATTCAAAACGTTATATGTGTCTTTTATCAACCACATACTTCAGATTGGGACACAGCAAAGCAATCATTGTTGCTTTGCGCCTTTAGAAACTTGCAGTGTCTACGACTCTTATAGAGTTATTCACTTAAAACTATATAGGTACGTAAATGAAAACATACTTTTGCTGCTGTATCTTAGTGTCGGTTCTAATAAACCAGACTAACTGAACTGCCGGCACCGATACAATTATATCATCAACAACCTTAGATCCACCGAAGTATACAGGGAATGCATGAGCTTCCCAGGTGACCGGGTTGAACATTATAGGAAAAGTTAGGTTCAATTCGCCTCGCTCCACCTGTGGAACCAAGAGTTATTATTTCGTCCATGGATCGATCAATTTGTTTTTTGTTCAATTGTCATTATTTGTATAATTTTTGGTAAAGTTGTGATACTTTTCCCAAAAATATATGATTAAGTTAGGTTTTAATTGTCTAATGATGTCATAACTATAAGGCGGTTGTCAGATGGATTGAAAGTAGGTATATGTTTATAGTATATTACGCACATACCATCAAAATCAAAATTAAAGTAAAACTCAAGAAAAGTTTATAAAGCATTGTACTTATAATAATAATAATTCAATAACAAAAATTCAGTCCGTTAGTGGTATCCGCTGCAAAATACGAAACCGTACCTAACACTGCTCGCTACAAAAGATGCCCGCGACATAATTTTACCGATCCTCCCGATGAAATAACGGCAGCGAACGATCAGTACCAGCCTGTCTCTCCAAACAGAGTGTGTTCACGCCCACGCCTGCGTAACCACAGATCATGCCGCCGTGGTCTGGGGGTAAATTTCGCTCCCGCACACCAGATTAGGCCCCCCTCGGTAGCGACTCAAGCCTAGTTACGTTCCCTCGGTGTGGAGCCCTTGAGTGCGCTGCTCGCGCGATACAGTGAAACAAAAACAACACGTGCACGCATACATGCTAACACATAAAAGTGGAAGGGTTTTGTTTCTTTCCCTTATCGAATATCATATATATGTATATGAGTTGTTGAGGTATGTATGTGGTGGTGTAATAAGGTTCACTCTTGAATGTAGGTACTGGTTAAAATAAAAGAACGTGTTGTCAGTTGCAAGTTGTATTGACGACTAAAGAGAATGCAAACAGTAAACAATAGACAAACCATACCGCCCACCAAAAGGACGATAGGCCTTTTTAGAAACAATAGTTTACCGGTAACGAAAAGTAATTCTAATAATTAACATTCACACTTGTTTACATTATGTAGGTACGAACATAAAATAATAAACTGACGTTATGCATTATAACCAAAATGTAGGTAAACTAACATTAAGTATCTACATTATTCAATATTGGTTCTACAAGTATAATGTTGTAACTAAAAATTGTACGTGAATATAAATTAATATTTTAATATTGAAAATTGACATTGATCGAATACGGCAAACAACTACTTAGAAAAATTGTAATTTGAATATTTGACTGAACTTTAAACATTTTGAGCACAAAAATTTTAAAATCAAAGCTTAACACAAACTATTCTCAAAGTCTATTTCGAGTCAATGGGTAGTTCGCATAGTTTTGATATTGATCTTCTTGTCACTGTATCACCGCTTTTAACACTATATACTCGTGTTAAACCATCAGATCCTGGATGTTTGTCGAGAATTCGACCAAGCGACCATTCTCCAGGAGGTAAGTGATCGGTTTTTATCAATACCACATCTCCGATCTCGAATTCTTTCTCCTTCTTCAACCATTTAGAGCGCTGTTGGAGTCTCGAAAGATACTCATCTTGCCATCGTCGCCAAAAGTCGTTTAACATTTTCTGTGAATGTCGCCATCGAGACAAGCTGGATATTTTGATGTCTCTCATATCAGGTGAGGGAACGACTATAGGCGCTTCTCCAATTAAAAAATGTCCCGGTGTGAGTGGATCCGTGCTGCTTGGATCAGTGTCATCAATCGAACATAATGGACGTGAATTCAAACAGGCTTCAATCTGACATAGTATCGTAGTCATTTTTTCATATGTCAAATGAGTAGTGACTATTCGTTTGAGATGGTGCTTGATGGACTTGACGCCTGTCTCCCACAAGCCTCTAAATGATGGACTGTAGGCAGGTATGAAATGCCACTGAGTCCCGTCTGTAGCCAATGTCTGAGCGATCTCACCGGAAAACTGTAGCTTTGCTTCATTCCAAGCATCCCGCAAATCTTTGTTTGCTCCCACGAAATTTCGACCTTGGTCGCTCCACAGATGGCTGCATTTGCCTCTCCTGGCTACAAAACGTCTAAATGCACCAATAAAACTCTCTGAGGTAAGATCTCCGACCAACTCAATGTGCATGGCAGTTGTCGCCATATCGTCGAAGATAGCGACGTACGCCTTTACAGTTTTGTTTCCACGACCTTTGTTCATAAGTATTTGAAAAGGACCAGCAAAATCTACGGAGCTATTCAAAAAGGGTCTTGCAGGATTCACCCTTTGTGTCGGTAAGTTACCCATCATTTGTGTCTTTGCTCTAGCCCTTAATTTTACACAAACGAAGCATCGACGAACATATTTCTTCAACATGGACTTCACTCTTATGATCCAGTACCTTGATCGTAAATAGTTCATTATTAGCTGTATGCCTCCATGTAATGTTTTAGTATGGGCGTCAGCGATGATTAATGGAACTAACGAGTTCTGGTTCCCAAGGATAATGGGGTGCTTTCTTTCATCGGGTAGGTTTGCATGTTTGAGGCGACCGCCCACCCTGAGGAGTCCTTTCTCATCAATATAGGGGTTGAGAAATCGCAACGGACTTGTACCCTTTACTTGTTTACCATCCTTGATTCTGTCAATTTCTTCTTGAAATTCTTCGGTTTGTATCTTCCTAATGCATATAATCAAGGCATATTCCAACTCCTGTGTAGTTATAAAATCATCAGTAGCAGTTTTCTTTTTGAAATATAAAAATCTCCTGCAGTAAGTAATAGTCTTCAGTAGTTCTGTCAAATTATCGAAATGTTCAAATTCTTCTGTAAAGGATTTATCTATTTCGGTGTTCAGGTAAGTCTTTAACTTTATTGATTTTAATTCTAATTCTGTAGGCATTACTTCTAATTTACTAAATTTTATTTCTGTTTCAGATAACCAACTTAGACCCTTCCACCACAAATCAGATGTGTTTAATTCGGCCAGTAACACTCCACGTGAAGCCAAATCAGCAGGATTCTGAGAAGACTCGACGTGATAGACTTGTCTATTGTTTAAATTTTCAGCAATTCCCACCACGCGATTAGCTACAAAGGGTTTCCATCTTCCAGGTTCTCCTGACATCCACGCAACTACAATTGACGAGTCTGTCCAGGCATACATGTTCGAAGTAGGTATGTTTAATGCTTGCCCAACTTGTTTCATCAGTCGCGAAAGAAGTAATAAGCCTAGGAGTTCTAAACGTTGTAAGGAGACGGTTTTCAAGGGCGCTACTCTCGTTCTTGCAGCGACAAGATTTGTGTTAATTTTATGAGTTCCAGCTTTGTTTCTTAGATAGACTGCAGCCGAATAAGCACGCATCGATGCATCGCTAAATCCGTGAAGTTCAATCTCTGCCTTGTTTGTATCTGTTGTACCAAACCATCTCGGTATTTGTAAATTGTTTACGTTAGTGAAATCAGCTCTGATTCGTAACCATTCCTCTCGTAGTTCTTCGCTAACGTTTTCATCCCAAGATAATTTTTCTAGCCATAGTCTTTGCATTAGTATTTTGGCTAACACGGTGCTTGGTGCTATCCAACCCAGAGGGTCAAATAACTTTTGAATATCAGATAAAATTCTTCGTTTGGTTACTTCTTCATCAGGTGGTGTTAGTGGTAATTTAAGGTTGTATTGAAAGCTGTCATTGCTGAGATTCCAAACTATTCCTAATGCTTTAATTGTTCCATCTAGATTCATGTCTACATGCGCATTAGTTGATCGTTTGTCTTGATCTATAAATTTCATGAAATCAACATTGTTAGAAGACCACTTAGTAAGTTCAAACCCTCCTTTTTGTAGTATCTGTGTAACCTCTGTTGCTAGTAGTACGGCAGATTTAGAATCGTCTGCGCCGTCTAGCCAGTAATCCATGTAGAAGTTGGTTTTTATGCTCTGAACTGCCAATGGTTTGTTAACTCCTTCGTCATTTGCTACTTGGTGAATGGTTCTGACTGCTAAGTACGGAGCAGGTGCAGTGCCAAATGTCACACGAAGAAGACGATATTCGTTTAGCTCATCAGTCTCATCAGCTCTCCAAATTATCCTTTGGTAATCTGTGTGTTCTTTAATTACCAATATTTGACGGTACATTTGTCGGATGTCAGCCATAAAACAGACACATTTCGTAGGCCATCTGATCAAGAGATTTCTAAGGTCATCTTGTAGTTGAGGACCAACGTGCAATTCATCATTTAGTGAAATGTTGTTTATGCCTTTACAGGAGGCGTCAAAGACTACACGTGTCCGAGAAGTTTCTTTGTCATTTCTAACAATAGCATGGTGAGGTAAGTATACTGAACTTTTTATTTCTCTTTCTTCTTTTGGTATCTCCTCCAGATGACCCTGTTCTTTGTAATCACTAATAACCTTTTTGTATTCTTGTTTTAGATCTGGTGCTCTTCGAAACTTCCGTTCTAACTGCAGAAATCTTCTTGTAGCTATTTCTTTTGTATTTCCTTCTAGTGCTTGTGGACTGTATGTATTAAAAGGTAAGTGTACAATGTATCGTCCTTCTTCATTTCTGGTTGTAGTTTGTTTATAGATTTCTTCACATACCTTTTCTTCCTTTGTTAGTAGTCTTTTATTGTTAGGTTCCAGTTCCCAGATCGACTTCAACATCTCATCAACATCGACTTGGCTATGCATCACACGGTAAGTAGCTTCTGCTGGGTTTTCTAGTTGTTCTTTCAAGTCTCCGAAAATAATCCATCCGAGGTGGGTGTTTTGTGCACACGGTGTATGTGGTGGACCTTTAATCAATCCTTGTTGCAGAATTGTAGAATATTGTCTAACTCCTAATAGTAAATCTACTGGACCCGCTTTCAGGTAATTTGGATCAGTGAGATTCAGGCCTTGGATATGAGGCCATTGTTGTGCTGGGATTGTTTTTGCAGGCATTATGTTGGTAAGTTGTGTTGATATCACGTAGGCTTGTATAGGTAAACTGAAGTTTTGGTCCCACAGTGATCTGATTTGTAGCTGTACTGAGTGTCTAATCTTTGTTTTTATGCATGCTAATCCTGAGGCACTTCCTTTGACTGACTGTCGCTTTAATTTAAGTATTTGAGTCGCCTTCTCGCTTATAAAGGTAGCTTCGGAACCTGGATCAACTAGCGCGCGAAGTTGAGTGATATAACCATGTTCACTTGTAGCCTCCACTATCGCTGTCGCTAGTAGTGCTTTGTTCTGCCTAGTTGTAAAATGTGACGCAATCATTGTGTTAACTTGCACTTTCATCTCGTCGACCACATGATGTGAAGCTAGTGGTTGTATTTGGGAAGCTCTTGTTGAATCCACTAGTTCTGTATTCTTAGTATCATGCAGAAGCGAATGATGACGTCTTCGACATATTCGACAGGACACTGGTACCTTGCAACGCGCCACTGTGTGTCCTTGAGCTAGGCAGTTGAAACATAAATGTTTATTCTTGACGTACTCACTTCTCTCTTTAGGTTCCATCTTAATGAATCCCTTGCAATGACATAATGTATGGTTTTCGTTACACATGGTACATGTATTCTGTTTAGCAGGTGTAGCAACATGGAATGTACGTTCTTTGATTTGTCTCGTTTGTGAAGCATTTGTTGTTACCAGTTCTAATGTTTTAAATTTAGACTCCATGAATTTTCTAAACTGTGTCCACGTCGGTAATTCTTCATTTTCTGCATTTGTATGATCACTCACATATTGTTCCCATTCCTTATGTGACTCTGAATCCAATTTTTGTACAAGAAGGTGTATAATAATCAAATCCCATGAATCAGTTGATACTTTCAAGTTTTCTAAATTATTTAAACATTCTACTTTTGTGTCAATGAGAGATTTTATTTGTAAAGCTGATTGAGTAGTTAGTTTCTTCTGGTTGAACAATCTCTTCATTATGTTGTTAATAATCAAACGTTTATTGCCATACCTGGTGCTTAATATATCCCATGCCACCTTGTAATTACTGGCGGTAACTTGTACATGTTTCAGTAGGACTTCTGATTCTCCAGTCACACTAGTCTTTAAATAGTGCAATTTCTGAACATCACTTAAAGCAGAATTTTCATGTACGAGTGAAGTGAACAAATCTTTAAACGCAGGCCATCCTTCATAACTGCTGTTAAATGTAGGTAATTGAATTTTCGGCAAATGTACAACTCCGGTATGGATGTTGGAATCAATGTATGTAGCGTCCAAATCGTCTGATCTATTTGTAGAAAGACCTTCAAGCAAATCCTTTAGGTCACCATGTAACACGTTGTACAAATCTTCATAGACATAAAATTCTTCTTTTGCAAAATATGTAATTGCAGCCTTTTGCGCCTTGGGCGTTAATTTTACTAATTCATCGTGTGAACTTTTAAATGCTTTCCAGTATTCATTTATAGTGACAATTCGTGCCTCGAGATATCCTTTTGTTAAACGTACCTTGGGTGTTTTCTTCAAATTTGTTTGTGCTTTACGCAACATTTCGGCGTGATCTTCCAAGGATAAAAGTACACTCTGTTGTTCCGATGTAATAGCCATTGTACTTATAACGCAGTAACTTTAATCACACTGCTTGTATATTTGTTTGCACTTCACTACTAATGTTGTATGCACAGAATTACTTTAAATCCGTAGGTTATGTAAAACTATAAGTTGGCCGTGCCGCTTGTTCAGTAATTCTTTTCTATCCGGTTCGTTTGGACCATATGATGGTGCAATAAGGTTCACTCTTGAATGTAGGTACTGGTTAAAATAAAAGAACGTGTTGTCAGTTGCAAGTTGTATTGACGACTAAAGAGAATGCAAACAGTAAACAATAGACAAACCAGTATGCTCCTGAGGGGCGTGGCCGTTGAGGAGTGGGCAGCCGAAGTGGGGCTGTCCCTCCTCAACCAGGGGAACGTCCACACGTGCGTGCGGCAGAACGGGGGGTCTGTGGTAGACGTCTCGTTTGCCACCCCGTCTGTCGCACGCCGTGTCCGGGGGTGGAGGGTGCTTGAGGAGGTGGAGACCTTATCGGACCACCGATATATCAGGTTCGAGGTCTCCATCTCCCATGCCGGGATCAGTACCCGCCCCCGGAGGGGCGCGAAGTTCCCTTGTTGGGCGGTGAGCCGCCTCAACCGTGAACTTGCGGAAGAGGCGGCCATCGCCCAGGCATGGGCCATGCCCCCCCCCCCCCGCAGGACGATGTTGACGCGTCCGCAGCTCGCCTCCGTGGTGCCCTCACGGAGGTTTGCGACGCGTCGATGCCGCAGAGCGTACACCGCCCAGACAAACGGGCGGTGTACTGGTGGTCGCCGGAGATCGACGATCTCCGGGCGGCCTGTACCGCGGCCCGGCGGCTGTTCGGGCGCAGCCGCCGACGGCGGCACCGGGACCCCGAGGCGGAGGCCCGGCTGTATGGCAGCTATAGGGAGTGCAGGAAGACCCTGCAGGCTGCCATCAGCCGGGCGAAGGAAGCGGCATGGGAGGAGCTGCTGCAGACGCTGGAGGGGGATTCTTGGGGGCGCCCGTATCGGATCGTACGCAATAAGTTGCGATCCTGGGCGCCTCCGGTGACGGAGTCCCTCCTGCCGGAGATGGTGGCAAGGGTCGTGGGAGAGTTATTCCCCGACCCTCCGCCGCTCTCGGCTCGTCCCATGCCTCCGCCTCGGGCGGAAGTTGAGGAGGTGTCGGACAGTCCTCCCTTAATTACGAAGGGGGAGATGGGGAGGGCTGTTGAACGCCTCCTCAAACGGCGGAGAGCGCCTGGCCCTGATGGGGTCCCGGGCCAAGTGCTCGGCCTTGCGCTGGGCCATCTTGGGGGGTGGCTTCGGGAGCTGTTCGACCGGTGTTTGGCGGTCGGGCAGTTTCCGAGGCTCTGGAAGTTAGGGCGGCTCTGCCTCATGGCGAAGGAGGGTCGCCCTCCGGACTGCGCTTCTGGATATCGGCCCCTCGTCCTGCTGGACGACGTCGGGAAGGTGCTGGAGAGGGTCATCTCTTCCCGAGTCGTCCAGCACCTGGAGGGAGTGGGGCCAAATTTGTCGGACGCGCAGTTCGGCTTCCGCACAGGGCGTTCCACAGTGGACGCCCTGTGCCTCCTAAAGTCGCTGTCGACGGAGGCGATCTCCCAAGGGGAGAGGGTCTTGGCGGTGTCCCTAGACATCGCCAACGCCTTCAACAGCCTGCCGCATGGTGTCATACGGGAGGCTCTCCGATATTTCGGAGTGCCTCCGTACCTGCGGCGGCTGTTGGAGGCATACCTGGAGGACAGGGAGGTCGCATACGTCAACGGCGACGGATGGATGGTCCAGCGGGCTACAAGGTGGGGCGTTCCACAGGGGTCGGTCCTGGGGCCGCTCCTGTGGAACATGGGCTACGACTGGGTGCTCCGCGGTGCGCTCCCGTATGGAGCGCGCCTAATCTGCTACGCGGATGACACCCTAGTCGTAGCCCGGGGGGATGACTGGAGTGAGGTAGAGCGCCTGGCCACGATGGCCACAACCCTCGTGGTCAGGCGCATAAGAAGATTGGGCCTCAGGGTGGCCCTCGAGAAGACCGAGGCCATACTTTTTCATGGGCCTCGGCGGGGGCCACCACCTGGGGCCCACATTATGGTGGAGGGCGCCCGGATCAAGGTGGGTGCCTACATGAGGTACCTGGGCCTCACCTTGGACGGGCGCTGGCGGTTTGAGCCCCACTTTGTGGGGCTCGGGCCGCGAATTGCTAGGGCGGCGGCGGCACTCGGCCGGCTGCTCCCCAATATTGGGGGGCCAGGTGCCGGGTGCCGTCGACTCTTCATGGGAGTCGTGTGGGCGATGGCCGCCTACGGGGCACCGGTCTGGGCTGATGCTCTCGGTGCCACCAACGTGCGCGCGCTGCGTAGTACGCAGCGTACGGTGGCACTGAGGGCAATCCGGGCATACCGGACGGTATCATCGGCGGCGGCCTTTGCGCTTGCCGGCTCCCTTCCCTGGGAGCTGGAAGCTGGGGTGCTCGCCGCCGTGTACGAATTCACGGCGGCGAGGAGGCGTAGTAGGGAGCCGCCGGCTCCCAGGGAGATAGAAGCTAAAAGGCGGGAGATGCGAGAAGAGGCTGTAGGAAGGTGGATGCAGGACCTGGCGGACGCGCGCTTCGGGAGGCACACCGTCGACGCCGTCCGCCCGGTCCTGTGGGAGTGGATTGGGAGGAGATGGGGCTCCCTGTCGTTCAGGCTGGTGCAGATGCTAACCGGACATGGTTGTTTCGTGTGGTACCTGCACCGGATCGCTCGCAGGGAGCTGACCGCCGCCTGCCATGAGTGCGGCGCTGAGGAAGATACCGCACAGCACACTCTCTCTGAGTGTGCTGCGTGGGAGGTGGAGCGCCGCACTCTGGTGGCGGTGGTAGGAGAGGATTTATCGCTGCCGAGCGTGGTCTCGTCCATGCTCGGTAGCGAACAGGCGTGGCGAGCAGTGGCCTCCTTTTGCGAGGAAGTCATCTCGCAAAAGGAGGCAGCGGAGAGGGCCCGTGAGGCGGACCCCCTCAGTAACCGTCTTCACCATAGGAGGACTGGCAGGAGGAGGCGGCGCTTTGCCCAACTCCTCCTGCCACCGTAGCCGGATCTGAGGGGATGCAGTCGGGGGGCTCATCCCCTCATTGCACAGATCCGGCGGACGAGGAGGGGCAGCTGGAGTGTGCCCAGCTGCCTCTCTATAGGTAGGAGCCCGGCGGCAACCTTCCGCCGGGTGGACCGTTGGGGCGGCTATTCAAGGGGAATAGCATAGAACGATCCCTTGCCGCCCCAACATCACGGTCTGTCGGTACACCGTGGGGTTTTAGTCCGTGCGAGTCGGACATATCCCACTCTCTCCCCCGGGAGGGTGGGTATCCATAAGGGATTTCCCCACGTAAAAAAAAAAAAAAAAAAGTATGCTTGGTACACATACTCTTTCCGAGTGTGCTGCGTGGGAGGAGCGGCGCCGCACTCTGGCTGCGGCGGTAGATGGTGATCTCTCGCTGCCGAGCGTCGTAAAAGCTATGCTCGTCAGCAAGGATGTATGGAATATTATGGCCTCCATCTGCGAGACGACCTCCTCGCAGGAGGCGGAGAGGGTCCGTGAGCAAGACCCTCACAGTTGCCGTCTCCGCCAACAAAGGACAGGCAGGAGGAGGCGGTGGTTTGACCGCCACCTCCCACCATAACCGGACCAGGGAAGATGGGTCGTGGGGCTCCATCTTCCCATTGCACAGGTCCGGTGGACGGAGGAGGCGGCCGGTGTGTACACGGCTGTCTCCTAACAAGACGGGGTCCGGCGGCGTCGCCTTTGCTGCTGGGCCAACCGCTGGGGCGGCACGATGATGTCTATAGAGATCTCGTGCCGCCCCAACCATAGCGGAAGACGTACACCGTGGGGTTTTAGTCCGTGCGAGTTGGACATAACTCACCCTCTCCCCCGGGAGGGTGGTGTATCCATAAGGGATTTCCACACGTAAAAAAAAAAGAAGATAAGTCGTGAATTGCATGTATCAGGCAAAAATCCAAACCCGAGGTGTGCCGTGCACCCTTGAGCCAGTTGTCAAATAAAATCGGCTGAGTGCCGTAAGCGCTCGCCTAAGTAGTCCGGTGAAGCTGTTAAGACCTTGCTGGGTCTATAGCGTACTCAGATCGAAAAAAAAAAAACAATAAAAATTTTTTTTTCCGAAAAACAACTTCTTTAATTAAGCGAATTTCATAGAAATATTTCATACAGATTATGTTAAACTAAAAGGTTGATGGACCCTTTATTATACATTTCTAATTATTATCTAATATTTCGAATTTTATTTATAATAATTGGTTCTATAAAACATTCTACGTATGCTAAGGTACTTAATTACATATGAATTAGTCGCTATTTCTTATAAATATATGACCAATAGTTCCTTTGTTATAACGTTATTCAACCGGTGGTCTGTGGTCGAAATGGTACTATTGAAATAATATTGTCATCAATAATTGCTCTATTGTTTTAGTATATTCCTCGTATTAGTTCACAGTACCTATGACTCAATAAGCAATGGTTACTTCCCTGATACAAACAGCGCTATAAAGTTGTATATACAAGTCTTCGACAAACATTTTGACCAGTCGTGAGTATAGCTGCGCAAAACACAAATTTAGATATAAATACGTGGTGATATATTTATTTATGACATCCTATAATGACATTTTAACTTTGTATTGTTGTAAACCCTTGGATTTAATACGCGTAAGCCTAAACTTACGGTTATAGCGGTCAAAAAGATTGACGTAGATTACAGTCGTCAATTTATATGTACTATACATTTATAATCAGGTTTACACAATTGTATTTTCTGTTTATAAGTAATTTGTGTCCAAAATATTTATATATATATATAGCCATTCCTGTAATTCTAAACTTAGATATATATAATAGAGAGAAGAGATACAAGATATAAGAAATTATAATTCTGCTGAAACGGAGAACGAAATAATACATACGTACTTATTATTAACTCGCGGTTATCTAGTGGTCGTAATTCGACCATAATTCATTATGTTCATAAAATTCAATTAAGTATTTTTGTTAAAAAAATAATACAATTTTGTAGACATAAGAATCGTGGAGTTATGACATATAGAGAGATAAAAGGCTTTGACTTGCTGATGCAATGGAAAAAAGCGACTGTTTCAAAATTTATTTTATTGGCAACACTTAACATTAAAAGTCGTCAGTGGTTACTAAACAGAACAAGAAGAAAAAATGGTACTGAACTCTTTTATCTTCGCCTAATTATATATAATCTTGTTGAATTTCGAATGTCAACCACAATATTTTTTCTTTTAAGTTATTGAGCTCTGATTAAAAAAGGGATAATTGTTGTAGATCAGTAGACGTAAACAGCATGAAGAATCGTCGAACTATGTCCAAAAAAAATGTTGTTAACCCTCAAAATCTCGTCAGTGTGTATTATACAAAAAATCTGTTGAGAAACAAACGAAAAAGATACTTTGAACTGTTTTCGCTCAGCCTATTTACATATGTATATTGTATTTTTCCAGTTGCGCTACTGGCAATTTAATAAATTTCTCAATTAATATAAAGATTGTGAATATAATTTAAAATGTGTTACCTCTCCAATAATCTTATCCAAGTTTAGAATGTCGTTAACAAAGCACTGTCCTTCCCATTTGGCGCATTCTTCTCTATATGTGAAAGTCTCTCCAGACGGTAAGGTGACTGTAATATTTTGAACAATTTCGTCCAACTCTCGCAACTCCTTCCACACTTCCGTCCGTAGCATATTAGTGTTATTATCTTTCGGCACGATAATCACTCGACCGAATCTACCTGTTACAGAAAGGTTAAATTAGATATAACTTCGATTTACAATTAAAACGTATATTGCTAATTGTTATTTCAAATTAAGCTAAATTACGAATACTTTATTTAATTTAGGCCCTCAGCATACGCTCAAGTTTACCACCGGTTCGGAAAACAATGCAGTAGTGAAACGGCAAGAAACCCGATCTGGTTTATCTTTTTATCTATACTAATATTATAAAGAGATAGAGTTTGTGATTTTTTCACTATTATACATATATAGTTCATTTATCGAGGAAGATTATAGGCTAATATCATCACGTTAAGACCAACAGGAGCGGAGCACCAATTAAGAATATTTCAAACTCGAGTTCTTTTTCCTCTTGAGAGCTGCCACTGCGTGTTAGCGTCAGCCCAAAGTAACTATTCAACGCGAACGAAGTCGCGGGCAGAGGCTAGTCATTCATATTATGATATTCATAGATAGCGTAATTTCTAAACATGATTATCGTTCACATATTGATCCACCCTATAATAAAATATAGAAATTAAAACCCGCTTCTTGGATAGATATGTATGTAGTTAAGACTATGTTTGTATCGGATTTGAAAAATATTTTATTTTCAATATATACTTACAAAATAGTATTACGGACAAATCAAGGCTCCACTGTTTTAATTGTTTTATATGTATGGTAACCAATATCAGGGTTTCATATCTCTTCTTACGATAACGCTATAAAGGTTCATTTTTTTTTCTCGAAATGACTACGCTATTGACCCAGCAAGGTCTTAACAGCTTCACCGGACTACTAAGGCGAGCGCTTAAGGCACTCAGCCGATTTTATTTTGGCAACCAGCTCAAGGGTGCACGGCACACCTCGGCTTGGCTGTTGCCTGTTGCATGCAAAATCGCGACCTATCTTAGCTAACCTAGCTAACTATTCATATATGTATGAGTTGTTGAAATGTATATGTGTACCAAGCATACACGCCTCATCAACTCCTCCATATATTTATTATCGGAAAATTGAGAGTTTTTCAGTTCGATAAGGAAAAAAAAGTAAACCCTTCCACTTTCATGTGTAAGCGTGTAGGCGTGCACGTGTGCACGTGTGTGGGGGTGATCGTGTAGTGTTATAGCAGTGATGTATATTTGTGTGTCACCGTATCGCGCAAGCAACGCTATAAAGGTTCACAAATTTAACTTGGCTTGTATTAACTAATATTGATTACGAAAAAATAAACGAGTTTTGTGTAATTTTCTTTCTTCTAAAGGGTTCATAAAGTATACTAATCGGTTCAACAAATTCAAGGCTTTACTAGATTCGTAGTTACGTACTGAAAAACTAGTCGTCAAGTAAAAGGCAAAATTGCTTTAGTTTCAGATTGTCACTGGCACTTTACGTAATATGGTTTTTTGTGATAAGATGATGTCAACGCCGACACTGAGAACATATAACAAATTTTATTTAATCCAGTATCGAAAGATACTTAAATACCTGGACGACCGAGTCTAGCTCGGTTCTTTAAAAAACATTTTTAAATTCAAATAAACTGTTGGGTTTGCCTTATGAAATTAGCATCTTTTCACATAAAAAAATATTAAAAAAGATATCTCTCTTATAATTATAATAATAAAATTATCTATTTAATTAAAATAAACTGTTACGCTTGCCTTACAAAAATATCACGTTTTACAAAAAAAAAATTGTATACACTCGGATCTGAACTGGGGTTACATTTTCGAAGCAACCAATTTCCATCTGAGCTATTTTTGTTTTTATAGCAGTGTATAGATATGTGTCTATGTCCATGTGTATGGATATTGCATTGAGACCTTTAAATCATTTTAGTAAGAATACAAAAGTACTCACCAGCTCGAGTTATCCTTCCAACGTTAAATCTATGAGAATAATTTACTTTAAAGTGTTCTTCAACTATCCTCCTTTCGAGTTTTCCTTGTCCGCTGACAGGTGAGAATAAATATTCCGGGTCCATCTCATAGTAGATCCGTTGGTAGCCTGTTATCATGAGTAAACTTAGTAGAACCGGTATTATGATAAAGTATCCAGGCCGATTACCCACAGCTAAGCCGAGTTTGTAGAACGATTTGTTCAGGACATCGTCCACGATCGTTAATCTGCAGCCCATCTGTAACAATCGTTTTATTAATTAGCAATTTAGCACATTCGTGAAATTGAGAAAACTCGTGACGTACATGTAGTAAGCCTTATTATTGGACCGAAAAGTTCTTGTTCGGCGTCTTCCGTTATACAATCAGTTTTTATATTTGGGTATTTAAGATCTATGTACGTAGGTATACCAGATGTTTAGTTATTATATTACAAGCTGTGTAGGTACAGTTTGGAATAAATTGCGTCCTCATAATTACTATTGTTGTTAATTGAAATAGCAATAGTGATTAAGTTATTTTGCAATAGTTTGTGTAATATTTCTATAAGTCGATTACCAATTATTTAAATTAAAGTATAATAAGTTTAATAATAAGAAATCTGTTTATTTTAGGAATAGCGGTAAAAATACAAACGACTTTATTTTTTTTAAATCTTGAAAAAAATAATGATTTCTTACAAAGGAGATGCTATGTAGCTAGTTATATTACTTCAAATAAATTATATCGCTCAGCCTCGATACTTTGGTGTTGTTTTCGTTATAAGTTTTGGTAATCTATTCAGTATTCTAGGCAGAATACATTTCCAAAGCCTCTAATTGTACTCTCTATTGGAGGATACTTAAAATTACGTAAGGTCTCGGGTTTTGCTATCTTATTTAGGTTAGTGATTTTGCCTTTATTTTATACTGGCCATTGCTCGCGACTTCGTCCTCGTGGAATAGTTATTTTGGGCTAACCCTAACACGCAGCGGAAGCTCTGAAAAGGAAGAAAACACCGATTTTTTAACATCATTCATTGGTGCTCCGTTCCTATTGTTCTTAGCGTAATGATAAATGAAAGAGAAATTGAAAGTTTTTTTCAGATCGGACCAGTAGTTCCTGAGATTAGCCTACAACGTAACGTAGCGTAACGTGTATAATTACTTACTTAGCTTTTTTTTTCTCGAAATGACTACGCTATTGACCCTTCAAGGTCTTAACAGCTTCACCGGACTACGTACGTACATAGCTTGAGTAAAGCGGTAATAGAAATAACTCAACATCTACTTTAAAATAACAAATTAAGTTTATGTGTTGGTCATAACCAAGTGTTAGTAAAGCAACAATACTACAATCTCTATTTACACAGTACCAAAATCTTTCCACAGATTATTTTATGGACAAGAATGCACATTTTAGTCTACACGATGGTTGGTATTTATTCTGAAATAAAGCATTTTTAAGTTAACCATTACTATTATCGCTTTATTTTTGCAAGATATGCAATTATTAGGATGGATAGATTAGTTGACTGTATTGCAAGTTATGACGGGTTAAGTAGCTACAAGATAATAACTCTTATTACTTGTGGTTGTATTGCAGATATTCATTATATTTCGTTGAAACCGCAAAGATATTAGTTGGTTTTAGGCTACTATCCACCAACTGTACTATTATAGCGTAATATATTTTCAATATATCGTTGTTATTAGTATTAATTATTCCAAAATTATTATCTGAAATATATAATTTATAAGACGGAAAACGGAGAGATAAGAGTTGTAATAATTTTATTTACAAAAGTCAGATATGTAGTTGTATTATGTCGTAGCTAGGTGTAACTAAAATTAGAGCTTTTTTGGCGGGATCTTTGTCATGTAGTGGATTTAATATTTCATTTATAATTTTGTGTTATTTGACTTATTTTGTATATTTGTGATGTTTTACGTAATACAGTTTGGTTATTGTGCAAAAGTGAAGTGGATGGGAAATAACACCACGAAACATGAATACTGAGATGCCACAAACATTTCTTAAAAAATTCTAACAAGAGAGCCACCATCCTGTTAGAACAATAGAATTAGCACAACACACTTGTATTACTGTATTTGTATAGGAGGTAGAACCACGGTGAATCTATTACCGGCTTTAGCATGATTGGGTCGGCTCGTCCGGAGTAGTACCACCCTCTCACAGTAAACCGACGTGAACGAACAGTGTTTGTATTGTTGCGTTTCATTGGATCAGTGAGAACGCCGGAAGCCTACCTCTCCTCTTCCATTCCTCCTCTCACCACCAACACAGGCTGGCAACACACTTACGACTTTCCTGATGTTGCAAGTATATATGGACGGTGGTGATCACGTAACATCAGGTCACCCACCTGATCGTTTGCCTCCTATAATATAAAAAAAAAATTGCAATAGCAGTAATAATGGTTGCCGAAAATAAAATAAAATAAATAATTATTAGAAAGTATACTATTTTAGTGTAATATGTTGTCAAACCTTCATTTTTATAGTTATGTAGTATTTCAATAACATACCTAATTTAAATTGTATAATTTTTGAAAGGAAGAATGGAGAAAAAGGAGTTAGTTATCTTTATAATTATTTACAAAAATCAAGTAGTATTGACTAAGGATACCTAAAATGGTTGGCTATAGACGATAAAGTATACTAGAAATGGGGGGCCGGCAGTACGACGTGCAAATGTCTATTTTTACCTAGAAATAGTATGGTGTTCGCTTGCCAATTTATTTCATTACATGGTCGTACTGGTAAGAGAAAATTATTTTCTTAGTTAGTACAGTCGTGCGAAGCCGTGACAAGCAGCTAGTTAAAGTAAAAATCCCTTACCATGATAGCTTACATTTTTATAGGTTCGAGAGTACGTAAATTATATATTTATTTGGTATTTAATTAGGGTAATACGTTACGGTAATACAGAAAATATTATTCATCTTAAGCTACTCTCATATCTACGTGTACGATGTTTTGTCTATGGTCACACTAAATGCAGATGTGGCAAGACGTTATCGGGCTGCGTGACAATATACGCAGCACGATAACTAGGCTGGGGTTTTTTTTCTCGAACTGACTACGCTATCGACCTAGCAAGGCCTTAACAGCTTCACCGGACTACCTAGACTGGCGGCATTGACACATGCCAAAGAAGTTAGCGGACGCTAATGGCGAGTCAAAGACATAGTTATAGCAACCCGTAATTTGAGCCTTTATCAGTATGATTTTTGACGTTAATTTTAGCGGAACAAGTATTCGAAGCTTCGTTTTGCTGATATTGGAGTAGCATTATAATCATAAATTACAAGAATAATTCGCATTCCTACTTGTGTGATTGTTTAACCGCGAAATTATATGACTAAATACTCATTAGATAATAGGCAAATAAAACAAATTACGGGATTCGAGTATCAAGTAATTTACACTAAAAGTCGGTGAGCAACGTGTATAACGCGACCTACATACATTAGTAAACAAGTTGCAAGCGTGCTCACGGGTCGGACAGACAAGTTAGTTAACTTTATTTATGGAGGAAAATTACTTTCGAGAAATGTATAAAGGTATATCCAATTAGTAATCACATACTTTTATAAATACTTTCTTTGTGGTTATTGGGTATTTGAAACGGTATTTTTTAATGCGTTTCGCACTGTTTCGAACTTATGCACGGAACTGAAACGATTGTAAGTCAGTAATGTATATTACGATTTAGGTACGTTTAGTAATTTATACTCATTACATTTCCTTGTAAAATAAAAATAAAAAAATCATAAAGTTATTTTTTATTACCTTTCGTACATTACTCGTATTTCATGAGTAATATAGGCTAATAACGAAGACGTTACAAATGAAAGTCAGATTTTTAAAATATCATGTTACTACGCTAATACTCGTGACTTTCCCTGTGTCGTTTACTTTCTTTATTAAAACTTTAATAAACAAAGTATTAACTTTCGGTGTTATTATAAAAAAAGTTAATTTCATATTGAATACTTGCTTTAAAAAGGTTACGTTTTAAATGCACCGCACTCCCTGAATGTTCGCCATCTTGGTCTTTTGTCTCGCTTGGGTTAGGTTAGGTTAGATTTGCGAAAAAGGACTGGGGAGAGTACGCCATTGTGGGGGTGTACTTCTCCCCAAACAGACCCCTGCGGGAATTCGAGGTCTTTCTTAACTCCCTGCAGGGGGCGGTGAGACGGCTATCACCGCTCCCCGTGGTCGTCTTAGGAGACCTGAACGCCAAGTCCAGGACCTGGGGAGCGGCAGCCACGGACCCACGAGGTGTGGCCATTGAGGAGTGGGCAGCCGAATTGGGGTTGTCCCTCCTCAACCAGGGGAACGTTCACACGCGCGTGTGGCAGAACGGGGGATCAATAGTGGATGTCTCCTTCGCTACCCCGTCTGTCGCGCGCCGTGTCCGGGGATGGCGCGTGCTTGAGGAGGTGGAGACCCTTTCCGATCATCGGTACATAAGGTTTGAGGTCTCCGCCTCCCAAGCCGGAATTGGTACCCGCCCCCTAAGGGGCGCGAAGTTCCCTTCTTGGGCGATGAGCCGCCTCGACCGCGAAATGGTGGAAGAGGCGGCCATCGTCCAGGCCTGGGCCATGCTACCTCCGACAGAGGAGGACGTCGACGTGTCCGCGGCCCGTCTCCGTGAAGCTCTCACGGAGGTATGCGACGCGTCGATGCCGCGGAGCGTACACCGTCCAGACAAACGGGCGGTGTACTGGTGGTCGCCGGAGATTGCTGATCTCCGTGCAGCCTGCTCCGCGGCCCGGCGGCTGTTCGGGCGCAGCCGTCGGCGACGGCATCGCGACCCCGAAGCGGAAGTCCGGCTGTATGGCAACTACAGGGAGTGTAGAAAGGCCCTGCAAGCTGCCATCAGTCGGGCAAAAGAAGCGGCATGGGAGGAGCTGCTCCAGACACTGGAGGAGGATCCTTGGAGGCGCCTTTACCGAATTGTACGGAAGAAGTTACGATCTTGGGCGCCCCCGTTGACGGAGACCCTTCAGCCGGAGGTGGTGGCGAGGGTCGTGAGCGAGTTATTCCCCGACCCTCCGCTGCTACCAGCTCCTCCCATGCCTCCGCCTCGGGCCGAAGTCGAGGAGGTGTTCGACAGTCCTCCCCCAGTAACGGAGGACGAGATGAGGAGGGCTGTGGAACGCCTCCTCAGTCGGAGGAGAGCACCCGGCCCCGATGGGGTTCCGGGCCGAGTCCTCGGCTTGGCGCTCGGCCATCTAGGAGGGTGGCTTTGGGAGCTGTTCGACAGGTGCTTTTCGGTCGGGCAGTTCCCGAAGCCCTGGAAGCTCGGGCGGCTCTGCCTGATGGCGAAGGCGGGCCGCCCTCCGGACTGTGCGTCCGCGTATCGGCCCCTCGTCCTGCTGGACGACGCCGGGAAGATGCTTGAAAGAATAATCTCATGCCGGGTCGTCCAGCACCTGGACGGAGCGGGTCCGAATTTATCGAACGCGCAGTTCGGCTTCCGGACGGGGCGTTCCACTGTGGACGCCCTGTGCCTTCTGAAGTCGCTGTCTGCGGAGGCGACCTCCTAAGGGGAGAGGGTTTTGGCGGTGTCCCTGGACATCGCCAACGCCTTCAACAGCCTGCCGCACGAAGTCATACGGGGGGCGCTCCGCTACTTCGTAGTGCCCCTGTACCTGCGGAGGCTGTTGGAGGCATACCTCGAAGATAGGGAGGTCGCCTATGTGGATGGCGACGGCCGGATGGTCCGACGCGCCACGAGGAGAGGTGTTCCACAGGGGTCGGCCTTGAGGCCGCTCCTGTGGAACTTGGGCTACGACTGGGTGCTCCGCGGCGCGCTCCCATATGGAGCGCGCCCCATATGTTATGCGGACGACACCCTAGTCGTAGCCCGGGGGGGGTAATTGGGAAGAAGTAGCGCGCCTGGCCACGATGGCCACAACCCTCGTGGTCAGGCGCATAAGGAGGTTGGGTCTCAGGGTGGCCCTCGAGAAGACCGAGGCTCTATCGTTTCACGGGCCTCGTAGAGGGCCACCACCTGGGGCTCACATAATGGTAGAGGGCTCCCGGATAAGGGTAGGGCCCCAGATGAAATACCTGGGCCTCACCCTGGACGGGCGCTGGCAGTTCGAGCCCCATTTCGCGGGGCTCGGACCACGGATTGCTGGGGCGGCGGTGGCGCTCGGCCGGTTGTTACCCAACATAGGGGGGCCGAGTGCCGGGTGCCGCCGACTCTACATGGGGGTCGTGCGGACGATGGCCGCCTACGGGGCACCGATGTGGGCCGACGCCCTCGGTGCCGCCAATGTGCGCGCGCTTCGTGGTGCGCAGCGCACGGTGGCGCTGAGGGCAATCCGGGCATACCGCATGGTGTCCTCCACGGCGGCCTTCACGCTCGCCGGCTCCCTGCCCTGGGAGCTGGAGGCAGGAGTGCTCGCCGCTGTGAATTCATACACGGCGGCGAGCACTCCTGCGTCCAGCTCCCAGGGAAATTGAGAAGAAGGTGCGGCGCCGATGAAGACACCGCGCAGCACACGCTGTCTGATTGTGCTGCGTGGGATGGACAGCGCCGCATTCTGACGGCGGCGGTAGGAGAGGATTTATCGCTGCCGAACGTGGTTTCCGCCAAGCTCGGCAGCGAGCAGGCGTGGCGAGTAGTGGCCTCTTTTTGCGAGGAAGTCATCTCGCAGAAGGAGGCGGCGGAGAGGGCCCGCGAGGCAGACCCTTTAAGTGGCCGTCTCCGCCAACGGAGGACAGGCGGGAGGAGGCGGCGCTTTGCTCAACTCCTCCCGCCACCGTAGCCGGACCTGAGGGAATGCAGCCGGGGGGCTCATCTCCTCATTGCACAGGTCCGGCGGACGAGGGGAGGCAGCTGGTGTGTACTCAGTCTGCCTCTCTATAGGAAGGAGCCCGGCGGCCATCTTTCGCCGGGCGGATCGTTGGGGCGGCTCTACAAGGTAGATTAGCAAGCACGATCCCTTGCCGCCCCAACAAATACGGTTTGTCGGTACACCGTGGGGTTTTAGTCCGCGAGAGTCGGACATAAACCACCCTCCCCCCCGGTAGGGTGGGTATCCATAATGGATTTACCCACGTAAAAAAAAAAAGGCTTGCGAAAAAGGATAACGTGAACTTGCCTCGGGCGAGCGCGGAACATTTAGTACGAAACCTTTTTAAAGTAAGTATTTAATACGTTTTTAACTTTTTTGTAATAACACGGTATATGTTTTAGCGTTTCACCACAGTCTCATTTGATATTAAAAATAACGATTTAGTCTAAGAAGGTATACACATTAAACCTAGAGCGCATTGGCTCTCAAATGCAGCTGCCGAAATAAATCAACAGGTGCTTGATTACTGATTTCAATTTGAGATTGGTAACTAGTCGGGCGAAGTTAGAAAACGCTCTACCATGCAAATAAAACTACATTCCCATATATACTTTATGCATAGTCGAAAAAAACAAACTAAATCATACCGCCTTCCCAATTTTTCCACGTCATGCAAACGCCATACTAAACGTGTATCAAGTACTTAGTTACTTAACTGTTTTATATTAAATCAAGTTATCGTAATAATCTTTTTCTAAAACAGGACCAAGTGTCTATGAAATAAAAATGAATGAAAGTTGAATATTTAATTTAAACAAATAATTGATTGACATATGATTAATTTTCAATCGATGTGCATCACTTGTGTTACTCTTAGTACCCTTAAACATAGATGAAATAAGGATAAAAAATGTTATACATGAACAAGATAACGTTTGATGAAATTAAACCAGAAAGTAGTGATTAAATTTTATATAGTAGACAATTAATCTTAGAAAATAGGTTAATTATTAACAAAAATACTTTTTATGTGACAGGTGGTATTTGTAACCGTAAGTATGTCGTAGCCATATGAAAGAAACAATTTACGATTGTGTCGAAAATAGCACCTTTGACGTTCATATAAATAAAGAAATATTTATTGTGTAAATAGTAATGATATAAAAGATGAATAAAAATGTGTAGAAACAGCTTTGTAAGCGTTGTTAGGTTTAGGTCAAATCTATACTAATATTATAAACAGGTAAAGTTTGTGACATTGTGATGTTGTAGGGAGTAATCTCAGGAACTACTGGTCTGATTTGAAAAATTATTTCAGTGTTATATAGCTCACTTATGGAGGATGGTTATATGCTATATATCATCACGCTAAGACCAAAAGGCGCGAAGCACCAATGAAGAATATTTAAAAATCGGGTTTTTTTTCTCTTGAGAGTTTGTTAGCGTGTTAGCGTGAGCCCAAAGTAACAATTCCACGCGAACGAAGTCGCGGGCAGAGGCTAGTTTCAATAAAATAACATTGCGATTTTGAGTATATCAGTTTACATTTTTAATACCTCTGTATTAAGCTATTTAATATATCAGATTGACAAACTGTCTGTAACAACTTTTCATTCGTCGTTAATTATTTATGACAATTATCTATCCTAATTCTATAAATGAAAATGTAGTCTGTTTGTTACGTTTTACACTTTAACAAATCAAGTGATCGTCATGAAATGTGAATACACATTATCACGTGTAAACAAATGGATATAAGATAATTTTCATTGATAAAAATACACTTCCTTTAGTATAGATCAAGTCTGCATTAACGCGAGCGTAGTCGCCGGCAAATGTAAGTTTATTAGTAAAAGTTAATTTTAGAATAAAGTGCATAAAAATGTAGTGAATAGTAATTAGTTTATATAAACTCCTATAATATTATTAAAAAGTTGAAAATACATTTAATTAACTTTGGATATATGAAAAAAATCTTGGCGTATTTCGATTTATATCGTCTATTTCTTTATAAACTGTACAGTACCTTACTGTTTTTAGTTTAAGTTTATATACGAATTTTATTTTAACTAAACTTATTTAATACATTTTAATAGTAAATCGTTTTTGTTTGGTTGACTGCAATTCAAACAAACTCAACTAAGACCCTTAGTGCGTGAATAGACACCGCTTGCTGTCATAAATGTAAATTTTTATATCCTTTGTTCATATTCTCTATGTGCTTAATTTAAATTTTTATTTATAGTATTTCAAAGACTATCAAAAATATAAAAATAAATTAGTAAACAAGAAAATTAAAATATTTATAGATTTTACACAATAACTCTTGAAAATTTACATACGTCCAACAACATTATTCCCATAATTAATTTTTAACTTAAAATCCTTAAAAATGTTATTGCAAAATACAATTGTTGATAAAGAATAAACACAGTTTTAGAGTAAGATTGTTGTTAATATCAGTAAAATATATACGAATAACAATAACAAATACAAATTAGTACAGAACTACGACTGCCATCAAACAAAGCGACGACATAAGAAAACGTAAGTCAACGAATAGTACCGGAAAAACTTGATTAAATAAATTGAAGCAAATTACACGTAGTGCCTTTCATTGATTAGCATTTGAATTTTCGGTCTGTATCTTCATAATAGTCACTTATAAAAATACAGCTTTTTGTATTTTTTCCTATCTTATTACTATAAACGTACAATTATTTTCTCAAAATGTAGATTCTAGAGAATAAATTCTTAATTTATTCTTATTCTAAATTTCTCAAATTTGTCTCATAAATGGTTCTAACAATAAAAAAAATTGTACTTAAATTAGGTTTTACTTATTAAGTCTATCTATTAAGATGTTTTTTTTTTTAAATACGACTTTATACAAAACTAATTATTTTATAAACAATTATTAGAATCTAAATCACATTGCGCCATCTTGTCAATTTTGATGATACTTGCATTTTTTTTTTATGACATATAGAAGGCAAATGCGGGTCACCTGTTGTTAAGCGATCACCGCCGTCCATGGACACTAGCAACCCCAGAGGAGTCGAAAGTGCGTTGCCAGTCTGTGTTTGGGGGAATGAAGAGAAAGGGGGAGGGGAAGGAAGAGGAGAGGGGAGGGGAGATGGGTTTCCGACGCTCTCACTGACCGAACGAAACGCAACAATGTAAGCACTGTTACTTCACGTCGGTTTTCTGTGAGAGGGTGGTGCTACCCCGGACGAGCCGACCCATTTAGGCTGAAACCAATAATAGCTTCAGCGTGGCTCTACCAGTAATTAAAACCTACAAATATTTCAAAATGTTGTGAAGTGTCGCTATAGGATATTAGCGGAATACGGATAGCATGAACCGATCAAGTAAATTTTATTTTTTTAAATTGAGGCAAAAAGTAAAATTAGAACTAGAGAAAAACAAAATAGCGTAACTGCAATTCAATGCGATTTTCTTTAGATTTATTCACGTAAAAATTGGTGCGCGCGGATACCTTGCTTTATAAAAATAACTGTTTAAATAAATTTCTTCTAAAACCTATAAAACGAGCAATTCGTGTATATTTTTATACTCATATATATTTAGGATCTCGGAAATGGCGTCATCTATTAGCGTGAAATGTAAAAAGGTATGTAGGTAGTTTTATTAACTGAGTTTTCAGGCAATTAAAAAAATATAGCTAGAATATAAACGTAAATATCGCCGGTGCTGTTAAAACAAAAATAGCTCAGATGGAAATCGGTTGCTTCAAAAATCCGTGTAACCCGATTCCGAGTGACAGCAGAAGAGATATATTTTTACATAATTTTTTTTTGTAATTTTTATGTATTTTTTTATATTTTCATGAGGCAAACCTTTAATTTAAAATTGTTTTTTAAAGAACCGAGCTAGGCTCGGTCGCTCAGGTACTGACTTTTAAAAGGTTTACTTACTGACTAGTTGTTAACTGTTTTAAAGAATAGATTTACCAAAAATTAAACATATCAATATTTTAAAATAGAAACAAGGTTGACGATCACTGACGAGTGCATTAATTGCTACATTATATCGTTGCGCACCGATGTGAAAGTATGGAACTGGTCAGTGGCATTGTACGTCATTGCCCGTGCTCGCGACGCTCTTACCGATTTTTGGTTAAACTCAGAAATAGTCTTATTTTGTTTTGTTTTTTTTTTTTACATTTGGCAACCAATCTTGTAGTAGATTGTTACTGCCATTGTCGAGTGGGCAATGATATTTTACAAGTTTCTTGCGATCCTTTAAACGTTCTAACAAGATGGTGGCCGTCTTGTAAGAACTTTCCAAGGGGATTTTGTGGCAAGTCAGAATCCGTCTTCGGTGGTAATATTTCTCATCAACTTTACTTGTGCACAATGACCAAAGCATGTTACGTAAAACACGACCAATATTACAAAATATGGAGTCAAATAACAAGTTTATGAATAAAATATAAAATCCACTACAAAACCTTCCAAGATCTCGTCAAAATCTCTTCAGAAATAGTCCTGTATTGTAAAATTTAATAATGTGTATAAGCGACTTTATATGTGATATTTTATTTTTATATATCAAAGTATCTGTGTGCTATAATTTTAGCATCAATAGAACTGAAGAAAACTTTAACTTGAATGTTTTCTTCTTAAGTAGTTATTATTTTATTTAATCTCTGAACTCAAAGATATAGCTTGGTTCGGTTAATTTGTATTATTCGTATTTCGATAATATCATATAGCGCCACCTCACAAACTACATAATTGAAAATAAAATTAAAAAAATTAGGAAAACCAGTACAAACTTTGTAACCGCTTTACAACAAACCTATTTAAGTTGTTGTTAACCTTCCGAAAAAAATCATTATGTTTATTTATTGACAGTAAATATTAAAATAAACCATTTTACAATGTAATTTAATCTTATAATCTACGCATCAAATTTAATGACATGTAAGAAAAAATGACCTAAATCAAATATTATAATTTTGTGAACTCTACATTAATTATTGGAACATTAATTATTGGAACATTAAATAGTATAAATAATAATATCAGATATTTAAATCAACGAACCTCTTTAAACTTGTGATATTATGGTGTTGTTACGAAAAAAACACAATTTTGAAAGCAGTTCCTTTTTCTATTTTAGTAATTATTTTGTTGTAACAAAATTAGCACCTATGCACTTTGCGTTGACAGCTCAACTGGCTGATGAATAAAAAAAAAATACTGCGTCTCCAGAGAATTAACAGATCCTCATATTAGTAACTAAATATAATATTACAAAATGGCTATGTCATTAAAGTTAATTCTTTACAAAACACGCAACTAGACATTGAGAATGGAGTAGAAAACTGTAATAACCCATTATTTTACTATTTAATATGATAATTTTGAGATTCAAATCCTTGACATGACGTTGATGGGTTTATGATTTGTATTTAACACCTGCATTTTTTTAGAGTTCAGTGAAGAAAATTATTAAACAATGACTTAAAGTTGCAAACATGCTACAAATTATATAGATGGTGGTGTTGGGACTTTTTCTAAAGCCGCGTTTCTAAGTAGCACACCATCATTTAAAATCGAAGCTGGTTGTAGTCATACGAAAAAACTTATCTATACATATAACAAAAATGTAAATCTGATGTGTCTGTACTTTTCGATTTTAGTAAAAAAATGTTCCAGGTGGCTAGGAATAAGTAACAAAATATGTTTCAATCATTTTTAGAAATCTCTCCCTGTCTATTTATATGAACACGCATCACTGCTACAGTACTACGTTCACAATAAAATCACACAATGAAAATCATAAAGCATATCTTCGTGATTAATGTAGTCTTTGTTTCGTTCAAATCGGTCCACTCTATCAAAAGTTATTGTAATTTTAATGACGACGCGGCGTAAGTACGAGAGAAAAGTAGATAAGTACATGGACTTTTTTTTTTAAATGACTACGCTTTTGACCCAGCAAGGTCTTAACAGCTTCACCGGACTACTAAGGCGAGCGCTTAGGGCACTCAGCCGATTATATTTTGGCAACCAGCTCAAGGGTGAACGGCACACCTCGGCTTGGCTGTTGTCAGTTGCATGAAAAATCGCGACCTATCTTAGCTAACCTAGCTAACTATTCATATATGTATGAGTTGTTGAAACGTAATATGTGTACCAAGCATACTCGCCTCTACAACTCTTCCATATATTTATTATAGGAAAATTGAGAGTTTTCAGTTCGATAAGGGAAAAAAGTAAATCCTTCCACTTTCATGTGTAAGCGTGTAGGCGTGCACGTGTGTGGGGGTGATCGTGTAGTGTTGTAGCAGTGATATATATTTGTGTGTCACCGTATCGCAAGCAACGCACTCAAGGGCTCCCTAGCGAGGGATCGAACCTAGGCTTGAGCCGCTGCCGTGGGAGGCCTAATCGGGTAAGTACATGGACTTAATAACTGAAATTCATCTGAATGGACTTTTAGATCACTATTCTTTACATAGGGTTTCACGCGTACGAAGTCACGGGCACAGCTAGTAGAATATAAAAAACCATATTTATTTAAAATATTTGAACTGCTATTACCAAATTTTGTTTTAAATATTAATGGCTTCATGATAGTACTAGATCTGGAGTTAATATTGATCTAAATTCTATTAAAAAAGTGATAGCTCTTAAACTAAGGATGTAGCGTACCTTAAAATTTATTCTTTGATTATTTTTTAATAAATAATCTCAAATATAATGGATTTCAAATAAGAATAATTGTCCAGAACTTAAATTGGATGTCGTAGTTTCACTAGTAAACACAGCTATTATTGATAGCGGTTTAGTCTGAGTCATTGTCAGTGAATCCTTGACACAGGTCGTTTGACATGATCTGTTGAGGTAATGAGCTTGAGTTACCGACTGATTTCGACACCATTCACTGATTTTCCTACGCTCTTACAAAATAACAATAAAGGCATAAAAGGTTATATTAAAATGTTTCGAGTGTGAAATAGTATTAACATGTGTTTGGTTATAGCAATCGATATCAAGTTAGCCTTCAAAGTAATTATAAGTTTGATTTTACATTATTGCAAATCTTACCATAGACCGTGTATAAAGTTGAGTAAGCGTTTAAAATTGAGTAACATTTCTTATTCGGGTGAGTTAATAGACTGATTATCTATACTAATATTGTAAAGTGGTATAGTGTGTGACGTTGTAGGGGGTAATCTCAGTAACTACTAGTCCGATTTGAAAAATTCTTTCATTGTTATATAGCTTATTTATGTAGGATGGTTATAGGCTATATATCATCACGCTAAGACTAATCGGAGCACCAATGAAGAATATTTCAAAATCGGGGCTCTTTTCCTCTTGAGAACTTCCGCTGCGTGTTAACGTTAGCCCAAAGGATCTATTCTACGCGAACGAAGTCGCGGATAGAGGCTAGTATCACTATATATTATAAAACACTCCACTGCCACGTCTGTTTGTCTGTTCGTGATAAACTAAAAAACTACTTAACGGATTTTCATACGGTTTTCACATGAGAAGGTTTAGGTACTTAATTTGTCATGGTTTTGTTTTATTATCAGGGCGGGATACGGTCCGCCGGTAGTATTTTATATACAGAGGAAAACTTAAGCTCCACACTGTTTCATGTATGTAATACATTACATTTTAATACAAACAACAAATACAAAGAAACAAAATGTTAACTATAGCTAACTTCAGGGCGTCGGTTTTTCGTGACGGTGTGCGCGCGCATCGTATAAATTTAATCTCATCGTTTTTCCCTAACGCGCCAAAAGAAATGATCGTAATTTATGTGTATAAATATATTGGTTGATGATGCATGTGCGTCTATTTCTTGGGCACACTCTGTAACCTTATTGGTTTGATAGATTTCAACATATGAGGTGTTGTTAGATCCGTTTTAATTGAAGAGTGGACACAGGTTACATAATATTTAAATATGACGTTTATAAATAAATTAAAAGAAAAAATAAAGCAAAAGTAATTGATACTCAACTGAACAACGCCTTCATAAATAGTACCTGGACGACCGAGCCTAGCTCGGTTCATTGAAAACCATTTTTAAATAATAAAAAAATGTTAGGTTTGCCTCACAAAATTAGCATTTTTTTCTACCAAAAAAATATATTAAAAAAGATAACTTTCTTATAATTATAATAATACAATTAATTTTTTGTAATTAAAATATACTGTTAGGCTTGCCTCGCAAAAAGAGACGAAGAAGATATTACTTTCTTTGTCACTCGAATTCGAACTGGGGTTAGACGGATTTTCGAAGCAACCGATTTCCATCTGAGCTGTTTTTGTTTTGACAGCGACAGCGAAATTTACCTTTACATTCTAGCTATCTTTTTTCATTGCCTGAAAACTCAGATAAAAACGATTTCTATGAATAAAATCTAGCTAGATCGATTTATCGTCCCCAAAACCACATACATACTAAGATTCACGGAAAACGCTCCCGCCGTTTCCGAGATCCTGAATATATAACAATATAAAAATATACAAGAATTTTGCTGGTTTAAAGATATCAGATTAGATAACAATAATAATGTAATTGTTTTGCAAATGCTCTTCTTTTTCTTTATTAATTATTGTTCTTAGATTTATTCTACTTTTTCCATGTTTGCAAATGATTTGTACATATATATATTATTTACTTCGATACGGTTTATCTACTCGCAAACAATAATTCTACAATTATATTCAATTATTTGCACTTAACTAAATCTGAATTCATCCCTTATCGCAAACCTCTATGCCCTCTATTTTGCTGCTCATTGTTTCTTTCAATAATATCTGCGACTCTATATAGATAATTCTGTTTAAGTTCTTATAACTTTCGTGTATGTAAATAAAGAAGCTTAAACAATGACATTGATCAATATCTCGGTTACGATGAGACGCCATTACCTCCTTAGTTGACAAGGTAGGTTTTACACAACACAGATATGAATCACTGATATTCATATTCTATGACAAACACATTAGAATGCATATACAATATAAACGCGAAAGTTGTTTTGCTTATTTGCCTTTACCTTTTCTTCACTTGACCCCTGAACCGATCACAATGACATTTGGTATAAAGCCAAACTGTGAATTTTGGAAAGTTCTTTTGGCAGGAATGTGAAATTCCGATCGGCAACATTTTGTATGACAATAAGTAGTGGGGGTAAACACTGTGCCGAGTAGTATGTTAAAAACACTGGTAATCGTCCGATCTCAGAAGTTAAGTACGTCGGTTACGGTCAATACTTGGACGGATGACTGCCTGGGAACACCGCGCGACGTTGGCGTTTTGTTCTATTTTTTTAAGAAAACATTTCCATGTAATAAAAAAGTTTCACTCTTCTCGTGTGTCGTTACGAGACACCCAGTTCTTTTTTGTTTAAGTTTTCTAAAGAGTTGTATGTTGTAACATCGCACCTGATTTATGATATTAGATCTATTTAAAGTTTTGAATAAGGTAAAAGCATTACATATATGTATAATAATTGGATAGTTTCTTGTTAGGTACCTACTGTTTGTTGAAGTGACCTCTCGTTATTTAATGTTATGATAAGAAGCACACAGGTCGAGTAAACTGTTTGTTTAGCATAGTCTTATTTAACATGTAGTCCGTACATTAGAAGTGATAAATATTGATTAGTTATGCAGTGTTACTGTTTACTAACACAAGGAATCTATTAATAAAATTATTATGTGTTCAATACATCAATTAAAATATATTATTGTGTACATAATATACATTATAATTTGGACCGCAAATAAACTAAATGATATCAAGTTATCCATTAGTAGTTACCACACGTGCTCTAATTCAAATAAGGACATTTAAACAACCACAGAATCGAAGAACATTAAATCTTATTTCGCAAGATATCAGTAAGATTACAACAAAAAATATTTTAATTTAGAAGTTTGTCATCAAATTATTGTAATGTATTCTGTCAAATTGTTAGAAACTAAACTTAAATAAGCACATGAATGTATATCAGTTGACTGTTTGATGTTTAACACCCTTCAATAGTTTGGTAGTTCATGGTCACATTAAACATAATATATAATATCAAAACAGATACTAATAAACAACAAAGAGAACCCTAGTTAAAATTTGTTCTAAAACTTAAACGTATGGTAACGATACTTTTATACGTAAAAAATCATGCTTAGGTTCAATAAAGAAAATTAAAAGGGGTGCTTTTCAAAATTAATCATTACGTAACTGCCTATCGTGTGACTGCCGCACGGTTGAACAAAGAGATGCGGGGCGCGGGTCGAGATGCGGGAAGCGGGCGGGTGTGCGTGGTACGGTGTGTTGCATTGCTTTCCTTGTTATTACACCAGTTCGTTTTTCAAGTTCGCGTAAATCACTTAACGTCTAGTGTATATCGGTTTTGTTTTTCTTCAGCTTATTACGTCAAATATTAAGCACCTACTTTTTAAATTCATTTAGAAAAAGAATTGACTAATGATTATCCTGTAAAAATAATGCTGGCTACTAACCAGTCACGCTGTATACACCAGGTATATGAGAATGACGTATTCGATTTTTAAAAGAAATAAGCATGAATCAAAGAAGAATCTGTCATAGGTATAGAAAGAAGTATAATGTTTGATTTTCATACAATGATATATTTAACGTTTACAAAAAAATAAGTACAGAATATTTAAACCTAAAATGTAATTGTTCCTTTCCATAAAGGCGTAACGAATAATTAGCAATCAATTAGTAAGCCTAGTGGATATTGCACAAACTTAGCACATTTATTAATATCGCGTGCCTGCGGTTCAAAGATATACATTGAATACACTGTAAATTATAGACACTATTATTTTAATATCCTAAATATGAATCACTTTATCTTTCATGGCACCGTGGCCCTATGACGTATTTATGTGATTTAAAAATGAGAGCGTACAGACAAAAACAGTATACTCAAAACCCAAATATTGTCATGTATTTGTAATTCATTCATTACAGTAATTTGGAAATTAAAAAAATAATTTGCCTATATCATAACTACAAACTAAAAAAAACTACTGTATCTTTGTAATAACAGCGTAATTAAATATTACTAGCAAACTTCGAAACTCAATCAATATTAAATTACGATATGAAAGTTAGCAACAACAAAATATATTTTAGCTCCATCCTGTGGCAATTTAAAATAAAAGTAGATACTTTTTTCTGAATGCTAGTTACTTTTATGTCCTTTTTTGTCCCCGAGAAAATGTGTATGCAGAATGTCCCGATGATCGGTTAAGTAGGTTAGAGTGTGAAAGTACTACAAACGAACTCACATTTACAATATGTGTTATTAGTAACGAATGATAATAAAAAATACTTCCATGAAAAATCTTGAAAAACCTTTAATATATTACATATGTCAAAGATCATATGATAATATATTATATGCTCAGGTAAAACGGTATTGGAGTTTAATAATCTCGAATGAATAGCACGAACATTCATTTTTCCTAGTACGTACTAAGTAGTCCAGTAGTTGACATTCGACCGTAATTTATTGTTTCAACCACTTATTTGTATTTATTAGTTTAAAAAAAAGTAGAAAAAATTTCATCATAATATTATTTCATCGTCGGTCGCGCTGCTTCTATAAACTAAGGGCGTTTTTTATACATTATAGATCTTAACGCATGACCATAATATCATCTAAGTTAAGATGACAACGTGATGTAATATGGCAAAGACGGTAAATCTAGATGGGGCTGGTTTTCAATTGCAGCTGCCGGAACACCAACAGACTTCAACAGAACTTGGCAACGGATTTTCAACTTGAGGGTGGAAGCTAGGTGAACTTAGAAAATGCCACTACCATCATGTTATCTATGATTTCAACACGGTGTTTTCCGTTTCTTCGAAGTCGAACCTATGCCCAACGATGCGTTGTCCAAACACTAATTAACTATTATTATTAAGTAATATGAGTTGTTATTAAAAAATAACTAAGGCATATTGACGGTGTAAATATTTGCAATTCTAGTGTCATATTATTTTGATATCACAAACATTTTCACACTTTCTGTAGAAATTTAATCTATACTAATATAATGAATAGGTAAAGTTTGTGAGTTTGTGAAGTTGTAGGGGGTAATCTCAGGAACTACTGGACCAATTTAAAAAAATCTTTTAGTTTTTTTTATAGCTCATTTATCGAGGGAGGTTATAGGTTATAGAATATATATCATCACGCTAAGATCAATTGGAGCCGAGCGCTAATGAGGAATGTTTCAAAATCGTTTTTTTTCCTTGAGAGCTTCCGTTACGTGTTAACCCAAAGTAGCTAAGTACCCAAAGTAACCCAAAGTAATGAACGAAGTCGCGGGTAGAGGCTATTAAAAAATAATTTCACTAAAGTGTTTTGTATACAGTAGACTACACATGACATCGAAAACTATGCCTATGTTAAGTGTAAATAGAACAACTCCAGACCGGTTCCCACAAATGCGTGTAGGAAACCGGTTTCATAGTTTTTGTCCATAAGCGTCAATGATTCGCTGGTGATTTTAAACACGTGAAAAGAACGTATAGATAATTGCTGCAATCAGGACGCATATTTTATAAGTGCTTAATTGCTTCCAATGTTATTTTATATGGAAAGTATTTTCTATACCGTTATTAAGGCCAACTAGTCAAATAATTTATTTAAATTATAAAATTCAATGTTATCTATGTACCAGTTGTTGGAGATAAGTAAATCCTTACTAACATTATAAATGCGAAAGTAACTCTGTCTGTCTGGCGCATTTTCAGGCCAAAATTACTAAGGTGATTTAAATGAAATTTGGTACACAGATAGTCCAGAGCCCAGAAAGGAGATGAGATACTTTTTAATGCAAAAAAGAGGTTGTAATGGGCTAAAAGGCGGAATTAAAGGTTGTATGGAAGTAACGTCATTTTTAGAGCTACAAGCTTGGAACTTATTTTTTAGGCTGTTGATACGATATAAATAAATATGTCATTCAAAGTTAGTAAAAGTTTTAGCCTTAAGGCTGTAAAATAGGGTTAGAAAATACGGGATGAAAGTTTGTATGAAAATATGTAAGGTTCCGCTCCGATTTGAAAAATTCTTTTAGTACTAAATAGCTCATCTATCGAGCAAAACTATATATATATCATTACAAAAAAGACCAATAAGAGCTGCGTACCAAAATCTTTTTTCCTTTCTAGAGCTTCCGCCGCGTGTTTGCTAGCCCAAAGTCATTATTCCACGCGAACAAAGTCGCGAGTAAAAACTATTATAATATAATACATTTTTTAAACTCTCTATGATTTAACTTCATATGATTTATAGTTCTTAAAATAAGTTACTGGTATACAATATCGTGTGTTTGGTGACAGAATCTCAACTTGAAGGTTGAAACTAGACAGGCGACCTTAGAAAAACTTCTACCAAAATGCTACGGTATCATTACGATTTTTCCTTCATCGGAAACACTGTCTCCGTCGATTGATGTGGTGTCCAACTACTACTTAGCCATTATCGCTTCAATCTAACCATTTAAATTCTTGCGAAATTATATTACAGCAACTCATCTCATAGTGAAATATTTTAGCACTATGTTGACACTTGTTTTACAGTATGGTTGCCAAAGTATGAGGGACAGTTGGTGAAAGAAGTGCTAATAATGTTTTACTTGTTTCACTAAGATATGACCTTAAAGTGGATTTCAAAATGTATACAAATTTAAAAGCATCTATTGTCATCATAAAAGAATTAGTTGTAAAAAACGAACAATTATTTAAATTAAATAAAATTATGAGTGAAGTATGATTATAATAGGTCTTTACCTATGAAATTTCCGTTCTGCAGTACTGGCAATTTCTAATCAAAATAATTTTTGTTTGGCTAAGAATTCTAATTTCAAATTAATATTATTTTAAAAACATGGAATTCTTTTTCCAAAAGTAGTAATTTGTTTATTGATTAGTGTTAAATTTTCATCCCATTTCAATCTTTTTTGTCATCATGGATGGAATATGAGTACCGTTGTGGCAGTAACGCGGCACGCAACATCAAGGCCTTTTTCGGAGCTAACACTATAAACTAACGCACCACCTGTTATTGGTTTGCTTGCTTCCGTTCTGGGAATTTTGACTTGAATCTACGGCTGAATTAGCAGCAGGTTTCGACGTTAGCGTCAAAACAATATTGGTCCATTTGCGTCAAATTGGCAAGGTAAACAGCTTGACAAATGGGTGCCCCACGAACTCAATGATCGCCAGCGCGAAGTACGCGTCGAGACGTGCCTTGCACTGCTCAACAGACACACAAATGAAGGAATTTTGAACTGCATTGTTGCCTCCCGTCCAGCTGTTTTCTTTAAGAAGGGCATCAATAAACTGCCATTGCGTTGGCAAAGATGCATCGATTGCATAAGTGATTACTTCGATTAATACAAATAAAAAATACATGAAAAAAAATCGTTTACATTTTTTTCATACAAAACGGCAATTTCATAGGTAAAGATCTAATATTTTTAACCACTACCGTAATTAAAGAAATTATCTGCCTTATATACAAATTTCTTCTGTATGTGTGTATGTCACTGAACTCCTCCTAAACGGCTGGACCGATTTTGATGAAATTTTGTGTGCGTGTTCCAGTGGATCCGAGAATGGTTTAGATTCAGAATTGGACCTGGTAGGTGGCACTGCGGTCGGATAAAAGGCTTGTTTTGTTATCAGGGTGTGAAAACGTACGTCAGGTCAGCTAGTACCTTATAAAATTTTATTTATGTTTTTTTTTCTCGAACTGACTACCCTATTGACCTAGCAAAGTCTTAACAGCTTCACCAGACTAATATTGAAAAGTAGAAAATCTTAATTAAAAAAAAATGCAGAATCTATGTAAGCGTGTCCCTTAGATAGTTTAAAAGGCAGCTAGTTTAAAACTTATTAAACCTTGATTTAATATCTATTGTATACCCTATCAAATATTAAAAAAAACGTCATCGTGTTAACCTAGAGGCTTAATAATTGCCTGAAATATTTTTGGTAAAAGTAAAGTGTGGTTGTGTATAGAATAATAAGCAAGTGTTTATGGCGGCTCGTACGAGCATATGACACGCGTGCGCAAGGGCACGTCAAATCTACCAACGCAAGTAATTTACGTAAACACGTATATACCCGTAAACTAGTACAATATTACCTCATGTTACAATTATAATATAAAAGTGATAGTTACACAGAAGGTCAAGAGATCTTTATGTATATTAGTTATATATTTATAGATGAATATCACGCACAATACGTTTTATTACAGCAGTTTCAATGTTTTCGTTGTTTTATATGCGTTAAAATGTATATGCATTAAAGGCAAATGTAGCTCTAGAGTAGGGATGATCGATGATCATCCATGTTGAAGAAACATCGATGTTTAGCTGAGAAACATCGATGTCTTGATGTCGATAATATCGATGCCTCGATGTTTTGATTTCGATAACATCGACGTTATGAAAACGTTGCATGTACTCGCTAGAGACTAGAAAATTATCAAATTTGTAAGCCGTACGAATAGTTTTTTCTTTCTTTGGATGACCTTTTTTTTCGTCGCTGACCTCGGTTTTTACAGACAATTTTAATTGCTGGCAAAAATATCGATGTTTTCAGACATCGACGTTTTGCTATCGATGTTTATCGTACATCTATACTATTGAATCGATGTTGACATCAATGTTTTTCTAATATCGTTCATCCCTACTCTAGAGTATATTATCTTTGGCAGACTGGCTGAAACGTTTTCATTTATTGTAAATAAAATGTGTCATTTAATCAATTGAAAGATTTCTTGTAATTCTAAATACAGAGAATTAAAACTGACCAGTCTATTTTACGCACTCCAATTTTTAATTCACGCTCTCCAACTTCCAAGTCGGTCTAGAATTTATTGTAAATAGAATATATCATTCAAACAATGGAAAGATCTCTTGATAAATACTATATATAGAGTTAAAATTAAACAGTCTGTTTTATGCACACCGAGTTTTACTTCACGCTCTCCAAATCAGTCTCAGCTCCTACAGTACCAATAAAACTAATATTACAACATCTTAACTCGGCGTTTTATAGTGAAAAGATTAAATATTACTTAACATATATTAAGCTATTGTCAGATCGATAAAAGCACGTTGTGCACATCCGTAATAATATTACAAAGCTGAAGCTACTGAATGTAAAATTATTAGTCATATTAGAAAAAATATTTTAGCATTTCATAACCAATCTAAAGAGAAAGTTTGTAAGCTATATAATCTCATTTTACGACCGTTAGGATCCAAGCAAACACCATACAAACCTGGAGATCAGAGACTACGCTAAATAGAAACGAAGTACGCGGGGTCGTATGGCGGGGTACTGCTAATCATTTAATAAAGAGCGAGGAGGGATTGACCGCCCCACTTGACTTGATCATTATTACCAAGAACGGTCAAACTATGAATTCTTATGCCAACGAAGTCGGCCTTAAAACTATATCCATTATATGCGAAACTTATATAGACAGTATCTAGGTAAATTTTACGTACAGTAATCATTCGTGGTTTTACTAATATCAGTATTGTCTAAACTTAAATAGTGCCATGACAATATACCTATCATACTAAGGCTTTGAAGATGAAGACGAGGCCGCCTCAAGGTCTAGTCGTGGCAAGTGGAGGCAAATGGAGCAAACGAGGTTGCCCCGAGGCTTCGGGACACGTTCGCTTTTCCTTATATTTCTTCCGTAAATCTAATTGCGTTTCATTGTTATGCGATGCGTTAGCCCTATATTCTTTCGACCTTTTGAATACGTTGTTCATTTTAAACATGCAGCTTTTTAGTAATTACGTAAGGTTCTTGTTTTTCCTCAAACTTCTATTATCTACCTCTTCTATATCTATTAAACCACGCTAATTGGTTCCGTTGTCCATAGTACGTACTTAGAGAAAATATGTAATCTTTTTTTTTTAAAGTAAAGTTTTAAATATATATTTAACTAAATCAAATAGTTATAAAATGGTCTCATATAATCAGAATCTTGTTTTTCTGCCTAGCACTTGCACGGCCCGGTGCTCAGGTCCACAGATAATCATAATTCGTGTTGTTATAAAAAAGTTAAATACGTGTTGAATACTTGCTTTAAATAAGTTACCTCGTTCGTTACGTTTCTTGATTTCACCGCTTAACTACTTCAATGACCATCATGAACATGAAATCTTACATACGGGTTGCCAGGGGTACAGAAAAGGACATAGGGTACCTTTGACCCAATAAAGATATACTGTTCTCGAGGTATAAATCATTAAAATCATCTGACCAACCACGCTAACACGAGTCGACCGAAGCCGCGGGCATTTTAGGGATTAAAGTAATAAGTTTTCATGGATTTCGAACAGTTGAACGTAAATGTTCAGATTGTTAGATTCAAAGTATGCCTATCAATAGAATAACTTACGTGGGTAAATATTTAAATGTCATATCTAGATTTTCAGTTCACAAGTTATACGTTAGTTATAAGAACAGCCATATAGCTTAAACTACGAAATTCTGACCAAAGAAATGTACACTGCAAAATAGAACAAAAAACAAGTAAGGAACACTAATAAGTTCAAAATCGCCACATGTTATTTTCCAACATCAAAGATACTTTGATCAACTTAGACCCTGAGAAAGTGCTTACTAAGCTTAGTACTACAACCGGTTCGGAAAACAACCCAGATAACGAGTAGAACCGGTAAGAAACTCAATCGGATTTTGCTTTTCAACTTTAATCTTTTCACAAAAACATTTTTTTAGTTGCAGTGGTTCTCAACGAATGCACAGAGGCGTTAGTGGATAGAGAGACTGTAGTGGAAATCAATAGCGGGTAGCGGTGGAGGAGGCACTCTTTGCACTGCCGGTCGAATTAATAGGGAGTAGGAGCAAAGAACCTGATCCTCCATAGCACTGGTTCAGCGGACTCAGAGGCAGTCGCAGAGCCGGACTGCCTCCGTCGATAGGTCCAGCCACCGGGGATGTTGCGGAGTTTGCTCACGCTACCCGATGAGACCGCCATATTGTGGTGTACGGCTTACCGTGGAGGATTTTAGTCGGTAGGAGTCGCCTACGAACTGTTCCGCTACTTTTAGCACTGGGGTAATCGATATTACTTAAACTCGACCAAGCCTCTGATTGTCCCATGTAGGATTTTACTCCATATTAAAAAAGTCTAACGTTCCACATGGAATTTATTATGATCTGCATCGTTCTCAGACCACCCTCCTTGCCCCTATATCGTTGAAACAATAGAGAGTTTTTAATAAAGGAGACCCTATATGTAATGTATCTCTTCCTTGATTTAGCTCCGTATCTAGTTACATTTTGATTAAATGGATTCAACTTAAATGATTACGTGGGGTCTTCATTTGATGACGCATTTTCGTTATTTTAGAGTATATCGAGCAACGATGTAGTGTTTACATTTTTATTTTTAATATTGATTAACTATATTGAAAACGGAGTATTGTTCTAGCATACATTCATGTGTAGTATGGCCAAAACACGATAATATAACAACACCTAAAAAGTAAGACTGAGTATTCTCGTATTCGCAGTATGCTGCTAGCTACAACATTTGAGTTGAAAATTTGTCCCAAGGTATTGGTATGTTCCAACAGCTGCGCATGAGAGGTAAGCCCTTAGACCACACTGTCATTGAATAACCGTGGCCAAAGGCAAAACTAAAAAGTTATAAAAAAATAACATATATTTCTGATCCTTAAGCGTTTTCCATACATTGCTTGTCTTAATAAAACACATTTATTCATTTACATCACATAAGGCACAGTGAGGCCAAATACGTTATGAGTTGGTAAAGGTTATTGCAAACATAAAAAAGTTACGATATATATTTTTAGTTTCAACGTCTGCAATAAGTTTATTTGGGTTTTAAACTGAGTTGAACATTTCTTTTATCCTTTTCTAACTAATAATATTATAGTCAATAACATATAAACATAAAGAAATTTGAACTGTGAATTGTTTGTTCGGAGCAATTTGCAAAACGGTTGAACCGAGATCTTCACTTGCAGATAGAAGATTTTCAGAGTATCTTATAGACAATTATTATCACCATTTCTCATCGGGGTTAAACAGTAATGATACAATTTAATGGAAGTAATTTAATCGACAGTATATATTTACAAGAACTAAGTCATAGGCACTGGTTAATCTATACTAATATTATAAAGAGGTAAAGTTTGTTGGTTCGTGAGGTTATAGGGTTAATCTCGTAAACTGCTAAACCTATTTTGAAAATTCTTTTACCAATAGAAAGCCACATTATTTGTGAGTGTCATAGGCTATATATTAACCCGAAAAATTAGGAGACTTCTTCGTTGTAGTCGGATTTGCAAAGTATGTTGGAGTAAAAACAGTCGAAATGAAAACATTTCTTATGAACGCTGCGTTAAAGATGAGAGAGATATGATTGACTTCTAGATAAAAGTTGTAGAGCGTGATAATAATGCCTATTAAAAAGTCATCGATAGCATATATCTAACTTTTATATTTAAGTCAAGAAAAAGTAGTTTCTTATAAATGTTTATCGCCCAATAAATTGGGCACGGGTCAACTAGGGTTTTATAAAAGAAAACTGAAATAAATGTTTTGAACTTTACTGACTTATTTTAAAGTATAGAGCTATCGTATATATAATATTATCTGTTTTCTATTTTCTCTAATTGATTTCATATACTTCATGATATTATATATTTACTTATACAAGTCTCACATGTACAAAGTATGTATCAATGAATGGTAAAATTTCTAAGTATAATTTTAACAGATCATTGTCCGGGTTGCGTGTTTATTATCATTCATTGTGATACCAAAAAGGTGATGTGTTGTAGCGATCGCATGCCAACTGTCACTTTCTAACTGATAAATAAAGTTTTGAGTGTTATAATTTCAACAATTATTGTTGTCGATTTTTAACTGACTTCAGAAAGGAGGATGTTTTAATTACCTAGTATTTTTTTATGTTTGTTGCCTTAGAATTACATTATTTATAAATTATTTTTTAATTTCGTTTTTTAATCGTATTTTAATAATAATTTAATTTAGCATTTTCATGTTGAAGATATAATGGAGTACACAAAATTGAATAGAAATCTATGAACGGTACCGGACTATGAACAAAGTCATGCCAGTGCAATTTTTTTAAAGTATTTATTTTTGAAGTGAAATGTTATGGGAGAGCATTGAAATTCTGATCCGCAACCTTTTTGCTTGGCGAAAATTGGTGGGGACAAACACTGTGTCGGGTAGAGTATGAAAACACCGGTTGTCGTCCGATCTCCGAAGTTAAGCAACGCTCTGTATTTGAATGGGTGACCGTCTGGTAGAACCGCGCCACGTTGGCTTTTTGTCATATTTATTTATTGTAATTCAAAAGTTTCACTTCTATCGTGTATTATCATATGTCTTGTTATATAAAGAATTAATATTAGTATATATGTATGTGTATACCAGGCGTAAGTTAAACGCTTGCAGTATTCTAGAATATGACACTTCATGGTCACATTTAACATATAAAATAATAATATCAAAACAAATACTAATAAACAACCAAGAAAACCTAGTTAAAGTTTGTTCTAAAATTTTAAAAAGTATAAACACAGTTTAAGAGCAATAACTGGTGTCGAAAATTAAAACGGGTTAATAACTTAATAACTTTAACTTATAGTTAATAACTATAAGTTAAAGTTAATAACTATAGCTTATAGTTAATAACTTTCGACAGTAAAAGGGGCACTAAACCATTTTGTTTTGTTCCTGACGTTCTAACGTTCCCTTTCAAATAAAAGTGAAATCACCCGACGGTCATTGACACTGTGCTTTAATATAGAGGCGCAGAGGATTATGTATAATTTTTATACTTTTCTAGATAATTAGGTCAAAAATTAAGCACATATTTTTTTTTTTCAATTTGAAACGAGAATCGAGTCTAGAGTATCATTCATAAATATTGCTACTGTCTAAACATTCAACCTGTATATGTAGGTAAATGTATATATAGCTATAGGTGTATGTTTTAAGAATTGCTATGTCGTGCTACCATAAAGAAATAAAATTCCATATACTTGAAACTTAGACAAACATAGTAATCCATAACCGTAACTACATTGTTGAAAATATAAACCGAAGTATCATTTTAAATTCTATACGGTGTGTGTATGTACGAACGGTATACGCAATCGAGGTATTAAATTTTATGTTGATGTTTACAAATACGATGCAGTAGGTTTTAATAAATTCATGTTTTGTAATTTCGACTTTAATATATTTATTGGTCATTTTATGCGATGTTCTTGCCTTCTCTTCTCTGACCGGAGACGGGTTGGATCACCTCATTACTTTAGATGTGTGTCACAGATTACAACAGTCTCTTGTTGCGATAATATTACGGCATATCAATCCACTGGCTTTTTGTTTGTTAATTATGTATATCTGTTTCCGTTATAATCATTTCATCATAGTCTTGTTATGTTAATTTTTTTTTTTTTTTTCATTTTAGATTTTTTTTTATTATTTAAACTTTGAATCTCAAATATAGCTGCTTATATCTCTATGACAACTTTTCAAGTACATAATTGTAGTTAGACAGGTAAGCACTATAGGAATTCCTAATCGTGCCATGATAATATTACTACCGTGAACTTGTAGGCCACAAGCCCACAGCGAATGAAACGATGTCCCGAGCAGCGTACTACTGTCATTGTCGCTTTAATATAAAGGTTAGCTTAGGGTAGATTCTGTGTGTTTTTATATTCGATTTTTAATCCCTATTATTTTCCTGTATGTCATTTATCTAGCTGTTTTTTTTTTTTGTTATGTCTTATTTACAGCCAATTTGCAGTGAATGTTTACGAAACTTACTTTAATATTTTTGATTATTAAATTCAGTTCCCACAAGGCACTGGTAAGTTGCATATTATAGAAAAAATGTTTGATGGAAACATTATAACTTGGTCATTATTGAAAAATATCCTTTCTTCATAAAAATTTGTTGTTCTTAATCGATTTTTTTAAGAATTCTGGAGTACAAATTCTCTTGTTGTTTGAATATTGTCAGTGATATTATAATTAAAAAGTTGTAGATACGTTACCTACATGATATTTTGACAAATAAATGACCCGATAACGCACACATACGTAAAATAATATTGTAACGCCACATTGTCTTAGATAAAGTGTGGAAGTAATATGGCATTTTCTTAATATCGGTGGTGGAAAAGAAATAGTTATATGTTGTTTAGATATGGGTGAATTGACGGGACTAGATCACATTTGTTAGCTAGCCAAATTTTAACAAAGCGCTGTCGAAACGCTTATGGAGTATCTACAGCTTGTTAGTTATAATATCATATTAATATTGTTTATTTTTTTGTTCGAAATAAATTAATGTTAACTCTTTTTGGTGTTTGAATTATGTGATTAATAAATATCAGGAATATTTACATGTTTCGAAATACATTATGCTTATATCAAATTACATATTAAATTTTAGATTTACAACATACAATCGTTATAAACCGGTTATAATAGAAAACGCTATTAATTATCCATTAAAGTTTTATAGTAATGACAGCTTTACCAAGTGTCTTCGTTCGTTATAAAATTAGTATTCTATAAGCAGAAATCTAATTCGTAGTCATTTTATGTCGGTCATTTGTCAGTACCTCATTTTGTGACATAGGTATTCATCAATGATATTAGAAATATATCAATATCATTAGGTATTCATACCTGGTACCGGTAAGCATTAGAACATAAATTTAAACGCCTTAAAAGGTATGTTACCTTAATTTGTTAGTCCACGTTAGACATAAATATAGTTGGTAAAATAAATAAGGTGTAACAGTGCGTTTCAAATAACAATAGGTGTCAAATAGCAAACAAAGTAGCAAATTTATTATCGTATATCTCAGTGTAATGGTAATTTTGCGATGACCCACAGACGCGTGTTGTGTGCTAACTGGTACTTACTATAGGCACAGTATAAATATGAGAGACGGTAGGGAAATTACCCACAAACGCTCGAAAATGGCCCACTTACACAAACAGGCGCATCAACGAGAGATTTTAAATTTTATTAGCTACTTTATGGACAGCGCCGCGAAAACCGCTTAGGGGTCTCGTCGATGCGTATGTTTGTGTGAGTGTGCCGTTACGAGCGTTTGTAGCTAGTTTTCATACTGTTTCTTATATTTATACTGTGCTATAGTTCTGCTTATTATTTTATACTAGGCTCTGCCCGCGACTTCGTTCGCGTTCTCAATAGGAAAAACATCCCAATTTTGAAACATTTTTCATCTGTGCACCGCTCCTATTTGTCTCAGCGTGATGATGTATAACTATAACCATTCTCGATGAATGAGCTATATAACACTGAAAGAATTATCCAAATCGGACCAGTAGTTCCTGAGATTACCCCCTACAATGTCACAACATCACAACGTCACAAACTTTACCTCTTTATAATAATAATATATATAATATTAGTATAGATAACTTGATAACATTGTATAGAATGCACTGCGTTTATTATGGATATTTGACATACTGGCGACAGTAACACAACATAGATTTATTTACTACTGCGAGTATATACATATTGATTTTATGCACTCTAATTTTAATTCTGTTCAATAAAGAGTGTTTGTATCTTTATATCCTTTTTATGTCATAGGAGGCAAACGAACAGGCGGGTCACTTGATTTTAAGTGATCACAACCGTCCCTAGACACTAGCAACACCAAGGGAGTCGTAACTGCGTTGCCAGCCTGTGGTTGGGGGGAGAGGTGGGGAAGTAGGGGCGAGGGGTAGAGGAGGTGTGCCCCTGGCGCTCTCACAGACCGAACAAAACGCAACAATGCAAGCGTTGCTACTTCACGTCGGTTTTCCGTGAGAGGGTGGTATTACCCCGGGCGAGCCGACCCATTCATGCTGAAACCAGTAATAGCTTCAGCGTGGCTCTACCACCTAAAAAATGCTATAAATGTCACGCTTAAATTTTATTTCAGATAATGCAATGTTTTCAGAAAAAGTACCCAATATACTTCTTTGATCCGAGTTACATTTGGCAATTATTTCCTTGTAATGCCTAGTAATAAATAGGTATGCAATATTTATGGTATTATCGATCACTGTAGGTCATGACTATAAATAACCAGTCTGAGATGACCACAATCCTAATATCAGTCATACACGTGAGAACTGAGTTTAAACACCTCTTGTACTGATGCGTATTGCTAGCTAGCCACATGATACAAAATGTATCATCATATCAAGGACACTGCTGATTTGTGGTAGAATGAAATATGGCAGTGATGTTTCCCAAACCCAGCCTTTATTCAATCGCTCTTAATCTAATCTTTACTAATATTATAAATACAACTGTTATTTTTTTTATTTCTTACGCTTTCATGGCTTAAGAGATCATGATAAAATTGCATCTACACGTTGTCATGGGAACAGTAAAGAACCCATCATACAGAAAAAAATGAACTGTATGCGTGGTATAGATCAAAATCTACCTGAAAGCGAGTGAAGCCGCAAGCTAAATGTAGTATATATATTACATACACAGTATATAAATAACAATGTGCATGTTTATACACTTATCTATTAAATACGCTGAAACTGCTGGAAGTGTTTTAATGTAACTTGACACAGAGGTCGATTATATCATGAAATAGCTTATAAGTTACTTTTGTTTCGTCCTATAGGTTACTTTTGTTTCTTCCTATAGATTTCGTCCAATACTTATTAAAAATTCAATTATTGAAGTGAATTTAAACTGGATATTGACTATTACATACATTCAGTCCATTCGAAATCCAGGAAGACCATTGGCGAATGTAAGAGGGTTAATAACAAGTGAGTGTCGCAAACGGTTAATGTAACTTGGCACAGAAGTTGATTAGATCATGGAATAGCCTATTGGTTAGTTTTGTTTCGTCTAATACTTATCAACATTAAATTATTGAAGTGAATTTAACCTGGATATTAGCCATTACATACATTCAGTCCATTCGAAATCCAGGAAGTCCGTTGGCGAATGTAGGAGGGTTAATAACAAGTGAGTGTCGCAAACGATTAATGTAACTTGGCACAGAAGTCGATTATATCATGAAATAGCCTATAGGTTACTTTTGTTTCGTCTAAGATTTATTAACATGAAATTATTGAAGTGAATTTAACCTGGATATTAACCATTACATACATTCAGTTCATTCGAAATCCAGGAAGACCATTGGCGAATGTAGGAGGGTTAATAACAAGTGAGTGTCGCAAACCGAATAGGAATAATACAAACAAAATAGCCGAAGCAATAGAAGAGTTGAAAGGGAAAGTAGAGGAGATAAATGAACGGGAGAAAACACTAATTGGCGGGAAGGCAGACCAACAACCTAAAACACAACAAAAGGAGCATACCAACTTGGCCCAAATACCGAACCCAATGTACTCCATCATAGTCTCCTCGAAGAATGATATGGACACTACTGGGGAAGTTATAGAGAAGGTCAGAAAGGCAGTGGATGCAGGGAAGACAATAGAAGAAGGAAGAAAATAAAGGATCAGAAGGTCATCATAGGATGTGTAGAGGAGGAAGAAGTGAAGAAGATCACGAAGAAAATACTGGAGACAGCTCCCTCGTTACAAGTAGAGAAAGCGCGAAATAAAGATCCGCTAGTAATGCTCTATGATGTCTTATCGGTGCATAAAGACGAAGAAATCCTGGCTCTATTGAAGAACCAAAATAAGAATATATTTCGAGATGTTGCAGAATCGGAGTTCAGGGCTGTAATAAAATACAGGAGAAGGGCTCGGAACCCTCATGTTAACCATGTGGTCATCCAGGTATCGCCCACTGTGTGGGGGAAGCTCACAGAGGCAAAAAAGGTATATCTGGATTTGCAAAGGGTCACTGTGATGGACCAGACACCCCTCACCCAGTGTACGCGGTGCCTGGAATTTGGCCACGGAAAAAGATGGTGCAAGGAAACAACAGATCTGTGCAGCCACTGCGGCAAGGAGCATCTTAAACAGCACTGCCCAGACTTAAAAGAGGGGAAGGTCCCTTGCTGCAGGAACTGCGATCGTAGGAAAGAAGAGAATAAGGGACACGACGCCTTTGCCAAAGACTGTCCCACAAGAGTAAAATGGGATCAGATAGCGAGGCGAAATGTGGCTTATTGCTAAACTAAAAATAAAGCTTGCCTGCTCATTTCTTGGAATGACTGATAAATACAGGAAATTATCAGCCAGACAAAAAATTGGGCACGGAGATGCGCGGGAGGAATATGGGATGGTGGAGTTGGGCCTTTGTCTATGCGGTCACAACGACAAATTAAGCCGAACATCAGGCTACACCAGCAGAATCGTACCTAACAAGCTGAACCAAATTATTTGTGAAAAATAAAATAGACAACAAATGGAAAAAAGAATATGATGAACTCTGGGAATAAATGTAATGACAGCATGATACATGTTTCAAACTTAACTGCCACCCAACTTTCTATGCATAAACACCTTAAGCAACAACAATAAGCGAAGGAACCAGTAGATAGGAAAATCAAACAACGCCCTTTACGCCAGGGACTTCGAACGAATATCCCGAAAATAAAAACACCAAATAAATAAAAGAGCTAGAATTTGAAAATAAGAAAGAGATAAAGAAACGAATGGTATATGCTTAGGACCTCTATGAAAGATTAGTTGACTACAGCAATACAAGGTATAGAAGCAAAATTGGCACTTCAGATATAGACAAATTATATAAAGGAAAGAAACAACGTAGAGCAAGTACAAGGAATAAAATTAACTCAGTAAATATAAGGAAAACTCACAGAACCAGCGACGAATCCGATCTCGACCTACCCGCGGTTGAGGTGTGCTGACGAGGGGTGGCATTAGGCCACTCCACACAAAAAAAAAAAAAAAAGAGTGTCGCAAACCGTTAATGTAACTTGGCACAGAAGTCGATTATATCATGAAATAGCCTGTAGGTTACTTTTGTTTTGTCCAATACTTATTAACATTAAATTATTGAAGTGAATTTAACCTGGATATTAACCATTACATACATTCAGTCCATTCGAAATCCAGGAAGACCATTGGCGAATGTAGGAGGGTTAATAACAAGTGAGTGTCGCAAACGGTTCTGGTACGGCGGCGACGTTATGCCGCAACGTAGGTGATGTAACTCGGACACGACGCGCGATGTTTGTCGTTGATCGTTCACCGTATAAACTATACAATAATAAACTGTTTCAATAACTACTGGCTTTACTTTGTTTTTTTATAATGCAAAGTGAAAACGACACGAATCTGCGAATTTCGTCATTATGTAAACTAGAAACGACGATTAGCTATTTATCTGGAGCATAATTTTTGCTACAACCTAGAGATTCATAATTTTGATTTCGTATCTAGGTATCTAACGATTATAAACTGTATAAAAATTATAGGATTTTTTCATCTAAGCGTGATACATACGTTTATAAAAAAAGGTGTGTGTTTATCTATGTACATGCGTTAGAAGTTATACTTCTTTGGCGTAACAAGATAAAAATCTTTTCAAAAGTTTTATCTTTCCCCATATTCTACGTTTATAGAAAAGACGACACTAACAATAGAAAAGAAGTATTTAATATATTGAAAGTTTTAATACAAAGAAATACAAACAACAAATACAAAGAAACAAAATGTTGACTATAGCTAAATTCAGGGCGTCGGTTTTTCGGGAATATGTAAAAATTTACTCTCATCATTTTTCCCTAATGCGCCAAAAGAAGTATAACTTCAAAACTGGGTACGTATACACTAGACAACCATTAAAAATTTGATTGTTATGAGTACTCCATGTGAACCATTTTGGAAATCACTGGCTGAATGATCCTCGAAACGCAACGCTAAATCTATCATATTGTGGTGAAGTATGTAGTTTTGACTCTATTAAAATTGTTGCTTTCTATACATTACATACAGGTTTTCCGTTTCACCTTAAGATAATAATATACTAAATATAAAAGAACTAGCTTAATTGTAACTGCTACAACATTTCTGTACGTATTTGGCAACACATATTCGATTCAAGGGTTGTAATTCATTCATTCACTTTATTTTTGGCAATCAATCTTTGAGATTATTACTGCCATTGTCGAGTAGTCAATGATATTTAATAAGCGTCGTACGATCACTTCAATATTAAGCGTCGTCTGAGTCAATATTCTAACAAGATGATGGATTCCTTGTTAGAACCTTCCTGGGAGTTTTTGTGGCATCTCAGAATTTCATGCTCCATGGTATTATTTTCCATTCACTTCACATATGCACAATAAACTAACTATATTGCGTAAAATACCACCAAATTTACAAAATATAGAGTCAAATAACAAAAGATTATAAATAGAATATAAAATCCACTACACGACAGACTAAAATCCCGCCAAAAACTAGGGTTATAATTAGCAAGTTGTGTAATAATCTACGTATGCGTTTGGACATACTCCATTTAGTTAATAGTTGAGAAGAATAGCATGAATAGTAACTACATTTTGTGATTCAAAGTAGGTAATACGTAAGTTATATAAATTAACGCAAATAATCCAAAGAGAGTTTACCTCAATAGACTTTCAATTGAGACTGTTTAGTAACCCGATTGATGTAATTTTAATTTAATATATTATATAACTGAAATTATTTTTTTATCACGATGTTTAGTTAATAGGTGAGGTGATAAATGAGAAACTGCTATATTTTTAAGTTTTATTTTTTCGATTTCAAACGATTTCAAAAGATTCTTCATTAGTGCTCCGGTCTTTTTGGTCTTAGCGTGATGATATATAGCCTATAACTTTCTCGATAAATGAGCTAGATAACACTGAAGGACATTTTCAAATCGGACCAGTAGTTCCTGAGATTACCCCCTATAACGTCACAAACTCACAAAATTTACCTCTTTATAATATTAGTGTAGATTTAGATTACCGTGTCCGCATAAATTTCTCAATAAGCGATGAATCAATTAGCTCAGAAATCACTCTAGTACCGATATACCTACTATTTATCCATGTGTATACCTAAAATATGTATGAATTTTATAAATTACTGTTTATTAATTGGAATTAACTTTATTCTACGAGAAATAGCATCGATTCATAAAATCTTTCATGTCTAATAACCCAACGAAGCTCGATTTCACCGAATTAGTAAAATATGTGCGATGTTTTGTTTTCGAACTGACTACGCTATTGACCTAGCAAGGTCTTAATAGCTTCACCGGACCACTAAGGCGAGCGCTTCTTCGGACTTCTTCTCGCTGCCGTACTCGTTTGTGGGGTATGCGGGGAAACAGCATCAGGGTTTGCCCCTCTGGCTGTAGCTTCTCTCTCCTCCCGAATTAACGGGAGCGTCTTGTGTGCGGGGGTGGGTACCGTCTTGAAACGGCAGGCCCCCTTTGGTTTTGTTGCGTACTCTTGTCGTCTTGCTCTTCTGGTTTTCCCGGAGTGTTGCTATCTCGCTCTTGCTTAGGTGCGGTGGGGTGGGGGCGCCTCAGTTCACGCCTGATTGCCTGGAATAGGCGTTTGCCCTGTTCCTCGCCCTTAGCCTTTAATTCTTTGGCTTCCTGTGGGGTGGCTGTCTCCAGCCTGGCTTCTCTTTCGCTTGCGGCGTGCATGAGACTCGCAACCAGTTGACCCAGCCGCGTGTCTACATCTATGGGCGTATCTCCCGCGATCATTTTCTTGACCACGTCCCATTCTTCGGGCTTTAGGTTGTAGTCTTCTGATTGTGGTGGGCGGTCTCTGGGTGGTTGTTCCACTGTTTTGCGTGGGCGTCTCCTCCTTCTGATCCGTCTGTTGGTGGGTTGGGTGTTGCTGGCGGGTGCCGCCGGTAACTCCCCCGCTTGCGTGGGCCTCTCAGTTGTTGTCCGGGCCACGGTCCCCGCGCGGCTATTCCGGAGCTCTCTCTTAAACACGGGGCATCTTCTGTTATTCGAGGTGTGGGCGCCCCCGCAGTTGGCACAGGTCGCCGGTTCCTCTTTCGGGCGTTCACATTGACGGGCGGCATGTGGGCCGCCGCATCGCACACAGGCGATTGGTCGGTGGCACTGTAGAGAGGAGTGCCTAAACTGCTGGCAGCGGAAGCACTGCGCTAGCCGGCGTTCTCCCCTCCAGGCTTGAATGGTGATGGCTGGCATACACATTAGTGTTGAGATATCATAAATTGCGGGTATGAGCCCGGACGTCCTCTTGAGCACGGCGTAGTAAATGCACCCGGGTCTGCCACGCCGGCCGTTAATTTCACGGGCATAGTCCGCCACGAAGCCCTCTCTTCGGAGTGCTCCGATGACATCTTCGGAAGGGATTCCTCTAGGAAGGCCGCGTATTGCCACCTTCAGGCCTTGTTGGGTGGGCGGAGTGTAGGTGAACCAACTCGCCCCCTCTAGTTTTTCCAGGAATTTCAGCGTGATATGGTGCTCTTCAATGTCTTGAGGTATGAACCGCACCCCGTTTCCGTAGGCGCGGACGTTGGGCCCGTGCCCCAACTGTTCCGCCAATTGTGGGAGTAACCTAGCCCAGTCGTGGGTGGACTCGACCACAATCGGCGGGTAGCGCGGGCCTTTCTCGTCGGGAGAGGCAGGAGTTTCGCGCGAGTCCGCGGCGGCAGCACTATCGCGCGAAGGCTGCGTTTTAGGGTTCCGCGGGCCGTCGACCGACGTAGTACGCGGATCGCGCGCAAGAAGCGCTGCGATCGACGCGTAAGTATGCTCGCGGGCATCCTTTTCTCGCGGCGGAGCGGGGGCGGGTGTGGGTGCGCGCACTACCGGCGCCGCTGGGGTATCGGGGGAAGCACGCGTCGGTGTAGGTTGCGTGGTTCTTGTGCAGGCTTTCTTCTTCAATGGCTCGGCGTCTGTAGAGGTGGACGGGCTTGCTTTTTCTTCGGGCGCGGGCCCTGCATCGGGTTCGCTGCGCTTGCGGCGCAGCGCTCGACCGAGCGGGCTAGTCGGCGCGTCGGAGTACGCGGGTGGCGCGAGAATTCCGCGGGCGGCGCTCGCGAGCGCGGTCGCGTCGGATGCGGAAGGCTTCTTGCCCTCGGCTGCGGCTTCTTGGACGCGCAGGAACAGCGCCATCCAACGAAGCATCCCCTGCGACAGAGCCCCAGCTAAAATTAGCTGGGCGAGAGTGAGAATATCACTCTCGTACGCTTCCGTCGCAGCGGACGCCCCGCCGGGAGGCGGCTGCCGCGCATCCGGTGTCGGTGTGCGGGGCGCAGGCACAGTGGTGCGGAGTCCGGTGGGCGTAGCAGGGGTCGATGAAGTAGAAGAGGCGGTGGGATCCGTAGGCTTGCTAGGGGTCGTCGGGTGGCGGTCTGGTTGGTCCTGAAAAGGACCTTTTGTGGATCGTCGGCTCGACGCAAGAGGCGGAGCGGACGAGGGAGCGCTTGACTTGCGCATCGTCGCGTAGGTCGGAGCGCGGGCTCTAGGACAACCTCGCACGTGTAGACGACGGGGCCGTCTGGCGAGCGCTTGTGGCACTCAGCCGATTTTATTTGAGCAACTAACTCAAGAGTTCACGGCACACCTCGGCTTGGGCTGTTGCCTGATACATGCAATTCAAGACCTATCTGAGCTAACCTAAGCTAAGCTACATATTCATACTTATATGAGTTATTGAAACATGTGTACCAAGCATCAGCATGTGTTGTACCTCGACAACTCTTATATGTATTTTATGTCAAATAATTTTTCTAAACTATTTCATTTCGATAAGGGAAAGAAATAAAACCCTTCCACTTTTACGTGTAAGCATTTGTGCGTGAAGTGATATGTGTAATGTTGTCGCAGTGATGTAAGATTTTGTGTCACTGTATTGCGCGAGCAGCGTACTCAAGGGTTCCCCACCGAGGGAACGGACCTAGGCTTAAGCCGCTGCCGAGGGGGGCCTAGGAACGGTGAGATTCGAACCAACGTCCTCGTCGATACGAATAAGTTGACGTACAGGACGATTGCGCCAAGACGAACTAAGTGGGATGTTGTTTTGTTATATTAAATTAAAAAAGAAATACAGCATTCGGGGAATTGTTTGAAAAGAAATTAAATGTTGTTTAAAAAACCGTTCTATTGGATCTTATGTAGTCTGACGTGTGTATTGATTGATAATATTCTGTAACTGGTCATGGTGCTAGGACCTTGTATTCGTCATTCAAGATGTGCATACATTAGAATTTAAATTGCACGTTAACACATATTAATTATTACTCTGACCTGTTGCTTAATTTATTTTATACCGTAATAATTAACTTTTAGTACCTGTTAACAATTCCATTTTTTTAACGACTTAAAAATTAATCATCGATGTACTGGCGCCTAAATTTCGCACAAATGTTGTGTGAACTGCAACCCGAAATAATTGTAATACCAAGTGATTCTCAAGAAATGTATTAATACTTTTAACCCCTTGGTGCCTTCATACACTTTAACATGCGATCTCCGCAGGTGAGCGATGTTGTTGGCGCTTTAGGAGCCCACATGGGTGCCCCGTAAAGAGCCATCGACCGCAGCACTCCCAGGTACAGCTTCCGACAGACAGAGTTTGGTCCTCCGAGGTTGGGTAACAAACGGACGAGAGTGCCCACTGTGCCCATTAAGCGGGAGAACAGCTGCCGGAAGCGTTCCTTGAATGTCCATCGACTGTCGAGGAGGACGCAGAGATATCTCATCGACACATGGTCGTCCCATGTTTCAGACTTAGTAAAACAAGTAAAAGTTTCTTAGGTAAAAGTACTAGGTTTTACAATAAAGTCCCAAAACATGTTACCGATTTACAGGACTGCAAATTTAAGCGCCACGTCAAGAAGGTTTTAGTATCAAAAGGATATTATAGAGTGGATCAGTATGTGAACGATAGTGATGTCTGGAATTGACTACTCTCTGTGCATCCACTATAAGCTATTGTATGATGTATTGGAAATATATGTAAAAAAAAATGTACCCGATCGAGTTTCTTGCCGGTTCTTCTCGATGGCTGGGTTGATGTTTACCGAACCGGTGGTAGTTTTTGACGTTCATAAGCGCCTTATTAGGGCCTAAACTGAATAAAGAATTTTTGATTTTGATTTTAACACCGATAGACTCGCCCCACAAAAGTATTAGTACTGCTTTTTTCATTTGCTTTGAATAATTGGCTATTACGAAGTCAAGCAATTCTTTTGACGTTTTTGTTACCTTATGTATAAACAATCTGTCTCTTTATTTGATCCCTATGGTTTCCTATACCATTTACCCGAATACTTTGAAAATATGGTATATCTTATTGGGAAGCTAAGAACTTTGGAATTAGTACAATGTCTTTACTACAGATAGTGTGTATACCGTCTCATTTCTAACACAACAGAAACTAAGTTATTATAGAAAGATAGTAAATAAGCAATGACGTAGCTATACTACGTAAATTAATAATTATGTATTTATCTTAATAAGTATATTATTTTTGTTATGTTTGTCATGCAGCGAGTTTTTTTTTCAAAGGCTCTATTGTTATATCTAAATTATGTCTCTCATTGAACGAAATGCTGATGGTATGGCAATCTCGACACAGATCTGTGTGATGAGTAGGTAATGTAAGCGACCGTAAAATTGATATATATCTATTGTAATAAAACGTACAGAGCACATAGAAACGTTTTTAGAACATTAGCGATTACTCGCGACTTCGTTCGTGTCGATTTTAACTAATATATTTTGACCATAGTATTCGTGCATGTAGGGTGTGCGGGGTACTGGACAATGTTTTTTTTAATTTATTATATTTACGCGGAAGCCTAATTTCTTCTAAATAAAGGTATCCTAAGTTGTTCCTTATAACGCCAGCCCTCTACCAGTGAATGTTCCCTCAAAATCGGTTGAACCGTTTCAGATATTGGCTGGAATAAATAGACAGGCAGACAAACATAACAAAAAATGTTTTTGTATGTTCCGTATACATGTTCAAATCCATTTTATAAAAAACTATTTCATTGACATGGCATGACGTGGCTCACACAGAAACACTACAATCTTATTTAATTGTGTAAACACATAAAAATAAAGAATAATGAGCTGTTATTAAATTTAGGCTGAATTGAATACAGTCATTGCAACCCATAAAATAAAACGGATATTCTAATTGTTTTTTTTTTTATAATACATGCTTTTTAGAATACATTCTCCGTGGTAATATTTCCGATCCACTTCACTTATGCACAATAACTAAACTATATTCCGTTATATTTTAACCGTAAATTTTATTAAAAGGAAAGTTATACTTTTGCTTTACGTTTTTGATTTCTACGTCATAGTGTCATACACAGTGGATTTAAAACGGTACTATTATATAAAATTAAAGTGACTGTCCTTCACAATTCGTGGACTTACAGAGTGAATTATTGTTGTTGAAATAATGCGTAAGTTTTGTAATTACTTCCTGTTCACTCTTCCGTGAATAAAATGTCATGTACGAGTGTAATACCGTGGGTAGCTATACTCTCACGGCATACTGGATTCTTACTCACAGGTTCACCTTCACGATTAAAAGTTCACCGTAAACGGTCAAGATTCACTTGACGGTATAAATAAATTCTATAAATATGAGAAAGGGGAATTACTTATTTCAATAATATATAAGAGAAGCCACTGCCTGCGACTTCTAACTGCTAACCAGCGGGAGCTCTCAAGATAAAAAACACCGACTTTGAAATATTCTTCATTAGTGCTCCGCTATGGGTCTTAGCGTGATGATATATAGCCTTCCTCGATCAATTAGTTATATAGTACTGAAAGCATTTTTCAAATCGGACCAGTAGTTCCTGAGACTACCCCTACAACTTTACAACGTTTACCTCTTTATAATATTAGTATAAATTAGTTTTAATTTATTATTATTGTCAAATGAAAATGAATATACCATGTGTTGCTCTATGCACACAAGATACAATTAAAGATTATATTTCATCATGCTAATTCCTTCATATTATAATTTATATTATTTTACTTTAATGCAATTTGACATTTTCCATCTGTTTAATGTACACTAGTGGGCACCCAGTGGTCGACATGACCATAGTTCATTGATTTTTGACGTGGTGAGTCGAGAGACGCGATGCCATGCGCAAGTGACTGTGCGCAATCTCTCTTGCCCCACTGACATCTCATACATATATTGTAAACAATGTTATTTACTACGTTACAGACATGTTCCACATTTGCCAGACGTCCTATGATGGCTCAATTTTTTTTTTAATTCGTATGACTACGTCTTGTTACCTTAGTAAACCTTACCATCAAACAAAACTACCAAGGAAAGTCTATATTGCTTGCCATTGTATTTTTTACATACGTTACATAAAGGACCCGTGTATATCGAGGTTAAAGAAACTTTTTCATTAGTGAGATTTTATTCCAGTGTATTTTAATTACACAGCTTCGAAGGTAATAATTAAATAGACTAAATATAACAAAAGAACAGAAATTCCTCTCCAAGAAAGTGACAATTCCAATCGATTGATCTGATGGCACAACTATTTTATATAACGTCTGTATCTATGTGCTATATAAAAACAAATCATAACGAAACAGAACACGCAATATCTGCTACAGTCATACTTTCAATCAAGCGAAGTTTATTGTTTTTATTTAAGAAAATATAAAACTTTACCTATTACGTAATTACTTCAAAACACATACATACTTATCCAATCATAAAAAATGCTTATTGAAGTTATATATACGCAAGTATATTTTGTTATGTTGCTTATTTACACTTACGTATATTTGCTGGCACAGAGAATGTTTTGTTTATCTAATTAGCATACTGGGTCCAGCTTATGTCATTATTAGCACTAAATCAATATACATAAGAGTATGATTATTTTTTATAGATATGCGAATATAGAAATTGTTAATAACGGATACAACGCCCTCTTGTATAATATACAAAGATCATATACACTTTTTTGATAAACAATTTTGAATAACCGATCATGTCGTTTGATACAAAAGATAAAATAATGCAATAATGGATGATCCGGTGAAGCTGTCAATACCTTGCTAGGCTAATAGCGTAGTCAGTTCGAAAAAAAAATTGCAATAAGCTTTTTTTAAGTTAAGTTTTTCAGTTTCTACCAGAATTATTTTGTCGTAATAAATTGTTTTACAGTGATCTATTTCGTTTTATATTCGTCTTGCGTTAAAAATTGAAGAATAGAAAATCAATAGAATTATTTGCTTATATACTTTGATGATTTTTTATAAAAACACAACGTTAAATCTTTTTTTTTCTTATATCAAAGGAGGCAAAGGAACAGATGGGTCACCTGACGTTATCACCACCGTCCATGGACACAGCAACGCCAGGGGAGTCGCAACTGCGTTGCCAGCCTGTGTATGGGGGAGGGGAGGGGAGGAAAAGGGAGGTGGGTCTCCGGCGTTCCCACTGATTGAACGTAATGCAACAATGCAAGCATTGTTAGTTCACGTCGGTTTTCTGTTTCAACAACTCATATATGTATGAATAGTTAGTAGTCCGGTGAAGCTGTTAAGACCTTGCTAGGTCAATAGCGTAGTCAGTTCGAGAAAAAAAAAAGTATGAATAGTTAGCTTAGCTTAGATAGGTCGCGAATCGCATGTATCAGGCAACAGCCCAAGCAGAGCTGTGCCGTGCACCCTTGAGCTAGTTGTTAAATAAAATTGGCTGAGCCTCTTAAGCGCTCGTCTTAGTAGGCCGGTAAAGGTGTTAAGACATAGCTAGATCAATAGCGTATTCAGTTCGAGTTATATAACAAATAAATTTGTAGCCAAAGCGAGTATAACCTTGATTACTTTTCGAAATAAATCAGGGAGCAAACACGAACTGCCTCAGTATAAAACTAACGTCATGTTTTATGCAAAAGTACGTGATACGACTGTTAATATTAATGTATTGTTCCATTAATTGTGTGACGGTTAAAGGTTGAATAATTAAATTAAATGGCGAACATTAAAGATATTGAGGTGACTACATATTCATCGGTCATTGAGATGACGTCATTTTGAGTGAAATCAGTTACTATTAATTAATATAATGATATTATTCAATTAATTAAGTAGTAATCAAAATCTAAAATTCTTTATTCAATTTAGGCCCTAATAAGGCGCTTATGAACGTCAAAAAAATCGGCCGAGTGCCTTAAGCGCTCGCCTTAGTAGTCCGGTGAAGCTGTGAATTTCCTAAATAAGGCCAATAGCGTAGTCAGTTCGAGAAAAAAAAAAGTCAAAAACTACCACCGGTTCGGAAAACAACCCAGCCATCGAGATCATCGATCGGGTACATTTTTTTTGTTTTTTACATATAGGTATTCCCAATACATCTACAATAGCTTATAGTGGATGCACAGAGAGGAGTCAATTCCAGACATCTGTAAAAGCTTCAAATATGTAGCATCTATTAATTAATTTTATTTTTTATTATGTTGATATACATGGCCATGAAGTACGAATACAATTTTCAGCCGTATTCATTGCATACATTGTCTGTAGAGCTCCTAGGTGCTTTATGAGCTTGGCGATTTTCATTTGTTAAATTTATTAAATTATGAATTTTGAACTTTTGCGTAAAAAATGAAACAAAGTGTGTGAAATGTTACCATTTCACCACACACAAAGGCCTATGGTGAGTCTGTTATGAGTAAAACATGAATTTACGAGTGTTATAAGCGTACCCAAGATGGCCGTGCAAACGTTGAAGATGATGACTGTCGCGGACGTCTTACACATCAACAACCGATGAAAACTTGGAAAAAGTGAAAGCAATGGTAATGAATGATCGCCGAATCACAATTAGAGAAGTCGCTGACGTTATCGATTGGCTCATGCATTTTTTCGAATGTTTTGCAGCAAAATTTGTTTCATCACTTTGTTGCTTGACCAAAAACAATACTGTAACTATGCCTCAGCCTCCATATTCGCGAGACATGGTTCCGTGTGACTTTTTCCTATTTCCAAAAATAAACAGAACTTCAAAGGGCCGTCATTTTACAAGTATAGATGACATTAAAAGCGCATCGCTGAAAGAGCTAAAGGATATCCCAAAAATCGAGTCTGAGAAGTGTTTCAACGATTGGCGCTGGCATAAGTGCATAATATCGAATAGGAACTATTTTGAAGGCGCCAACATTAATGTAGACAAATGCATTTTTTTTAAACAAAAATTCCCGGTGTTTTATGAAAACACCTCGTATATCGTTTAAATCGCTTCAGTATTTGTGACAATACAATCTTAGTTTGCTCCCATGCAAAGCTGGAACAGGACGCTAATACACCATAAAATTTAAAATACACGTGGATTCGTTATTGACGTACCATTCAATAACCCAGTCAGCTAAGACCTTGTAGAACAATGACAGTTTCCGCGGATAATGAGGTAATAAAGTCTTTATCGCCTGTAAATATGTCTTGGTTATTATTATGCTTCTATTTTAATGATGGCAATGCACTGCATACATTTTAGAGCGTTCAGTTCAATAACTCTGCCTTATTCAGGTGTGCTTTTGTGATCATACTTGGACTGTATTCTCCTTGAGATTACCTAAGTATGATATGACACTAACTTTATTTATTTTAGACTAGCTTTTGTTCGTGGCTTCAACCGCGTTAATGTAGATTTGGTAGATCCTTCGGGAACAGTACTTTTTTGATTAACACTAAACCTACCAGTAGCGGTCAAATTGACCGTCTTCAAACTTTTTATCCAATTTACACATTTTTTAATGTTATAATATTGTTATCAAACTATATGACAATTCTTAGAATATGCATATAATATTTTCTTCACTCTTTACTTTAAGTTATTTTTTCTTTTTCCAAAAAAAAGTTGTTATGTGACCTACCTACAGCGGTCGGTCAAAAAGACCGGCGGGAAAAACAGTTATAAAGTTATTTCAAAGTAAATTTTTTACGGTTATCTCAGAGTCGCTTATAGTTGAAAAGAGTAGATAACAATAGTATTGATTACAGTCTCAAGTAGTGCACTTCTAAAAAGGGTTTTATGCACTTTTTTACCATTATTTATTTGAAGAAGAGAAGGTAAAGTATCTGTTGTAGATATTTACCCTAAAAATGTCAAAGCATTTGAAAATTACAAATTACCTAAAAAATATAACGGACATAGAAGAAGAATTTTCAGAAAATGATGAACAAGAAACTTTTGTAATTGAAAAAAACATGGAAATAGATCAAGAACTATTTACAAGTGAATTAGAATCAGAAAGCGATAGTGAAGAGGAGATTATTATAAATAAGCGTTCAGGGCAGAAAAAAAGAGGGTTTTATTGTCATCCGAAAGTGAAATAGATTTAGATTATCTATATATATTTAGATTATATACAAAATCTAAAGAAAAACAGCTTTTACCAACACCGTCCACAAGTACAAATTTGTGCGTACGGAAAACTTGTCAAATTAAATTTTGTAAAGGTTATAAAACAACAAAAATCTGTTCGAAATGCGAAAAATATGTTTGCGGCGAGTGCACATTTCAGACTAAACTAATTTGTAAGCAATGCGAGGAAGCCAAATAAAGTATATTATGTATGCATAACATTCTGTATAAAACTTTAATTTTATTTGTTTTTTTTTTTATAAAGAATTTAAAAATTACATAAAATAAAATGGACGAAACTTTATGAAAATTCTTTATTTTATACACATTTAGCAACAAATCAACCATTATCTCCATTGAATAATGAAATAAATGAAACTTTTTAATTACCGGTCAAGTTGACCGCACGCGGTAGGAATAGATATACAAGAATTGTCGGTAGGTTTAGTGTTAAAAATGCTTTTCTATACCTCTTACAAGGTGTATGTAAAATTTTGTCATAATCGGTTGAGTAGTTAAGATTATTATTCATTCTAAAACAAATCTCTGGTTTATAAAATAATAAATTAACATTACTTGAATACTTAAAACTTGAAAATATTCGTTGTTAAAGCTATTTTTTCAATCATACAGAAAGTAACTGCTACCTATGAGTTTTCAATTGAAAATGACTCCTAAGCGCTCGCTTTAGCAGTCCGGTGAAGATGTTAAGACCTTGCTAGAACAAGAGTAGTAAGTATGAGAAAAAAAATTAAAAATGCCACTGTTTCTTCACGGAAGCTACGTGTCTTAATTGGATTAAAAATAGGCTGTTTGTGATATTTGTTATTTTATTTAGCATTTGTAGCCTCTCTAGAAAAGTATAAATAGTCTAGACTCTAGATAAACCGTTAACTGTGATTATATAACATTCTGAAAATTATATTAAGTATTCTTTGATTCTCGAGTGATTGGCGTTCTAACAGACACTGACGTCTTATGATTTTCTTTATGTACACTAGTTGATACTCCTTTTTTTTGTTTTTTTTTTTACGTAGGGAAATCCCTTATGGATACCCACCCTCCCGGGTGAGAGGGTGGGTTATGTCCGACTCCCACGGACTAAAACCCCACGGTGTACGTCTTCCGCTAATTAATACTCCTGACTTCGTTTTTGTTAAAATAGTTTATAGGTGTGAACATAGATACTTCAATACTAATTTTAAGTGTTTTATTTACTGATTGTTTTTTTTTCTAATTATATTACATATATGTTTATAGATAGGTACCTATGTATTGTATTTAGATTTTAAGAAAACCATTTGAATTATTTTGTAGATACGTTATAATACGCCCAATATTATTACTTTCCGGGATCAATTGGCGACATTTAATCGATAGTGTGAGTATTGAGATATGATTTTACGTATTATAAAACTAAGTCCTCTGCCATCCCTTTCTCAAGGGCCGGCAACGCATCTGTGATTCCTCTCGTGTTACATGTGTCCATGCGCGGTGGTGATCACTTACCATCAGGTGACCCGCATGTTCGTTTGCCACCAATGGTATAAAAAAAGTTTGCCTGTCGCTTCGTCATAAATTCAAAAACTACTAAACGGATTTTCAGCAGTAGATAAAGTGGTGGATTCATAAGGAAGGTTTAGGTACATAATTTATCAAGGTTTTTTTGTTATCCGAGCAGGACAATGTCCGTCGGGTCCGCTAATTATGAATAAAACAGAATAACAATAAAAGTGTGTGTGTGTACTTATGTTAGAAATTAAACTTCTTTGGCGTAACAAAATAAAAATCTTTTAAATTTAAATCTATTTTTTTTTTCAATTTCATCTTCTTTTTATTATTTTTTTTTTTTTTTGATACAAAAAAATACTATACTTCGCCTTATTCTACGTTTGTAGAAAAAACGACACTAACAAGAGAAAAAAGATATTTACTACATTAAAAGTTTTAATACAAAGAAACAAAATGTTGACTATAGCTAACTTCGGGGTGTCTGTTTTTCGTGACGTTGTGCGCACGCATCGGAATAACTTTAGGGTTTCGGTTTTACGTGACGGTGTGCGCGCGCATTTTAAAATTTACTGTCATCATTTTGCCCTAACGCGCCAAAAGAAGTCTAACTTCAAAAATATAACCATTTACTGAATTCAGTAATGTTAGTGTAACATAAAGAACTGTTTAAGATATTTGTACCAAATTCATGAATAACAGTCAAAACATTGTGTAGATAGTAGTGTTTCAAACGTAACTTATGTTCAATTTACATATTACGCAATTGTTATTATTTAAGAATTGTTTCAAATTTTAATTGTAAGAAGTCTTGCATTCACTATTTGACTGTCAAATGCACCAATAAAACAGGCACGTGGTGCTGTACCCAACTTTTTGTACGAATAAATCACTTCTGTCTACCTGCTCGGACAGACAGGGGTAATATTTTTTTCGTAGGGATTTCTCAAACGTCCATTTTATCGTTGGACGCCGTTAAAATTCAATAGTGTGTTCAAGATGTGAGGAATGTTATTTAATAATAGTATATAAAATTACTTTATTTATTAATTTATCTTTTGAGTTATAAAAAACATACGTTTTATCTCACCTATGTAACATTAAGTTTGCTATATTAATATAAATTAAAATAAAAATAACAGGTGTATAGCTCAATTAGGGTTGCCAACTTTTTTTTGAAAAATAACGTATCATAATTTTTAATAGGATAGAAATTAAGTAAGAAATAGTATTTTTTAGATTAATTTATTTATTCCCTTGACAACATTGCTGCGTGCTTTTAGCACATGCTAATGATTGTCTGTTATAACTGGAAATATAAATGTCAGTATCAATGTTTAATCTATTTTGTAATTTTGCATTTGTAAATAAGATTTGAAATAGCTTAAACTCAACATAATTTTTTAAAGATTGTAAAAAAGTACTGAAAATCAAATCAATTTCTAAAATAATTTAAATGTTAATAATCCGTATTGGCCATTTCTGGTATTTGACTAAAAAATAAAATATAAAATGAAAATTCTTTTTATTTTTGTTAAAATACTTATGAATTTGAAACTGTTTATAATATTATAGAGATTTCGTATAATCACGGTATAAATATCGATAAATAATATATTAATAATTATCCATACAAGTATTTCATTTAACGTATCACAGTATATGTATATTGGAAATAAAGTATTTTCGCATAATTTTTTTTAATAGAAAAGTATAAAGTATATTTATCAAATTTATAGTAGGATTCGTTATTATGAAGTATGGCAACCATATATGCTCAATACATGCTCTAGAAATTTCATATACCTGTTTGTATATTTGTTTCAATGTATTTCCTTTTACTTGTTCTTGCTTGACGCATGTGAGGTTCGTAAGTTGAGAAATAGTGCCAGAGATTGGCCTCTGGTAGTACAAATGTTAATGGTCGACAAATTTGCAAGCGAATGGTTTCTTACTTACAATATTTAATATATGTATTTCAAAATCTCTTCGTCTAATGCATCTAAATTTAAACAAACTAGATAAATCTTGAATGGATCTATGGAAATACATAATTTTGTAATCTTTTTAAAACTACAAAATCATTGTAGCCCTGTAGATAGAATAATAAATTATTTTAATTGTTTAATCTTTAATAGCAATCAAATTCTTTCATATTAAACCATATATTGCTATAATAACGCAAGGTTATAGTTAAATTGTAGGTAGCATATAAATTAAAGTTTGGAGGCCAGTTAGTGAAACTTCAAAACCCCAATACGTTTTGTTCGCATATTCTCAATCGACCTACGCTATATTTTCCTGTTATCGATATTTATTATAGTTTATATACTTTATAGTTTCAATAAATCGTGTTTACTACACCTTTTAATGGTTAGAAACAGTTAAAAAAAGTTTTATTCTTAATATAGTTATTACCAGCAGTTAGTTTCCATCTCCACGTTAGTTTTAACAGATTAAGATCAGGCTTTCAGATTAATCGCTTAAAAGTAATCACGGGCTTTAATTAAAGACAAAACTCTGTATATAACTTTAAAAATGTTTATAATCTATATAAATTTTCCTTCCCTTAATCTTAATCTCTTTACAAAGTCATATCTTGAATTGTATCGGACGGTCTGAATACTAAGTTCAGTTTCTAGTTTTTAATAAGTTTAAGTTTTCTTTATCTAATATTCTCTATATGTAGTTATTAAGATCCCACAATATTCCTTCCAACATATAATATATTTAACATAATTAATTCATATTTCTCTTTTCTTGGAGACAAAAATCATAGCTTTCTACTTGTACATAATATGTAAGTAATGTCTACTGTAATTATGTACAAGATATCATAATGTACAAATTCTAACTAATACCTAATGTTGTAAATGCAAAAGTGAACTTATTTGATACGTTTTCATGTCGTAACTACTCAACTTATCAACATGAAATTTTGCACTCACGTAGTCAGGGGCACAGAATAGGGTAATGTTTATCCACAAAAAATGTACTGTCCCGAAGAGATACACCAAAATACATGTACGTTACCGTGAGCAAAGGCGAACGCAATAGCTAGCAAATTCATAATTCATAAATTTGTTACCAACTATTTAATAGTTGCTATATTCAGATTAATTTTCGATTGCGTATAAAATCTGTTTCAATGTTATTGTAGCCAAAAACTAGACTGAACGCTCTACCTGCGCTCTTACCGAGATGTCATTGTTTACAGATCGTTGCGTTCCTTTTGTATATAGTTCCTTTTTTGTGATAACCATTCTAAATGCTTCTTTCGATTTTTGTAACTATTGTACATACTGTAACTTGTCTATAATTTTGATTATTCTCTCATATTATTTGTTTAAAGTACTGTTGTATACTTGCTATATCACTTTGAAATATATGTTATTAGTAATTAACCATTTTACTTCTCATGTATAATAATACTCTTTGTATTTTACATTACCTTTGATAGCACAATGCATCATCTTTCGCATAGATTTAGTATTTTTATGTATTTTTTCCCGAACTGACTACGCTATTGACCTAGCAAGGTCTTAGCAGCTTCAGCGGACTACTAAGTCGAGCGCTTAGGGCACCCAGCCGATTTTATTTGACAACTAGCTCTAGGGTGCACGGCACACCTCGGCTTGGGACATCATTTTTATCTATATTTATTGGATATATTTAATAATTTTTGCTATATTTCAATACTGCTAGAGATTTTATTACCTTGTTCTTCACAAACATGAAACTTTGCAAACGCATAAAATGAAGGCGCAATAACACAATACTTAACCTTATTATAAGTAATTTTACCACTTTAACTGTTTCCTTTATTATTAAAACACAAATATTGTTTTTTTTTTTTTACATTAACAAGGGTTTCATTGTTTGACAGCTAATTAATTTATGTTTTTGATGTTATTCAATTCAATAGATCTAAATAAAACTTCTAGCGTTCTCGATTAATTTTCGTTGTCGGTCGTTTTTTATAACAAGTTTCGTGTTTCGATTGGATTCGATAAAAGGATCGTTATGGTGAATGATCGATTGTTTTGAAAAATTTGAATTATTAAAAATATTCTTATCGACATAAATGCTTATATGATATTCTTTGTTTATTTTTAAATTTGCGCGTTTTTGTGTTTCAGAGTTATAACTCGATTTTTAATCATTTTTATTCAGTTAATACTTCACTTATAATTTGAATAGCAATGAGTCTGTCCCTAAGTACAATTTCTTTCCTTCTATATCCCATAGCTTTTATGTTACAACGTCGTTATAATATTTTTAGAGTACGGTCTCATTAACGCTCATAAGTTTCTCTTATAATGAATGTTCTTAGTCATTCCGTTAAGCTGAACAATTGTTTATGGAATTTGACGTATTACTCATAAGTTGTTTAACTTATTTATAGTACCGATCTTCGGAAAGTAGAACACTGCGTCTTCAATTGTTTCATTTTTCCTATTTTCACATGAGTACAAAGGACAGCAAACTTTCTACATGATGATCTAACTACTGGGATGAAACTGCACGTAATTAACTTATTAATAACTCATAACTTTCATACGTAAGTTAAATTATTGAATAAGATTCCTAGAGGTACACAAAATTTTCCTATCACTAAAGACCTAAATACTTATAATAAATAAGTCAACAACGAATTTATCTGTAACTCATTAATTTGGTTCTATGTATACCAATTAACGGTAAATTATTATAAATATGTAAGAATATTTATAGCGCCGTGCAAGATGCTTGCAAAAACAGTCGCGAGAAAGTGTGTCCGCGGCGGACGTATCGACGCGTGTTGTAAATGGGTGGTCACAAAATGAAATTACACCAGCAGTAGGTAACTTCGACACAGTTGCAGCAATAAATAACTGACATAAAAAAAAGCGAAAACTACCTTGAATTTTAGAGGGTTGCTCTTTCACGGTATAAATCCTTCACAGCGGTGTAACTTTGTCAAAAAAAAAAACAACACTTGTTCAAAATATATGCACCTCAATTCACTGAACGGTTGTCTGTTTGTTAATTTTCACCTCACTGAATTCGAATACATTTTAACAATTTAAAGATCGAAGACTCGTTTGAAAGTTCGTATCGAAGTGACGCGGGCGCAGCGTACGGCGTTCAACAGTCGCGGTAGAGCACGAAGTGTTTGGCCAGCGGGCCAGTACGCACCCCACTACACTAGCAAAGTAACTCGCTTGTGCTGTTGAAACTTCGAGATAAGGACCACCTCCACTTACTACTTCCCGCTGTTAGGGCCCTAATCCTTTCCGTGACGGGAAGAGTCTATGAACTTTGTCACGTAGTTTTTGTCAACGCACTGTCGATGGAATTCTACGAATTTCGGAGATAATTTACAACGTTACCTGAGTAATAATACGGGAGAGGAACTTCGTTTATCGATTTCTAACACAATATCAGTTTTAATTTATGGTAATTTTTATAACGCAGCGTTTACAGGAAATAAGCCATTTGGTTATGATCGCTTAAGCGGCTTTGTTCGTACTAATTAAGTGTACTCAGTCGTTTGAAGGGTGAATGATATTTGATATTGTCTCCACTCATTCTATGTTGGTGGTCGTCAGGCCCGATTATCCAATCTCTCTGTATTGTTGTACAAATGAAAAGTTATTTTCTTATTTTGTACTTGCGTAACTTTGATTACGTAGGTTGTATTTACTTGCCGGTTGACCCAAGTCGATCTCAATATTCAGCGATCGGCGGATATAACACGTAACATAGTTACGAACAAGGTAATCTGGTATCAACATTACTAGACTGATTACTACAGCTTCACATAAATTCTTGTTTACTGTATTTATTTACTTATGGGCTTTATCGTAGTAATTTAATTGTTAATATTAATTTCACTCAAAATAATTAATCTAAAGATTAAATTAAAAATTGAATAATTGACATTAGGAGCACTAAACGTGGTTTTAGATGTTCTGTCAGATTCCACAGCAACATATTTGGCCTTGCAAAAAGAAAGACATTAGAAATTATTGTCTAAAAATTAAATTAAAAATTGAATAATTGACATTAGAGGCACTAAACGTAGATTTAGATGTTCTGTCAGATTCCACTGCAACTTATTTGGCTTTGCAAAAAGGAAGACATTAGAAATTATTATCATTCTCTTTTTAACATGCCCCGAATGTAATCAGTTTGAAGGAAATACTGTATCCGGTGTCCGTGAATTGTCAAATGGGTTAACTGAATGTTATTGCGAATTCTAATAAAACTTGACCTTACCACTTGGTGGAATTGCTTGGAGACAAAGATCTGGCTGCTGCGCTGTGTGAGAGTTATGTCCTAATGTAGGCAACGTAATGCTTGAATTACTTAGGTACATTTGGTGCGCAGGGTCATATCGCCCACGTGTATCAAATGTAAAATAAGGATGGGTGCTCAATAACATGACAATAGCTTTTATTGATACTTCTATTATAGTTGCCTGCGACTATATTTATTCTTCAAGGTCATCATAGTGGAAATAAGTTCTGTCTTCACATTTTGGTTTATTATGTAGATCAATATCTATACTAATATTATAAGGAGGTAAAGTTTGTGACGTTGTAGTGGGTAACCTCAGGAACTACTGGTCCAATTTCACAAATACTTTAATTGTTACATAGCCCATTTATCTAGAAAGGTTATGTAAAAGTTATATACTTATAGGCTATATATCTCAACGTCAAGCCTAATAAGAGCAGAGCACTAATGAAGAATGTTTAAAAATAGGGATTTTTTCCTCTTGTGTGCTTCCGCTGCGTGTTAACGTTAGGCCAAAGTAACTATTCCACGCAGGCAAAGCAAAGTCGCGAGCAGAGGCTAGTATAAATAATAAAATTATTAAGAACTTATTGGTAGTGAAAACGAATTTATACCAAATATATAGTTTAAGGGATGTTTATTCAATCGAGTACAGTAGTCCCACTGTACTCTATACATTTTAAGGATAAATCAAGAGAGTCGCTAATAACACTACTAGGTCATACAACACATTTACATCATTGAAACTAGTTTCTGCTACAGTGTTGTGGCATATACATAAACTATGATAACATAAATCCATACTATTCATCAATGGATCCTTTTAGGTTCTGTTCTTGACATAATCCAATCTACCATACTTATGGATCCATGAACAGTTGTCACGATATATAGGTACATAAAATATTTTAGATATCAAGGTTTATGTCTATAAATCATGTTAAATTATTACACAAATAAATATTGTGTATTTAAAATCAGTCTCTCTCAGCTTAAAAATGTGGCACAAAACCAAAGTTAAGTACATTCTCCACTATAAGTTTCAACGTCCTTAAAATAGGGAATCCAAAGAATAAAGTGCTGATACTGTACCTACTCTATGTAATAAAGAATTGAGATCTATAAAATTCCTAAATATGTCATTTATTATATTTCTTTTATTAGGTTTGTAGTAAACATTAACGTATGTTCAATATTTATAGTTTTTTTGAGACAGGTACAGTAAGAAAATAAATAAATATAAATTAATATTTTATAATCTAAAGACAGGCGTAGAACAATTTTAGATTTAGTTATTGGACATTAGATACTTATATTTTTTTATTCGTAATAAAAAGCTCCATCTACTAAAAGAAATGGGGCAATTGGTAGTATGGTTATGTTATTTCCTACATATGATTAGATGTACAAAAATACGGGGTATTTCTAAAGCCATGGATGCTCTGATCCACGCCCAAAGGAAATGGGCGGGCCATGTGGCAAGGCTACACGATAGATAGACGAAACGAGTCTACATGGACTGGTCCACAAGGAAAAAGACGCACAGGAGGACCCGACATGAAATGGCAAGATAATATCAAAAGAACAGCGGGTCCACACTGGTTAAAAGTGGCTCAAAGGAGAAATGGATGTCTCTGGAGGAGGTCTTTACCCGAACAGGGGTTTTTGCAAAAAATAAATAAAAGGATAGTCGTAAGATTTTTTCTTGTTTATGATTATTATGTAAATATTTATGTTTAAATTGTAAGAAATATAAGGCTTTTTTATTTATTTTTCCATGTTATTTCCTCGGTACATAAGATATATTATTAGGATAATAAGCGACGCAGTTACTTAATAAACGTATTATAAAATTTAGTTAAAAATGAAAAAAAAAAAAAAAACAGATCTGTCTGTTAGTAGCTACTCTACTATATTCTCGTTCCTACGCTTGAGAGCCAATTTAATCTTGGGTGTCACCATTAACATCAGGTGACATTGTACTTAACGCTAAAGAATAATTAGTAATTTAAAAAAAAACAATAGTATAAAAGCCTCGTTTAGAAAAAAGTACCATAAATAATTATCATAACATAAATTTTAAACTTCATGTTGAAATATGTAACCCGAATAAACACATACGACTACTAATTAGTTTCCAATAGCAACAATTTACATTCTATACTTAGAAGGAACGGTGTCCTATATTTGTGCATATTTCTCTCTCATAATAAATTTAGGGGACTTTTTAATCACTACGCATTTTTTAAGGAAATATTTGTCTCATGTAATGCATATACAAATATTAAAATAAGTCATTATACAAGCTTAATATAGATTTAGTAAGATACATTGCGTTCAAGGAGAAATAAATTTAAAAGCATTTCAATTTTTTTTACAAATTTCGTTTTTAATACTAGCAATCGCTTCTTACTTAATTTGTTGTAATTACAGTATAACATTTAATATTCATTATATATATTCATACATTTTACTTAATATATATCTCATTAATGTACATACAAATGTTTCTTATATAAACTGTTTATTTCTAACATTTTAACCTGTAAATTTAAAAAATAAATTGAAATTAATTTAACAAAAAAAGAAATCTTTTCTTAGAGGAAACTTGATTTAGATATAGAAATAAGATATCTATATCTCTCACGCTCGAACACATGGCTGTGTTATAGGCTCAAGGCGTGATAAATTAGTCTTCTTTCTTTCATTGAAAGTTTGAAATGTTCATCTCATACGGATACATATGTGAGCGTACCTTTATACATTGAATCGTAGTTCTATTATACCATTATCTTAATTCTGAATAGAGTTGGCGTGGCCATAAACTTGTGTCGTCTTGTCCACAGAGATAACAAAAACCAGAACATCTTAGAATCAAGATTGTGTTATATATTTTGGATTAGCTTAACTTAACCATTCAAAGTGAGATGTTTTACGTAATTTTGGAACGCTGAAGTTTCGGTGTAGTCTTATTATTTTCTCAGAACAAAACTTGTGTGTAATATAAAAATAATTATATAAAATAATGTTTAGTGGTAAAAAACTGTCTCACACTGGAGTTACTCTAAAGTTTATAATGAGTTAACTCTTGCTACGTTGAATAGTTGATTTATTATGTCTTTGGGTTAACTAACAAATACATTTATGGACCAGTTATCTAACTATATTTAACATTATTAACTGTTTACCGTACCGTAGGAGCTACCAATTAATCTTCAACGCTTATAATATGATTTATAATGATTTAGCATTGATATACAAAAACCGAAGATGCACACTTAACGTCTCATAGCCGGCACACGAAAATGAGTGCATTATGCCGTCTTTTCCAATAATTTCACGTCGCTTGTTTTTTTAAAATCAGGTGACCCACATGTTCGTTTGCCTGCTATGAGATAAAAAAACAGCTATTGCTTTAATATACCTATATAAACATAAAATAAAGAGTTGAAAATGATTACTTCATAAACGCGTGTGAAGCCTCAGGAAATTGCTAGAAGTATTGTATATTAATTTATTGTTAAATCTAAATTTAATAAATACCAGATATATTAGATAAGAAACGCTGTAATACAATAACTATGTAATAAAAGAAATAGAACTTTTACACGACTTTTAGCACTCTTGCAAATCGAGATAACGACCGGTCTGAATGCAGCAATAACTTACTGTGTTTATGTAACCTCTTGTAGATTACGAGTTCTATCGGTCAGTGGAATCTCGGTAGCATCATCGACGTCTAGATTATTTAGTTATCCCGTTTATGGCTCGTTTCCGGGCTGGGTCTGCCATCTTGGATCTTACATCATGCTCATTTCATGTACGGCCGCTGGATTACTACAAATATCAATCAATCGCACCTCAACTGAACTAAAATAGCATTGATATTTACTACACTATTCACTAACCTAATAGATGCATCCTTTATAATTAGTTTAAGACGACAATAATGAAGTAGGTTGGGTAATGTGTTAAATGAAAGTAATATTTAAATTTTGTGACGAATTAGACTACGAAAATATAGTGTTAATTTAAATGTGTATAAAATGTATTATAAGTATGGAGTTTTGTCTGTTTTTTACACATAGTCATCAAAATCATCATCATCAAACAATCATCAAAAATATGACATCAAAATTATTTTATGATATCTCTTTTGATTTGGATGAAATATTGTATCCACAATGTAATTGCTATTTGTAAATCGAGGAAGAACAAGAATTATGTAGTAATACCCCTATTAACTGTAAAAAAACTTGAAATGAATACATTTCGAAGTTGTTGATAATTTTGGTGAAGGAATACATCGAAATTAAATGGGTCGCCTTTTATTATATTTTTTTTTGTAGATACTAACACAAATTCGGAATCGCATGCGTCTTTAATTCTTCCTGACGTTCAATCTTGATAACTACGTCCAAAATAGTGAAAACCATGTATAAAGAAAATAGCGCATGTGGTAGAGACACACGATAGAAGTGAAACTGTGATAGGATGAGGACTGCTATTGTCAAACCTCTACCCAACACTGTGTTTACCCCCACATCTCTTCGTCACATAAAAAGTTTGCCGGTCAGAATTTCAAAGCCAGGAGTTTCACTCCAACAGTTATTCTTTGAAACGAATTAAGCGCTATCTTTTATAAGTTACAGTGTCAATCACGTAAGTTACCTTTACATAAATACTAATGAAAACTACACAGCTTTTAAAGAACTCGGATGAAGTACGCATGTCGACATAGTACAAGAAAACACTTGCATTCGTAATATATATATATATATTACGTGGGGTGCTGGAAAAATAGAATAGTACCACCCCATATCTTCTCTTGGCAGCTTGGGTATCGTAAAAGGCGATAATGGTAATGCGACACAGTACTAGCCCCTTGTAACTTTTTCACCGTGATACTGTGGCATCTGTATAAATCCTACTGCGGTCATAACGGTCCCCGTTCCACTGGCTCCAGAAGAACAAGGATCACTATGTGCACCTGAGTCTTACGCACCTTAATATATCCGGCGCAGCTGACCGCTTCCATACTGGACTCCGAGTACGCAAAAGATCTCAAATTAGGGGTCAAAGTGAATCACCATGGCCGAAATTGTTCCGAACAATCCTCACCATATTTCCTTATTAAAAGATGTATACGGAATGTCCCATAGAGTAACGAACATGCGAGTAGTCAAAAGCGGTTTCATAATTCTATGGGAACGTCTCATATCTTGTGCCACAGTTGTGTTTCACCAAACATACTCTTTCCTCAAACCGATGACGAAAAATGGACAATATTCTAGATTTACCTGTGTACAAAGATATATATGATATTGTTGGGAAATATACAGAGCTATTACCGTTTGCAGAACGATGACCGCTAGCCGCATTTTATGTAATAAAGTTACGAAAATGGACTCATTATGTTTGTGACATGGTTCGTCTCATTAATAATATTGCTCAAGTCTATACGTACATAGTTTGTAATGTTATTAACTTAATACGTCAATTTAGAAAGTTTCTGGGAAGTACTCTTTCGATATACAATAGGACAATGTGACAGCTTAATTTCCTGATATTGAGAAATTTAACAAGGGAAATATATATGGAATTAGACTTCACTGTATGTAATATGCTTGAATTAAAGAAACTGATAATTAATATATACTATAGTATTATTTTATTTTAACTATGCAGCTTCAATTCACATTGTTTTTTTATTTAGTTTATTATGGTCATAGCTCGATGTTAATTTCAAAATAAACGACCAAAAGTAAAAGTTTTTTATGAAATCGTATTGCTAGCTCCTGAGATTGGCAAGTTTATCGTAGTCCGGTGAAGATGTTAAGACCTTGCTAAGTCAATAGCGTAGTCAGTTCGAATAAAAAGTCGGCAAGTTTAAACATACATGCTTTACAATTTTATAATTTATTGCAATTTCCCGCGTTTCTACACACGATTTTATACAACAATTAATTTTTTTATTATAATGTGGGTGTATATTATGGTTTCTAAAAATAATAATAAGCTATAGATTTTGGAATGACATATACTTTTATACTACTCATATACTTTTAGTACATATATAAAGTTCCTGAAAATGGATAGTAAAATAATATTTATTTTTTGTACTAAAATTATTATATATGATATATTAACAATTCCTATATCTTTTCAACTGGCATACACGAAAGATATGAACTTACCGTATACAAAATGCCATTAAAGTCTGTGTAATAGTTGTTAAGTTAAATCCAGATATACAAGCACACGGGAAAAATTAACGTCATATTCGTGTTTAGTGGCCTTTTTAAAGGCCAAATTTGTTCGCGGTTTCACTCGCATTTATGCAGATTTGACATAGGTATTTCTTTGGAATAGTACAATTGTTCCGGCTGAACGGTACCCCATGTTCTTTTCTGTACCCCTGACAACGTGTATACGAAATTTCACTATCGTTTGAGTAATTAAGATGTGGAAGCCTAACCCACCACACTACACCACACCACCCACACCTGCGTACCCCTCCGTCACGCCGCCGCGGAGAATGGTTCTCGTTTAGTCCCGCACACACGCGTTTCCCGGTAACAGCTCGAACCGAGGACGTCTCCGGATGGAGCTCCCGAGCTGGTACCATCGCGATACAGTGACTCATCTACATCACTTGCACTCACACGGATTACCTCACACATGCATATATACGCATATGGTGGAAGGGCTTATTTTTTCCCTTATTCGAACTGAATCGAGTAGTTTAGTTCGTTTCATTTCCGATATACATGTAAACATTTGTGAATCATGCAATTTCAATTGTATGAATATCTTAGAATTATGTAGCTAGGTCATACTCGGGTTCTTTCGGTAACAGTCCAAGCCGAGGTATGCCGTGTACCCTTGTGCTAGTTACCCAAACAAAATCGGTTGAGTGCCCTAAGCGCTCGCCTTAGTAGTCCGGTGAAGCGGTAAAGGCCTTGTAAGGCCAATAACGTAGTCAGTTCGAAAAAAAGCCTAACACACAAACAAACTCATAGTATATAGATGTCAAAAAATTTCGAAAATAAAAATCAACCTATAGACAGAATTAACAGATTTCCTAATATAGGTTAATTAATTTTGCTATCGCTTTAAATTATTATTTGGCAACATAAAGATGTACTCTCATTTGTATAAAAATAGCTGTAATAATTTTCATATGAATTATGAGTAAAAGTTGTGTGTGTAAGCGATTTGGTTTTTTGCGAATAACTGGTAGAGTCGACCCAGTTACGACCTCGTTGAATCAGGTACGAAACGACCTTTCGTTTTGTGATTAACACTCCTTGGAGCACTAATAAATTTCGATAACTGTACAAGTTGATTTGCGCCGAGTAAAAAATATAACTGTTTTTATTTAACTGTCAAGTATATAAACCGAGAATTTATTATATTATTTCCAGGGTCATTATCCTGGATACATTAACCTTTTCAAGTATTCTTTTTATATCACAGCAGGCAAACGAACAGGTAGGTCACCTGATGTTAAGTGATCACCACCGTCCATAGACACTTGCAACACCGGAGGGTTGCAAGTGTATTGCCAGCTTGTGTTTGAGGAGGGAGAAATAGGGAAGGGGGAGGAGAAGGTTTTCTTCCGGCGCTCTCAATGGCCGAACGAAACGCAACAATGCAAGCACTGTTACTTCACGTTGGTTTTCTGTGGGAGGGTGGTACTACCCCGGACGAGTCGACCTATATACCGACTGAAACCAGTAATAACTTCAGCGTGGCTCTGCCACCTTAAAAATAATTCGTATTAGTAATAAAATAGTACTTATTATTAGTACTTTACCAATTTCGTAAAAACAAATTCAGTATTACATGTAACACTTTTGAATAGATATAGAATTAATATCAATAAAATTGTGTGGTAATCTATACTAATGATATATAACACAGGAGATTGTTTGTTTGAACGCGTGAACGTTTGTTGACCTCTGAAACCGGTGAGATTAAAAAATACAAGTATAAGAGTAAGGGATCCCGAAAGGGACAAATACCCTAATGTTTTCCTTCTAATCTAAATGTAATTCAATTTAGAAATTTGGGTCGTTTACCTTAAATTCTTACATTTGAATTTACCGTTTTATGCCGAAAAAGTAAAACCAAAAAGATTATGAGATTTCATTATTACAAGCATGTACCACTATTATTTATGCACTTTCTTCATTTTATAGGTATCGGTATCGAGATCGGTATTGTATTTTTTCTTTGTAAGAAACTGGCCAAATGCCAAAAAAAAGCAGTAATCTATTGGAGCAAGGTCCAGGGAAGTCAGATGACGGAGACATTCCAACCGCAGTTCTACTAATTTAATGACTGTCTGTCGTGATGTATGAGCTGTAGCGTTGGCCTGATGCAACAATAGGCTAGGTTGTAGTTATTGATAATACAGATCTGCCGTAAACATCTGGCCTGATACTTTGAAGTTTTAGTGTATAACACCAACCCCCAAGAAATCAAAATCAAAATCAAAAATACTTTATTCAGTTTAGGCCCTAATAAGGCGCTTAGGAACGTCAAAAACTACCACCCGTTCGGAAAACAACCCAGCCATTGAGAAGAACCGGCAAGAAACTCAATCGGGTACATTTTTTTTACATATATTTCCAATACATCATACAATAGCTTATAGTGGAGGCACAGAGAGGAGTCAATTCCAGACATCACTATCGGTCACATACTGATCCACTCTATAATATCCTTTTGACACTAAAACCCGCTTGACGTGGCGCTTAAATTTGCAGTCCGGCAAATCGGTAACATGTTTTGGGACTTTATTGTAAAGCTAACACTATTACCGGAGAAACTATTACTGTTTTGCTAAGACTGAAACATGGGACGACCAGTTTATAACACTTTCTATTATTTACATTATGCCGGTCTTTTACTAAATTCAGTTTTTCATAATTTTTACGGACATACATTAAATTATCAAGAATGTATTGGGAGGGTAGAGTTAAGTCAAGCACTCACCATTACCTTTAACTGACTCAACTTTCATTTGGGTCAAGGTTTGGACGGTTCTCCTGAGTTCAACCACTGTGATGAGCATTTCCAATTATCGTAAAGGATCCATTATTCGTCACAAATTAATACGATTTAAAATTCTCTCGTTACTGAGATGATTACGTAACGTAACGCAGTACTCAGTGCGTTTGTTGGTGTGCTTCAATAAATAATGTGGTGAATATTTACCCGATTAGGCCTCCCACGGCAGCGGCTCAAGCCTAGGTTCGATCCCTCGGTAGGGAGCCCTTGAGTACGTTGTTTGCACGATACGGTGACACACAAATATACATCACCGCTACAATACTACACGATCACTCCCAGACACGTGCACGCCTACACGCTTACACATGAAAGTGGAAGGGTTTACTTTTTTTTCCCTTATCGAACTGAAAAACTCTCAATTTTCCGATAATAAATATATGGAGGAGTTGTTGAGGCGTGTAAGCTTGGTACACATATACGTTTCAACAACTCAAACATATATGAATAGTTAGCTAGGTTAGCTAAGATAGGTCGCGATTTTGCATGCAACAGGCAACAGCCAAGCCGAGGTCTGCCATGCACCCTCGAGCTGGTGTCCAAAATAAAATCGGCTGAGTGCCTTAAGCGCTCGCCTTAGTAGTCCGGTGAAGCTGTTAAGACCTTGCTAGGTCAATAGCGTAGTCATTTCAAAAAAAAAAAAAGAAATGGTGAATACTTTTCGTGCTTTTTCATGTTTCTAATTTATTTCATGTGAATTGTAATTGTTTTATCCCCGAAAATAAAGCCTGTCACTAACTCAAACGTTGTTTGCTATAGATTCGCTTTCATAATCACCTATAATTGTTTATTATTAACCAGGATCTCCGGCCGTCCATGGGGTTTGCTCCGAAAGTCAACAGGGCCTGTATGAAAACATTGGAAACATATTGTACTATCTCTTATAGTAGCGTGAGATCACCACGAATCCTCCGAGCTCTTTTTGCAGCGCTAATGCCATAGTGGAACCCATATTCATAGACAACATATTTTAAGTTTTGTATCTTGTGCAAAAAATGATGAAGAAAAATCAAATAAGTGCGAAAACAAATGAATCACTGAATTCGAAACACCAACACTCAAACCTTAACTGAAATAAATGAGAATATGGTGTTCCTAACGAATATATAGCTTTTTGAACGGTTATAGACCACCTGACATCATGGTACGCTCATTAGGAGAAGAGTAATTATTTTGTAACTTTTAGGTCTGAAAGTTAGGTAAACGAGAAGGAAATTATTAATGCCAGGAGCCGTGTGAGTTGATGAGGGCTAACAGGAGTCAAAGGTGGATTGGCCACCAGACTGGTACCGAGTACATACTACCAAAGAAGAGCAGAACGGTGAATACATCAAACCTATCTACCGGAGTTGTCAATAGTTCAGAAATTGATCAGAAATGAATCCGACCTTGTTAGTCACTATACACATAAATACGTTAAACTCATTTATTTAAACTTAACAAACGAGGGTTTATTTAGTTAATACTATTTTTACTACGTTACCTTATTATTATACATATGATTTTGTTTTTTAAGTTACGTATGATTAAATAAATGAAATTCGATACGGGTTAACGATATACGCAAGAAACTTAGTGAAAGCATTTAAGGAAAATCCTGGTGTGAAACGTGTTTATTTCGCAGTCTATACGATTGGTTGCCTTTCTCGAATGCATATGTAACAGAAGTACGACAGAAATATAAATGTAACAATCTTTTAATTGATTATTTATTTATAAACAAACGTGTATCATACGTGTCATAAAAATACGAAGGTATATTTTAACAGTATAATCTAGGACGTTATATCTTCTATGTTCATTAATCTACAGAAAGTTCTATCATAATGAGAATATTAAAATATGACGCCATAATAATTTTAACAAATTTGGATAATTCTTTGTAAACTTATTCTGAAGATATTAGAACTCAATGAACGAGAACAAACGAAATACCGAATGTGTATGTGAAATCAATAAGATTTATTGAAACAATATCTGTGCGCTCAATGGGATTTACATTGGCAGCGTCTCACGAATCATATCAATTTGGATGGAATAAATAATCAGAAATCCCATCTCTTTAAGTAATTTCTTTTACACAATTTGATACTACTAGATGCGGTAGGTAATTGATTTTTGATCCTGACGAAATCTTTTATCAGGTGTAACAATCGATATAGTAAATTGACATATATAACCTAACATATATAATCTCAAATAAAAGTAACGCTCAAAATATGCAGTAAAATCTCCCAAATATATTAATACGTACGTGGTTATAATTATTCCATAAACTTATGATTTTGCAAATTCAACCTTACCTGAATGATTTAAAGTTGTTTTTACAAGGACGCAAAGGGCACAAGACTATTTAAAATGACTGCATAATCCAAAATTATGCACTCATTATCGTGTGCCGGCTGTGAGACGTAAAATGTGCATTTTGTTTTTTACAAGATTTATTTGTAAATGTTATCGGTGTACTCGGCCACTCTTGCGTATGCGCACCACATCGCTGGCCCACTTCATATATCGCTGAATAATTATTGCGTTAAAATGATACTCTTTAGAAAATTTGTATTAAATGTTGTTTTCTAGATAATTGTTTTTTTTTTAATAACTACCACGTGTCTAAGAAGTAAAAGAAAATGAAATAGATCGATATATATGCAGTAGTTTTTGCGTGAAGCGTGTATAACTGCAGACTTTTATCATTTCACTTAAATATAATAAAAATAAAATTTATAATTAGCATATGACTACCACAATTGCCTTTCGGAGAACACCTACGGATAAAATCACCTAAAACAATTTAACTTAATAAAAGGATTGGTACAATGATATGGGGCACTAAGACTGATTTCTCGCAACAATATTGGTTATTAATTTATGTCCTGTATATAGGTATATACCAGCGTATAAAACAATATTTGTACTCGAAAATATATACTAAATTACAATGTAAATAATTATATAGGAAATATAACATATATTAGGAAATATATGTTTGTTTTTATACAAAAGTTCGTGAGAGCACACCGGATGTAATTTAACATTATTTTATATACAACAAATGAATGTATGACATGTAGAACATAGAAATGTTTGCGACACCACGCAACGGCACGGATGGTTGCGCATGGTTCTCGCCAAGGTGTATTCTTTAGAATTTCACGAGAATCAACATTAAAACTATAGAGTTATAAATATACAGCTTCTCGATCTTTTTAAATTTTGTATACGAGAAGTATAACAATGATCAAGAAACTTTTAAATGTCATATTTTTTTTTTGTATGTCATAGGAGGCAAATGAACAGGCGGGTCACCTGATGTTAAGTGATCACCGCCGTCCATAGACACTACCAACACCAGGGAAGTCGCAAGTGCATTGCAATCCTGTGTTTGGGAAAAGGGTCGAAGGGGAGAGGGGGAGAGAAGAGGAAAAGGTTGAAGACGGAAGGTGGGGCTCCAGCACTCTCACTGACCAAACGAAACGCAACGATGCAAGCACTGTTACTTCACGTCGGTTTTCTGTGAGTGGGTGATATTACCCCAGGCGAGCCAACCCATTCATGCTGAAATCAATAATAGCTTTAACGTGGCTCTACCACCTACAAGCGTAGCTCTACCACATACAGAGTCAGTAATAAACTATTTTCCTTAAATTACATTTTATATATTAACAACTAATTTTAGTGAAATTTAGTATACAGAGATACAGTCATTTGAAATTTAACGCCTCATTAAGTAAATGAATGATTAAATCTATACTAATATTATAAAGCTGAAGAGTTTGTTTGTTTGTTTGGTTGAACGCGCTAATCTCAAGAACTACCGGTTCGATTTGAAAGATTCTTTTAGTGTTAGATAGCTCATTTATCGAGGATAGCTATACATATCATCACGTTAAAACCAATAGGAGCTGAGCACTTATGAAGACTGTCTCAAAATCGGGCTATTTTGGAAGCTTCCACTGCGTGTTAATGTCAGTTTTATATGCGTTGCCATGGTAACGCGATAATATTCTATAGAAAATATTTTCATGGTTTGTTTTGTGTTCTTATTCAAAAAGTTTATTCTACGTTAGTTTTGTTTACAATTTTTAATTATACGTGTTACATTTATATCGCAAACATTTGTAAAGTTTATTTTGTGTTGCTATTTACTATAATATACTTTAGTAGTAATAATATTCGTCCAATAAGACAGTCGAAGGAATTTACCCATACTGCCAATTCTGAAGTTGTCAATATAGGTAGTTTTCTTGTATGTCCAAGTTAATGTAAAGGTATAAGCGCCAAATCCTCTATATAATATTTCATAAATTTTTATCTTCTTAATTTTCAATACCACAGAATTCATGCTCCGTAGTATTATTTTTCAGTCATTTCACTTATGCACAATAAACGGACCAAATTACATAAAACGTCACCAATTTAACACAATATAGAGACAAGTAACACGAGATTATGAATAAAATATAAAATCTACTACATGACAAACTGAAATACCGCCAAAAACTTTATTCTACGTTAGTTTTGTTCCCAATTTTTGATTTGTGGTATATTACGTATTATAAAAATAAAGTGTGTATATATAATATTAAAATAAATACTTTTTAGTGAATACAAACACATATCTGTGGTGCTACAAATATCAACATTTTTTTAATGCTGTCGATATGTCTATTTGTTTATTTGTTCCGGGTAATCTCCGAAACGGCTGGACCTATTTGAACAGTTTTTTTTTTCTTCGAAATGACTATGCTATTGACCTAGCAAGATCTTAACAGCTTCACCGGACTACAAGTAATATTCGAACGGAAATTTTACGGGCAAATAAGTAACTAATTAGCTGTTTTATTTGAAGCTAGCGGGTTCAGCAGACGTTGCCCGCCCTGATAATAAGACAGACTATACCTAAACCTTGCCCAAGAATCATTTTATATATTAGTGAAAACGACATGAAGATGCATTCTGTAGTTTTTAATCTTATCGCGAACAGACATATAGACATACGTGGAACAGGATTTTGTTTTACATTATGTAGTGATGAACTGTTATCCGTGAATTTGTCTGTGTGAAATTAATCAAAAATATGTTCACTGTAAACATGCGAATGTGACGTGCGTTGTACTGGACTCCAAGAATAAATATAATTGAAAATCATATGTGTCATATTGTTTTTATTCTTATTTGATAAGATTTATACAGAAGATGATATAGTATGATATTTTAGCAAAATGTACTTTAAATGTTAGTAAATATACTTTTGTACTCATGACATTTATAAAATAAATAAAGTTGATGTGTCCGTTGGTAGTGTAAAAATAACAACTTTTAACTCCATAGGTATGAAAGTATATATATAAATAACAAAAAGTCAATTTTTAATTGTTTTCTCTGTCTTTTGTTCCGATTAATCTCCGAAACACTCGGACCGATTTTGATAAGACTTTCACTAGCAGATAGCTGAAATTGTAAAGGGTAACATAGACGACTTTTATTTAAAAAACATCACACAAACATAATAAATTAACAAACAGTGTCCAAAACCACGCACGCCCCACGCGCGTACATTTACACTGAACAAACTGTTTTTGCTAAATTCCACAGGGACGAAGTCGCGAATAACACTTAGTATACAATGTAATCTTAATGTATCAACCCTTAAAAACAAATATTTAATTATCTAAACAGCGGTAGTAGATTATAAACAGCTATTGAGCTGTTTTTGTTGTACTAATATTTGCTTACGGTTAAAACTGTATCTTAAAATGTACCTTTTTAGACATCGTACGCTTATTCAACTACTTGAAAGTTTACTAACGGCGTAGTTAGTACTCGATTCGATTATCACAGAGAGAGCGGACATTCTCAATTTATCGTGTACCCCCTCGATGCGACGGTCTGGATATATGTCAACACGTACTATATTATATCACAAATCTTAGCGGTATTTAGTAATTTAAGGCATCCTATTTGAGTATAAAATCAAAGACATACTTTTAAAATTGTCTTAAACTAACGTAAATGATTAGTGCATTTAATATAAGTATATTATATTATATTATCCTTGTATGTTTAAAAATATCTTTTGAAAAGTACCTGCCCGAAAACGCTGCCGATTAAGCGATCGGGGTTTGCCTCATTTTTATGGATTAAAACCTCACATAAGGCTTATATCATACATACATACTCAGTGACCGTTATTACGTTTGTAAAGTCTTCCACCAACCAGTGGCTGGAGCGAGAGTTAAAGAAGAGACAACTAAATGAACTGTATTTTTATTTTTAATTCTTACTTCTACAAACAGGTTCATTACATTACAGTTAAATGTTCTGGAATTATGTTATTCTTCATCATACTTGATTTTAAAGGATATTAAGAGAGTCGATACGTTCACGGTACATTATAATATTACATGATTGAATGAACATTCGTAGGAGTACCGTAAAACATGTTTACGTATTGCTTACATTCACGGTAAAGAACAGAATTTTGTTAATAATATTCAAAATCCAGCAGCAATGAATTGTATTCAGACATCAGACTTGCTCTAATCGTCTAATAACATACTTTACGAGAGCAAACAATGACAGGCAGTACTGCATTAATTTATACTTTATTATATACCCGAATTGTTCTCTAATACATGTCAAAATCGTACGGAGTCCGAACATGTAAAAGTATATTCTTTGCAGCAGGGTTTCCTTTCCAACTTTTGGTATTTATTCCCAAATTTAGAGGTAAAATAAACGTCATGGGATTTTGTTAGAGGTTTTATATTTAGGGACTCTTTTATTTACAAGTCTAAGTATATAACAAACCAGCCAATTTTTTTAATCATTTTAATTCACAAATTATTACAAAAAAAATACTGAAAAATTAGACATAGAAATTGAAAAAAAAATATTGGATATATACACATATATATATTTTAGCAGTAATTTATAAAAAAAAAAGAATTATATACTTCCAAAAATCTGTCAACTTTAGTGCTTTGATTATTCATCTTTCATTCTTATGACTTGTGAATCGAACAATTTCCTTTGTAGCTACAGAATACAATACAATAGAATAGCCACACATACCAACATACACTCGAAAAACATTACCATCCTTTTCTTTCTGGTTATAGTGAATACAAACATATTTTGTTATTTAAAAATATCGTTCAAATAATATTCTATTCGTAACAAATATCTAACGTGTTTATTGTGTTTATACAAATCTCATGTGAATAAATATTTGTAGTCAATATTAGCGCTATTGTATCGTATAACTGTAAGCAATCGGTCAACGTCCACAACAATATGTTCAAATGAGAACGCTTTTGTTCCTGACAATATTGGTGTGTATTAGTTCTGTCAAAATCGACGATATGAATACCGTTAAGGAGGACTAGAATTGCATTGTTCAGTTTAAATGAGGTCTCTTGTCGTAGAGAAAATTGTGAAAAGTAATTTGTGTTTTAACAACGTTTAACAGATTTCAGCCTAAACATTTACTGGAGTGTAATTTCTCAATCTCTCTCTTGTTTCTTTATTTCGACTTTACTTAAATTTAGTAACTGCGGCGACGTTCTGTGGAATTTCATGTTTAAAAGTAAAAATAAAAAATCAGGTACCTCTGTTTAAGTATTAGAATTTAACATCGATAATTTAATCCGTCTTCGCTATCAATTTTGTTATCTGAGACGCAGCGACTTTTTACGGCTAGACGTCAGTAACACTATAAATATAAGAGACAGTACGGAAACTAGGAATTCCGATTCTGACGGGCGGGAACGGTCGTGTCCGTGCGCACGGAGCAATATTTCGATTTTCGCGAGTATAGTGATACAGTGTATTCTAATGTAATATGTAGTGTTACTGTGATTTGCGAGTGCTGTTTTAGAGTGTTTTAAAAACCGCACTTTTCAGTGCGCACCCTATATAGCGAATAGTACAACATGTCGGTCATCCAGCGCATCGTATCGTGTTGGACGTGGGTATCTCGTGTAATTCGTCACAAATCCAGAGCTTCGTTTCGACGTTTTGATCTAGAATTTCAATCGTTGGTCGTTCTTTTCAGAGCGTTTTATGTATATTTTTAGTGGGCGCCCTGTTCAACGTGTACATAGCATCGAGATCGACGTAGATAGCTGGCGTACCCGACTTTTGCCGCGTAGCACCTGCGTGCCAGATGTGTGCGTTGTTGTTGTTGTTGCAGAGTAAGTCATCGCCGTCGCTATTGTACTCGAGCTACATTGTTTAGTGACATATCGTTACTAATTAAATAATTTATTAAACGGCACTTCTCAGTGCGCACACAAAACATTTGATAGTCCCGTAGCTTCACTCTGGCGTGCCCCCCTGCCCAGCATGCAGGGAGGTTAATTTAATCCGTCCGCGTGCTCCCCTCCCCCCATGCCACGGAATGGCTAGTCAAAATCAGTCCATGTTATATCGCCTAAACTGACTGAAAAAAAATTGTACAAAAAGTTGCAACCCATGCCCCACATCTATTAGAAGATAGTCAAATTGAATTAGAATATGCGTCTCGTATCCCAACCAAGAATTCCTTTGATTTTCTAGATTCGTATCAGTCGCGAGAAAGACACGATGATAGAACCCCCGACCCCCGCCACCGCCCCCATCCCGAGTTCCAACCCAGAATCCGGAGCTGATATGGAGCTCGATACAGTCGTATCCGCCGCGAATTCCGAAAATGATAGATTCGAAGTCGTTAAGCGTTAACGAAGTTCGTACGAAGCGATTTGCTTCCATAATCATTATCCGTACGGCTAAGGAGTGGAGTGGAATTCACTCCCGGCGTCTGTCTTCCCGACATCTTATAACTTGGGAGTCTTCAAGAGTAAAGTGAATAGGCATCTAGTTGGTAAGCGCGATACATCGTCGGCCTCATCGTCACTTACCATCAGGTGAGATTGTGGCCAAGCGCGTACCTGTTGAATAATAAAAAAAAAACGGAATAATTCGAACCCCACTCCCTCCGCGTCCCATGTCTCCGATTCTGAGTTAGGTTCCATACACCCGGTTCAGAAAAATATCAAGAGAGATAGCGCCCGAATGCCTGTGCCTGCGTCAGCCAATCACAAGCCCCGCCCCATCGATCTTACTCAAGCCGACGCTACGACTTCCGTAGCCACGGCTAAGAAGCTCCGCCCACCGCCCCCTGTTACAATCCAAGACAAGGCTTCATGGTTAAAGATTTCCACTAAAATGAACGATTTAAAAATTCAATACACCTCCGCTTTGAATACATCCGCGGGTATTCAAGTGAAAGTTCCTACCTCCACTGATCACCGCAAGCTGATCACCTTTCTCAGGGAGGGCCATTACGTGTATTTTACGTTTGCTCTCGAGGAAGAGCGCCTCCTTCGCCTAGTCCTCAGACGTATCCCGGTAGAACTTTCGACCGACGAGGTCTCCAACTCCTTGAAGGAGCACAACTTCCCAGTCCGTGAGGTGCACAGGATGTATCACCCGCGTACCCGAGCGTCCTATAATATGGTTCTGGTTATCCTAGACCGCTCCCAGGAAGGAAAGGCTATCTTTAGCCTGACCTCTATATGTGATCTCACCGGTATCACCGTTGAGGGCGTTGAGCCTCCCCAAAAAACTCACACCCTGTCGCAGTGTCATAACTATCAGAGTTATGGTCACTCGGCGCGGAACTGCTATCTCCGCCCTAGGTGCGTCAAGTGCCGAGGAGACCACTCCACGAAGAAGTGCGAGCGCACGCCCTGCATTCCTGAATCTCCTAGCTGCGTGTTGTGCGGGAACGCGGATCATCCCGCGAATTATCACGGCTGTCCCCGCGCCTCGCGCACGCAACGCCTTCGTCAAGCGAGACAGGCGGCCAGAGCGCCTGTCACCGCCACCCGCACTCCGCTTCCGACACTCATGTCTGTGGAGGCCTTTCCCGGCCTGCCGGGTGCCTAACACATCCCGGCAGAGCCCGCGCCCACTCCGCAAGCGCCACCCTCTGTGCTGCGCGCGCCGCAACCCGTGGGGGCCCCTCTGGCCTCCTGGGCTCCCAAACCTCAGCCTCAGGCTCTGAAACCTCAGGCTCAGCCTCCGCAGGCGAACCCTATTCAATACGACCGCCTCAGCACCTTTTCATTCAACGGCGTTGACTGGATTAGCCAGTTAATGGTCGTGCACGATGTAGTAGACGATATACTCGGAGCGTTCGTGCGTTTCCCGGCTCTTGCTAGGACACAGCGCGATCTAGTAGCTGCCTTCTTGCGCGATAAACAAATAGATGTTTTCCTCGTACAGAAAACATTTTTAAAACCGAAAATGCGTAGCCCGTGAATCGCGAATTATAATATAATTCGAAATGTTCCTGTCACCCGCGGCGGTGGCACCTTAATTTACTTCAAACGCTCGTTATACTGCATGCCGATAGATCCGCCCGCTCTAATCAATATAGAAGTATCAGTGTGTAGACTAGGGATGACCGGTGATCCGACCATTATAATAGTGTTCGCGTATCTCCCGCCGACTAAAGAATTATTAAAATCCGACTTAGAAGCATTGTTCGAATTAGGAGACTCCGTCATAATAGCAGGGGACCTCAACAGCGGGAACGTCATCTGGAACAGTCCAACTACTTCTCGTAACGGGAAAATATTGGACAGACTAGGCGACGATCTAGCTTTTTCCCTCTCACTTTCAAGATAACTGTCGTCCGACAGTGTTAGACGTAGCTCTCTTTAAAAATGTCACGCTTCGGGTACGACTCATACAAGTCGTACACGAACTTGACTCAGATCACCGTCCCGTTATACTACTGTTAGGTTCGAGCCCGGATGCCACCCCTCCGTCGGTTAAGGTGGCAGATTACGCGAAACTCGCGCGTTATTTCAAAGATAATCCTACCTCTCAAAGTTTAGACAGGATTCCGGACTTGTTGGTGTCGAAAGCCGACGCGGACCTGGCTATCGATTCCCTGGTCGATTACCTCCAGACCGCCGTCAGGGAGACCTCGAAAGAGGTACAAGCGGTGAACGATCGCCGCTTTATAGTCCCGGACGACGTGAAAGCATTGATAACGGAAAAGAACACCGCGACCCGAGCTCACGACACTTACCCGTCCGCAGGGAATCGCGATTGTTTACGCTCACTACGAAAGTTAGTTAAAAATCGAATCTCTCAGATCTGGGCCGACAGGTGGGACAGTCTTCTGGAGGACATCCGGCCATCTCACCTGGCGTACTGGAAACTCGCACGAACATTTAAGTCACACGAGACTATTCCGATGCCCCTCTCGAAAGAGGCCTCGGGCTGCCTCCCGCGTTCGTTAGTATAGACAAGGCGGAGTGTCTCGCCGCGTGTTTAGAGGAACAATGTTCACCGAAGACAGCAAACACTGACCCAACACATATTGGATTGATAGAGACCTCGGTAGAACGCGCGCTCGCGTCCCCGCCGGCGGATACGCTAACTCCCATCACTTTTGATGAAGTATCAGAAGCCATCAAACGTCTAAAGCTTAGGAAGTCCCCAGGTCCCGATGGAATCAGGAACGATGTACTGAGACTCCTTCCTGATCGCATTATAGCTTTATTGGTCTGCATCTTCAATGCAGCCATGTCCCAGGGCCACTTTCCAGCCGTCTGAAAAAAGGCCATAGTGATAGGCATACACAAGCGCGGCAAAGAAGCTACGCTACGCTTCCCCATAGCTATCGCCCGATTAGCCTGTTAGATACATTAGGTAAATTATACGAGCGGCTCCTTCTGAACCGTCTCCAGGTCACGATTGCAGATTTAAAATTAATACCACCTGAAAAGTTCGGATTTCACGCCGAACACTCTTGCACGAATCAAGTACACCGCCTCACAGAGTACATTTTCTCAAAATTTAACGCCGATCCGAAACGTAAACCGAAACGCACAATTGCAGTCTTCTTCGATATTGCCAAAGCGTTCGATAAGGTCTGGCATGGAGGGCTCATACATAAATTATATAAAGTTCACGTACACGATCACTTAATACATATTATCCGCGATTATCTCACTGATAGGACTTTCCGCTTTAGAGTGGACGGGGAACTATCCCCGCCCCACCCAATACGCTCAGGTGTGCCACAGGGCTCCATACTCGCGCCTTCGCTTTTCAATCTGTTCATCATTGACCTACCTCGGTCTCCAGGTTTTTATGCAGACGACACAGTTATTTCTTCTTCCGGCTGGCGGGCGGACTTTCTTATTAAGCGCATCGAAAAGGCCGTTTGCACAATGATTTCGTCGATGGCGCATAAAAGTTAATCCTGATAAGAGTGCCGCAATACTCTTCGGTCCCACGAAACGCGCTAATAATTTTCAACCCATCAGGCTATACAGAACCGATATCCCTTGGGTCGAAGAGGTCAAATATCGCGGTGTTACATTAGATAAACATTTAAAGTTCAATTCGCATATAGACAGATTGCGAAACAAAGTCGCTATGGTCTTGAGTCGCCTCCATCCGTTGCTTTGTCATAAGAGTAAGATGTCCCTCAGACCCAAGCTCACTTTGTATAAGACGCGTATCCATCCCGTGATGACATATAGCTGCCCCGTTTTTGCGCATATGTCCAAAGATAACTTTCATCACGAACAGGTATATAGAAAGACGTGGCAGAGGACTTCGTTTTACACTATTTAGTTATGAACTGTTACCCGTGCATTCGTCCATGTGAAATTTATCAAAAATATGTTGTATCATAAACATGCGCGTGAGACGCTGTACTGGACACCAAGAATAAATATAATTGAAAGTCAAATGTTTATATGTGATTTAAATTATAGCAACGTATATCAATAACTTAATTATATCGACAATATGAGTATATTATATCTATATAATAAAAGATTTAACACATATTGTTCGATAATGTATAGTTTATTATTTTTAATACTTTCTTATATAGTGTAAGTGAGGACTGAGGATGATATATAGTAGTTTAAAGTTCCAGGTATGTGGCTAGTAATAAATCCCATCCCAGTCGACACACTATTAGTATTCACATATATAATGTACATGTTAGATGTTACAGTATATGATGTGCGTGTCGTACTTACAAATATTTTTGAGAGAGTATTTCTGTCATTTACACATCTAATCGCAATTTTACGTTTATTAAATATATTAAAAAACGCGTGCGAAGCTGCGGGTAACAGCTAGTAATAAATAAAATCCACTTCCTGAAATAATTTTTGAAGAAAAAGTTGATTGTGAGGTTAGAATTAGTTACAACATTTCAGCCGAACAAACATATAAGTCAAAACCAACAACCAAACCAAAAACGTACTAAAATTCATGAGAATCGTGGTGTACCAGAAAAGGTCAAAGATTGAAAAACCACTTCGAATCCTTTTCTGATGATTAATTCAGTATATTGCTGCTGTTCTAGTTTTTTAATTACTTTTTAAAGAGTATATTCTCTTTGGACTTTGTCTCTTTTTTAACGAGCAAATACATTTAGATAACCTGGCTGTGTTGTAAAAGACGGTCAGGTGTCAGCTGTATTCATTCGTGCATAACGGATTCCATAGAAAATAAACACGTTAACAACAGAAGAATAAGCCTGTATGTAGTTTTTGTCACTATTTTCTATTCTATATCGGTTTAACAAGTAATCATTGAAAATATAACACATAAGCTTATGCGCGCGGCTTCCTTCGTGTTACTTTGGGCTAACGCTAACACGTACCGGAAGTTCACAAAAGAAAAACAAAATCCGATCCGATTTTCAAAACATTCTTCATTGGTGCTTAGCTTCTTATCTTAGTATCTCAGCGTGATATATAGCATATAGATTTCCTCGATAAATGAGCTATCTAACACACAAAAAAAAATTAAAATCTGACCAGTAGCTCCTGTGATTAGTGCGTTCAACCAAACAAACCTTCCAGCTTTATAATATTAGTATAGATTTTGTTTGATTATTTAATTTGTAGTTCATAATTTATACTTAGATTAAAAGAGCGTACAGTGGACTACCGGTAATCTGACCTCTGCCTAATTCAGCGGCCCCATTAACCCAACAGACATATGTACATATAAAATTTGTTTCGACAAAACTTTAATGTTTTTAATAAATTTATTATTCATTAATTTTAATAAAGTTGGTGGTTTATTATTCATATTTTTGGAAATATATTTTTATATTTTTAATAATTTACATTTTATATTTTTGTTGTATAGATAATATCTGATCCTACTATTGAAATGAGAAACACCAACCTAAGAGGGCTTTAGAATCGATTATAGAATGAATTTTGATGTTTTTTGTATTTTGTCTGTCAGTCTGTCTGTTTGAACGCGTATCACGTTTAAATTACTGCCTTGTACAGAATTAAATAGGTATGATAATAGTTTATTTATTGTAGTAATATGTGGTATTTTTTATTTTGGCGTATTGACATTTGTATATATGTAATGCAATCCAAATTAATAAGAGTTTTTCACTATATATATATACTCATTAAAAATATCTTTAGGGTTCTATGATGTAAAAATAACAGCTGTTGTCTTTATAAGTTCTTTTGATAACAGAAATGAACAATATTAGAATATACTGTAGAAACTAAGATACATAAGAAACAAAACTTTTTTTACAAAATGAAATTTCTAAAGAAAATGTATTTATTGTGAAAGAATAGAACAATTTAATACAAAGTATGGTCTCCTCTGCTATTCAGAACTTGTCGGCAACGATTATTCATTGAATTAATGAGGCTGTTTATGTCACCTTGCGGTATTCGCTCCCAATGGAAATCCTTCAGCTGTTGGGTTGTTGTCGCTACGTCCAAGTCCTTCAAACACGTCTCTGGAGCATGTCCCATGCGTGCTCGATGGGGTTGAGATCTGGCGATTGTGCAGGCCAGGGCAATACCCGGATGTTCTCCGTTGCAAAGTATTCACTGGTTCGCCGAGCTGTATGTGAACGCGCATTGTCTTGCATTAACCTAAAATCGGAGCCAAAGGTTTGTGCAAATGGGTAGACTTAAGGTCTCAGAATATCCTCAATGTAATTTTTAGCATTTATGTTTCCATTTACAAAAACGAGCACAGTTCGCCTGTTCTTCATAATACCCGCCCATAACATAACTGTTGAGCCGCTGTATGGATGAACTTCCTGAACGCACCTGAGCCTTTCAGTATTTCCGGGCCGACGATACACTCGTATCTTTCTTGTATCAAGCTTAAACCCGAATCGCGACTCATCGGAAAACATAATTTTATCCCATTGTTCCTGGGTCCATGTTATGCATTCTCTACACCGTTCATATCGACGAGCGCGATTCCCGTGACGTATCGGTGGGCACCTGATTGGGCGTCGAGCTCGTAGGCTATGCTCATGCAGTCGATTTCGCACAGTTTGAGGACTTACATCAACACCAC
>JACEII010000003.1:8283526-8301285 GCA_014332785.1 Antheraea mylitta
TGCGGTATTCGCTCTCAATGGAATTGTAGCAAATCCTTCAGCTGTTGGGTTGTTGTCGCTACGTCCAAGTCCTTCAAACACGTCTCTGGAGCATGTCCCATGCGTGCTCGATGGGGTTGAGATCTGGCGATTGTGCAGGCCAGGGCAATACCCGGATGTTCTCCGTTGCAAAGTATTCACTGGTTCGCCGAGCTGTATGTGAACGCGCATTGTCTTGCATTAACCTAAAATCGGAGCCAAAGGTTTGTGCAAATGGGTAGACTTAAGGTCTCAGAATATCCTCAATGTAATTTTTAGCATTTATGTTTCCATTTACAAAAACGAGCACAGTTCGCCTGTTCTTCATAATACCCGCCCATAACATAACTGTTGAGCCGCTGTATGGATGAACTTCCTGAACGCACCTGAGCCTTTCAGTATTTCCGGGCCGACGATACACTCGTATCTTTCTTGTATCAAGCTTAAACCCGAATCGCGACTCATCGGAAAACATAATTTTATCCCATTGTTCCTGGGTCCATGTTATGCATTCTCTACACCGTTCATATCGACGAGCGCGATTCCCGTGACGTATCGGTGGGCACCTGATTGGGCGTCGAGCTCGTAGGCTATGCTCATGCAGTCGATTTCGCACAGTTTGAGGACTTACATCAACACCACTTGAAATTTGTAGCCTCAAACTTATCTCTCGAGCGGTTAACATCGGCTGGCGTCTTGCAATCAGTTGTAGGTACCGGTCTTGCCGAGTGGTTGTACTCCTTTTACGGCCTGGATGCTGTTCAGCGGGTTCTCTTGTATTATTGTAGCGCTGCCAAAGACGACAAATAACACTTCTATGAATGCCAAAATGTCGAGATACCTGAGATTGATTACTTTCCGCTTGCAACATCCCTACAGCTCTTTGCATTTCATCTGCCATCAAATGACGTCGCTTCATGACGTAAAAAATATCTAACAATTCAACTTTGTCGCTAACTTTATTTATATGGTTGGTAAAATTATAAAATCAAGACTAAACGTAGCAATTAAAACGCACTTAAATTCAAACAAATTCGCATTCATTTGAATTTTATGGAAAAACAAAACATAATCAAATTTTTTTTTACAACCAGCCAGTATGTCATCAATAACAAAAAAGTTTACTTACCTACGCACTTTGTTTGAGTAAATACTTAGAAATTAATTAATATAAATGGTAAAATTTGTAATATCACGCATGTTGCTTAGACTATTTTGATGTGTGTGTATATATATATATATATTATAGGAGGCAAAGGAACAGGCAGGTCACCTGATGTTAAGTGATCACCGCCATCCATAGACACTAGCACCACCAGGGCAATTGCAAGTGCGTTGCCAGCCTGTGTTTGAGAGGAGAATGGAGAAAGGGGAACGAGGAAAGAAGAGGAGAGGGTAGGGGAAGGGAGGTGGGTCTCCGGCACACTCACTGGCCGAACGAAACGCAACAATGCAAGTTACTTCACGTCGGTTTTCTGTCAGAGAGTGATCCTACCCTGGGCCTGAAACCAATAATACTTTCAGCGTGGCTCTACCACCTACAGACCAATAATAGCTTCAGCGAGGCTTGCCATCTACAAAAACACTTTATTTTTGGCGCTCTCGAACTAATACTACGTGCCGCGTTGCAACCTGCTAGCGCTATTATTTCATCTTGATATTAGACTACATAACCTTTAATAATTGTAGTCCGGTGAAGCTTTTAGACCTTGCTGGGTCAATAGCGTAGTCAGATCGAAAAAAAACTTCTTTAATAAGTTGACTTTCAAATAACAAAAAAAATCCAATATTTTCGGTATTTACAAAGATTAGCACATTTATACAAACGAAACACGAGTAAGTGCCTAGAGCTTTAATCCTACTAATTAATGAACATAGATTGCACGATTTTTTTAGAAGGTGTTCGTAAATGTTAAGCTTATTTTAGAAGGAGTTTTTAACCTTGATTTATATGAAATCATTTATATGTACCAATGTCAGTATAATTTAATTATATTTATTGAGTCCAGTATCAAAGTCTAGAAAATAAACACACATTTCATATCTATCATATATATTAGAAAATAACAAAGAGATCGATTATCCAGCATGCTTACTAATGTAACAATAATTATTTTTAGAATCTGTCGTCTGTGTAGCCTCACAATATTTAAAATGAAGACATTTCTTTCATTTGTTTGGAAAAACAAGGACGACGATGCACATTGTTGGTTGGGTTGGATTTAATTTAATTCTACAATAATTACGCATTATAACAAAATGTGAATTCGTATTTACATATCTGTAAATTAGAACTCATATTTAGGTTAAATATACTTTATGGAGATAAGTGACGTTTCCGATAGACTTTTTGATATGAAACATCTATAGGCGAAGGTTAACCTAATTGTTGGCATGGGGATACACGCCGTGGCATGTGACGATACAGGCGGTGGCGTGTGTGTGAGACGTGGCGATGCGATGCCATGCACAAGCGACTATGCCCAATCTCTCTTGCCGCACTGAGCTCGCATACCTACAGTGTTGTTTACGACGTTACACATACGTTTCATATGTGCCAGGTGTCCCGTGACGGCTCAACTATTTTTTTCAAGATAAGTTGTATCTGGAGAAATAAATATCGCTTAAAAGTTTGATAGCAGATTATTAGCGAATATATAAATAACATTTATTAGTAATATGCAAAATCATACATACTTGCTAACTAATGTAATGATTAATTTTAATAGTATTACAATCAAAGCTTCTCATTGACTTATTTACCTACAGCGAACCCTAAAAATATTGGCTCTAAGTATTTACTAATTACCAGCAGCTGACATCCGATCAATTTCGACAATAATCAGCAATTAGTCACTTCCTAACGCATACTTAACACTGATAATGTATTTGAAATAGTAATTGACAAGTGGCAAAGTACACAGAAAATTATGACACCATTTTTCTTTATTTAATGCTGATTGCTTAACATTTTAGCTCTTTGCATTCGTCGTTCGTACAAAAATAATAATGGTACGATACCGATTTAAAAATAATCGATATATTTGAAAAGCCCTTATGACTTAACTTTTTTTTTTTTACGTGGGGAAATCTGGGGAGAGGGTGGGTTATGTCCGACTCGCACGGACTAAAACCCCACGGTGTACGTCTTCCGCTATTGTTGGGGCGGCACGAGATCTCTATAGACTTCATCGTGCCGCCGCCGGGCCTCGTCTTGTGAGGAGACAGCCGGGTACACACCGGCCGTCTCCTTCTCGTCTGCCGAACCTGTGCAATGGGAAGGTGGAGCCCCAGCCCCACCTGTCCCTAGGTTCTGACTCAACTACCTTAAGAAATCTTAACAACCGATCGTTAACAAATTTTGCATACAAATTTTAACGGATAAACAAGGTCTTTATGTCCAAAAAGAAGTACTGTTCCCGATGGTATAGATTACTTCTAGATGATTGTCTTTTACTACATTAACATGTAAGAAACCGCAGGTAAAGGCTAGCAAGATATTAATTAGGATTTTACCTATGAAATTGCCGTTTTGTATGGAAAAATTTAAACGATTTTTTTTCATCTATTTCTTATTTGTATTAATCGAAGTAATCACCCATGTAATCAATACATATTTGTCAACGCAGTGGCAGTTTATTGTTGTCCTTCTTAAAGAAATCAGCTAATGGGAGACAACAAACTCTTCAAAGGCATTTTGTACTGCCTCTCGGGTATTGAAATTTTTTTCCCGCCAAGGAGTTATCCAAATTCTGGAAAATGTAGTAGTTTGTACGCGTCTGCTGTGCAGTATGAGGTCACGCGTTGTCGTGCAGGAGCAGCGGAGACAAAAGATTGACCAACGCTGGTTGGAAATGTGCCAGCTTCTCCATCATTGTGTTCAGTTCTTCACAGCACACATCTGCAGTAATGCTCACCCCGTTTGGAAAGAAGCTGTGATGAATCACACCGGCGATACACCACCAAACAGTGACCATCACTCTTCTAGGGGTAAGTTTTCGTTTAGGGCATTGTTTAGATGCTGAACCAGGATCCAACCAACTTGCTGAGCGCTTGCGGTTATCAAACAGAATCCATTTTTCATCGCAGGTAACAATGCGGTTCAAAATTCTTTCATTTGTGTGTCCGTTGCGCAGTGCAAGACACGTCTCGACGCGTACTTCGCGCTGGAGATCATTGAGTTCGTGGGGCACCCATTTGTCAAGTTTTTTTACCTTGCCAACTAGATGCAAATGGACCAATTTGTTTTAATGCTAACGTCGAAAGCTGCTGCTAATTCAGCCGTAGATCATCAGCTTCCACAGTCGCCTTTAATTCGTCATTGTCGACCAAAGTCTTCGAACGACCTTGAGGTTCAATTTTCAGGTCGAAATTCCCAGAACGGAAGCGAGCAAACCAATAACAGGTGGTGCGTTGGTTTGTAGTGTTAGCTCCGTAAATGTCGTTGATGTTACGTGCCGCTTATGCCGCGTTGCTGCCATGACGGTGCTCGTATTCCATAATTACTCGAATTTTTAACGTATCCATGATGATAAAAAAAATTGAAATGCAATGAAAATGTAACACTAATCAATAAACAAATGATTACTTTTGGAAAAAGAATTCAATGTTTCAAAATGAAATTAATTTGTAATTAGAATTCTTAGCCAAACAAAAAATATTTTGATTTGAAATGGCCAGTACTGGAGAGAACAGCAATTTTATAAATTACTTAGTAATGACCTATTATAAATACCAATCGCTCGTATCTCTGCCCGCGTAAAATTAGAACATCTATCTTCTATCTATACTATAATAAAACTGTAACAAGTCGAAATCTGTACATTAAATATTTTTTGAAAATTTTAATCAGGGTAAAGTAGAGGTTATCGATATAAAAGCCAAAAATAATCTTTTTACAATTTTTGTCTGTCTGTCTGTCTATCTGTTTGTCTGTCCCTATGAACACGCATCACTCTGAAAGTACTGAACCAATTTTAACGAAACTTGACACAGTGATAACTAATATTACAAGGCTATATCCAGGATACTTTTTGTCCCATAAAACGAATGGAGTTCTCCAGAATAACGGACGAAAGTTAAAATTTGTAGTTTATGTAATTGACGGAATTTGGTAACTTTTCTTTGTGTTATATAAACCAGTAAGATTAGATAAATGTTTAAGCTACATTTCATCACGCTAGGCATCTTCAAAAAAAAAAAACAAAAGCGGTGAACGGTAAGATTCGAAAGAACGTCCCCGTCGTCTCCGTCGATACGAATAAGTCGACATATACGACGATTGCACCAAGACGAACTGACGTTTCATTGCGAAATTATCTATCAGCTGAATTAGTTAGAAGTATTAACGTATATTAATATTAACGTATGTGTTTGTTTTTTATTATGAAGCATTTTATTTTCATTGATTCATTGAAACTACAACGATTGTAAAGAATATCTTATATTCTATTATTTATTACTATGTAAGAAAACCATAGTATTTAAGTATAGTACCCATTTCTTTCTGTACAGCTATTGGTCGTTAAAACAGCATGTATTTTTTTTAGATGGCGCTTTAACATAATAATAGCTCCGTGGCAAATGTAGCCATGTTGAAATTTGACAGAAAACGGTGGTCGTGGTTATCAATATAAAATTTAGATTTATGCTAAAAGCGGTAAATAGTGGAATAATAAACTTTAAATGTCGTTTATTTTTTACAGAGCAACGCTTTAGTTTTATTCGAGTTCCGTAAAATTTCATTTCAAAGTAGTGTCTTATAACTATAATAAAACTGTAACTTGGTCAAAATTTATACATTAAATATTTTTTGATAATTATGATTGAGGTGAACTTTGTTATCGAAGTCAAAAATAATATATTTACCATTGTGTCCGTCTGTCTGTCTGTCTTTGTGAACACGAACCACTCTGAAAGTACTGAACCAATTTTGACGAAACTTGACACAGGGATAGCTAATATTACAAGATTACATCTAAGATACTTTTTGTCCCAGAAAACCCAAGGGGTTCTCCAAGATAACGGATTAAAGTCTAGAATTTAAACACGTTTTACGCTGAAAGTACTGAACCAATTTTGACGTCATAATGATAACTAATATTACAAGGTTACATCTAGAATACTTTTTGTCTCATAATACACAAGGGGTTCTCCAGGATAACGGACGAAAGTAAAAAAGTTCATGAAATTCTTAATGAATTTTGGTAACTTTTCTTTGTGCTGTATATAATAGTAGGATAAGATAACAATTTAAGCTATATGTTATCATCCTGTGCTACTTAAAAAAAAAAACAGTAACAAAAAAAAAATGAGTTTCCAACCCCGTCGCGTCGATAGTTCAGTATAACGTAGACTATCTTACCACCGGGCTACGGTTATTTGGCAATTGTAGGCCAACATATCAAATACATAGGAAACGTCGACAAAGTTTTTAAACAAAACTGTAACTAATATATAGTATGTTTATATATAGTAGTATAGTAAGTTTTAGGCTTAATATAAAATTATTCTCAGATATCAACTTAGTATAAATTTGAGTCCCTGGATAGTTGATTCACAATTGGAATCGGTAGATATGTGTCTGTGAAGTTGGCATACAAATATATCGGAATTGTGAAATAAAAATGAGTTCTGATATTCAAATCAATAGTTCTGGAGTTGAAATTTAGAGAAATAGTTCTGCACATTAAAGACCCCATATGAGCATAAGAAATATGGGGTGCCAGATTCACGCAGCATACAAAGGTCATGACAGAGTTCTGAAAGGAGTTCTGGGCTCCTTTGCAATAGTTGATCGAGAGTTGAGTTCTTTGCAGTATGAGAAATAGTTCTGCATAATTGAAGCCACGGCAACCCATTAAAATCACAGCGTACAAATATGCAAAAAACCAACTCTCGATATTTGAGTAGTTCTAAGGAGTTCTGGGCTCCTTTACAATAGTTCTGAAGTTCTTTGCAATATTGAGCAATAGTTATGCATAATTGAAGCCATGGCAGCCCTTTGAAAATAACACAGTACAAATATGAAAAAAATCAACTCTCGATTTTTGAGTAGTTCTAAGGAGTTCTGAGCTATGTATATATTGGTCCTGGTCTTGTTCCTGGTCCTGGTCCTGGTTGTGGTCGTGGTTGTGGTCCTGGTCCTGGTCCTGGCCATGGTCCTGGTCGTGGTCCTGGTCGTGGTCCTGGTCTTGGTCTTGGTCTTGGTCTTGGTCTTGATTTCGGTCTTGGTCTTGGTCTTGGTCTTGGCCTTGGCCTTGGTCTTGGTCTTGGTCTTGGTCTTGGTCTTGGTATTGCTCTTGGTCCCGGTCATGATCATGGTTATGGTCCTGGTCTTGGTCTTGCTCTTACTCTTGGTCCCGGTCATGGTCCAGGTCCTGGTCTTGGTCTTGGTCTTGGTCCTGGTCCTGACCCTGGCCCTGGTCCAGGTCCTGTTCCTGATCCCGGTCCTGGTCCTGGTCCTGGTATTGGTCCTGTTCCTGGTCCTGGTCTTGGTCTTGGTGTAAAAAAAAGTACAGACGCGTTACATTTATATTCTTTTTATATGGTGTGATTTTCAATGGGCTGTTACGGCTTCAATTATGCAGAACTATTGCTCATATTGCAAACAACTCCAGAACTATTTATTGTAAAGGAGCCCAGAACTCCTTAGGACTACTCAAAAATCGAGTTAATTTTTTACATACTTACACGGTGTAATTTTCAATGGGCTGCCGTGGCTTCAATTGTGCAGAACTATTGCCCATACTGCAAAGAACTCCAGAACTATTGCAAAGGAGCCCAGAACTCCTTTCAGAACTCCTCTGTCATGACATTTGTATGCTACGTGAATTTGGCAGACGAAGTTGCACGGGTCAGCTAGTTAGATAATAAAATAGGAGTTCGTGGTGCGATCTTATTCTGTCATGTAGTGATTTTTATATTTTGTTCATAATCTTGTATTATTTAACTCTATGTCTTCGTAATATTGGTTGCATTTTATGTAATATAGTTTGTTTATTGTGTATTAGTGAAGTAGATGGAAAAGCGTGAATTATGAAATACCACAAAAATTCCCTGGAAAGTTCTAATAACGGGCCACTATTTTCCTAGAATATTGAAATTATTGCAATACGTTGTATTATTATTGGCGGTGATAATCTGAAAGATTAGTTGCGACAAAATAGATAAAAAACTGGCTGGCAACAATTAGATACAGGTAATGTAATGGATACCATCCATACATTCTTCATGAATAGACACTCATGTGTGTCCAATTACAGGATGATAGATCAAAGGCTGTTGAACTTTATAAGTCCATTTTTATATAAACATATAACAACTACTCTTAGAAAAATATTCAAATCAGTTTGTTAAAGTTGAACCTCGTTTGATAAGAATATTCGTGATATATATTAACTCAACAATTCGAAGAGTAAGTTAGGGAAATAACTAAGTACATCGTTCTATTTTGTACGAGTGTCCTTGTATACAGTTGCCTAATAGTTGCTTAATTGAAGACCGAAAGTAGTCGACTGCCCATTACGGCCAATGGCTATTATTAATGCTTTCGTAATACAACAAACCTACTTCTACAAACTTCGTAACATAAAATAAACTATCTATCGGAGAATATATGGAATTAATTCCTAAACCTAGGCTTGAAAAAAAGATATTTAAAATGCATATTTGACAACCGTTCAAACTTGAAATCTAGATGTCGAAAATAGCTAATATTTCTTTTCTTTTTCATCTATTGGTTCAATAATACTGGTTTGAACATACGGTGAACCCGAGTTCATCTCGAATCCGGGGGCCTACCCAAGTTACTCAGATATGTCATCTCCTTACATTTTTTCGTTTTCTGTTTGCGTTAGTGATTGTCGATAACCAACTTGGGTAGGCCCCCCGATCCGCGTTGGTAGAGATGCTTTGCAGCGATGTCGTCGATACGCGTTGGGGTCATTATAGGTTTTTTCTTATATTAAAGGAGTCAAACGAGCATCTGTGTCACCTGATGTGAAGTGATCACCACCGTTCATACACACTAGCAATACTAGGGGAGTCGCAAGTGCGTTGCCAGTACCAACGTACCATAAACAGTTTAACTTCAATAATATATACCAAATATACTAATATTATAAAGAGGTAAAGTTTGTGAAGTTGTAGGGGGTAATATCTGGATCTACTAAACCGATTTTGAAAATTCTTTTAACAATAGGAAGCCACGTTACCTGTGAGGATCATAGGCTATATATTAACCCGAAAAGTAAAAATACTTATTTAGGGTAGTCAGATTTTCAAAACAAACACGTCCCTTATGAAGGCTTCCTTAAGATATACTGAGTTCTAGAGAGAAGTTGTAGAGCTTGATAATGCCTACAAAAAAGTCAGCGACAGCATATGTCTAACGTTTATATTTAAGCCACAAAAAGGAGTTTGTTATATTAAAAAAAAAGTCGTTATTGTTATTGTTATCGTTATTTGTCGTATTATCAATAACATTTATGAATTGTTATCAAAATACATAGCACTTAGTACTAACCGAATCGCACTCATAATTTCAACAAAGTAAAAATGTTTACTACCCAACCAAATGGGCAAGAGTCAGCTAATTATTTTTATAAATAATATTATTTTATACTTTCAACGCTAGAGTATTTACCAAAAGTCAATAAAAAACAGCTTAGTGAAGAATGCTTAAGTAATACCCTTTTCTTGACCATCACAGATTGCACAATACGAGAGACAGGATGTCTATATTTAAGACGATTTAAAAACGTTTCACTTAGTGAACGGTCCAATTTTAAAATGATTGTCGTGAGACTATTAACATTAACAAGGAAGAGACGTCGGAAATCTGAGAGGAGAGTTCTTATAATCTGAGACGTTCATAACAGAATGTAGGTCGCCTTTAATCAGCAGGTTGAAATTGCAACGAGGTTTCTGAAATTTTGCAATGAATATTTTTTTTTTTTTTTTTTACATTACTTAATAATTTGTACACCGTCATCCGGTATCTACAATCTCCTTTGTATGTCTCAGCTTTACATATAAATTATTTTTAAGATTACGCAAATCTATACTAATATCATAAAGGAGGCTTTGTTTGTTTGTTTAGTAGGTTGAACGCGCTAAACTCAAGAACTATTGGTACGATTTTAAAAATTCTTTCAGTGTTAGATAGCTCATCTATCAAAGAAGGCTATAGGTTATATATCATCATGCTAGGACCAATAGGAACGGAGCACCAATGAAAAATGTTTCAAAATCGTTTTTTTTTCTTTTGAGAGCTTCCGCTGAGTGTTAAGGTTAGCCTAAAGTTCCACGGGAACGAAGTTGCAGGTCGAAGCTAGTAGCATATAAATTAAAGCCTCTCCATATACCAACGAAATTTCAGACGGCCCCGTCGTCTGCGCGTTCGAGGTCGTCCGCGAGCCCGCTGCTCCGACCTACGCGACGATGCGCAAGTTCAGCGCTTCCTCGTCCGCTCCGCCTCTTGCGTCGAGCCGACGAACAACAAAAGGCCCTTTTCAGGGCCAACCAGACCCCTGCACGACGACCGTTAGCAAGCCTACGGACCCCGCCGCCCCCTCTACCGCACCGACCCCCGCTACGCCTATTGGACACCGCACCTCCGTGCCTGCACCCCGCACGCCGACTCCGGACGCGCGGCAGCCGCTGCCCGGCGGGGCGTCCGCTGCGACGGAAGCGTATGAGAGTGATATTCTCACTCTCGCCCAGCTAATTTTAGCTGGGGCTCTGTCGCAGGGGATGCTTCGTTGGATGGCGCTGTTCCTGCGCGTTCAAGAAGCCGCTGCTGAGGGCAAACTGCCTTCCGCGACCGATGCCGTCGCGCTCGCAAGCGCCGCCCGCGGCAAGCTCGCGCCGCCAGCATTTTCCGACGCGCCGAACAGCCCGCTCGGTCGAGCGCTGCGCCGCAAGCGCAGCGAACCCGAAGCTGGGCCCGCGTTCGACCGCGCGATACAGCCACCTGAGAATCAAGAAAGCCAGCCACCGCAGCCGAAGAAGACCTGCCTACAAAAACCGAAGCAAGCTATAACGCCGAACACCACCGAGAAGCCAGCGAAGCAGGCGTCCGCACCCACGCCCGCCTCCGCTCCGTCGCGAAGGGCTGCCCGCGAGCAGCCCTCGTATGCGTCGATCGCGGCGCCATCTGCGCGCGATCCGCAACCGACACCGGTCCGCCCGCGGAACCCTAAATGCGACAGTGCTGCCACCGCGTTCGCGGCAACACAGTCGACGCCCGCCTCCCCCGACGCGAAGGGCTCGCGATTCCCGCCGATTGTCGTCGAGAGCCTGCCCAACTGGGCTGTGCAACTCCGACAGTTGGCGGATAGGTTGGGACGCAACCCCAATGTTCGCGCGCACGGGAACGGCGTCAGATTCTTCCCTCAAGATGCAGAAGAGTACAGAGTGACGCAAGACTTCCTGGAGAGACAGGAGGGGCTGAGTTGGTTCTCCTACTCGCCTTACTCCCAACAAGGCCTGAAAATAGCCGTTCGGGGCCTACCGAACGGGACAGATCCCGAAACGATCGTCGGGGCCCTACAAGAAAAGGGTTTCACGGTCGAACATGCACGCCAAATCAATGGACGCAGAGGAAGACCTGGGTGCATCTTCCATGTGGTCCTGAAGAGAACACCCGGGCTCACCCCCGAAATATACGAGATCACCAATCTGCTGTTAATGCCCGTCCAGATAGAATGCTGGAGAGGAGAACGTCGGCTGGCACAATGTTTTAGGTGCCAGCAATTCAGGCACTCATCCCAACAGTGCCATAGACCAATCGCCTGTGTGCGGTGCGGGGGTGAACACCCCGCCCGCCAATGTGACCGCCCACGAGATGTGCCGGCGACCTGCGCGAACTGCGGGGGCGCCCACACAGCGAACGACCGCAAGAGATGCCCGATTTTTAAAAAGGAGCTGCGAAATCGTCGGGCTGGGACCATCGCCCGCTTGAGCAAGCCCAAGCCACCCTCGCAAGACACAAGACCGGCCCAGATAGCGGTAGAGGAGTCCGCAGAAGCGAGCCTTATGGCCCCTGCCAACCCCCCTCCCCGCCCTCCGAAGGGCAGAAGGCCTAGGAGGAAGAAGCGCCACACCGAAGGCGAAGCTCAGCTTACAGAGCTGGAGACAAAACTGGCCCAATACAAACGAGAGCTTGACACCAGGACAGAACACGCCACCCCGGAAGAAGCCCTGAGAATCAGGGCAGAGTACAGGGAGAAAACGAAGGACGCCATGCGTTGCTTTACGGAGAGCACCAAACACCTCACAGAATAAGGTCGAAAACGACAAGGCGTAACGCACCTACGGGAAGAAATCCCAATCAACTATACACCCCCGTTGAATCGGGGGGAGAGTGATGCCACGGCAAGAGGGGCAGCCCTGAGGCCGTTTCCCCGCACGCCCCCACAAGGGTGGGCGAGAAGTACCCGACTGACGAAATTTCTGACACCGCGTATATTTTAAACTCCTTGCACACTAGTTTACAGGTCGTACTACTGAGGCAAGAGATTGTGTTCGATCAGTAGTACACTTGACTGGTTATTGCAAGATGAACATAATTGTCAGTTATGTGTCTGTGTTTAATAGTAATTTCGTTACCAAAGTTCAATGTATGCTTATTTTGATATTAGATAGCTGTGAGTGAGATGGTATCCTCCTCATTTTTATTTGAATTAGTAATATTCTTGGCTGACAGTGATGAAAAACATTGTTAAATACAATAACACTTACGAGGTGTTCCTTCTACTGTGCGATGAAGCTGTTAAGACCTTGTTAGGTCAATAGCGTAGTCAGTTTGAGGAAAAAAAAAGTTCCTCTAGTACTGCTTAATTGTGATCAGTTATATAATTGGAGATTTTATTGTCAGCTGAAATCGCCAACTTTGAATAAAGTCTGTATTTTCTCTATTATTATTGAGCTATTATTATTAGTATTGAGCTGGTATTATAAAAGTATTTTACAGAGCTTAGCTGCTACAATTGATGACTTCAAATTTTATTTAGGAAACACTCATCGATGTTGTCTGGCTGGCAGCTGCAATAACGACACAATAATACTCCATACTGCTATTAATTACTTTTAATTTTTTTGATAGTATAATATAGGTACAGCACATATTTCATTCTTTTTGTATGGTATTATTTAGCAATACATACGGCCTCATAACTACCGTTGATCGTTTACGTTGGTACGCCTCGTGGACTAGTTCACTTTGCCAACCTGCCAACCAACCCTGCTATTTTGTGCCACAGATATGTGAGTACAGTTTATACCAGTATGGTTTTAAAATCTATTAAAGTAAAACATGTATTAAATGTAACTGTGAATAAATAATACATCTTTGTATTTTGAATTAATATTATAAACAAAAAACTTCATGATGATATATTTTTGAAAGTAACAATATAGACAAACAAACAAGTATTCTTAATTTCAAATCTCATTTTAGGATTTCTCAGAATCTGTATTTCAAGTATAATTCATCATTTATTTCAATTTCCGAAGAGGGTTATTCAACATAATATAGAATTAATCTAATTCTCTTCATTGCGAAAACGGATTAAGGCTGTATATGAAATACTAGCCTCAGCCCGCGACTTCGTTCGCGTAGAATAAATACTTTGAGTTAACGTAAACACGCAGTGGAAGCGCTCAAGAGGAAAAAAAAACGATTTTAAACATTTTACATTGGTGCTCCGCTCCTATTGGTCTTAGCTTGATGATATATAGGCTATAACCATTCTACATAAATAAGCTATATGAAAGAATTATTCAAATCCGACCAATAGTTCCTAAGATTAGCCCCTACAACGTGACAACATCACAAACTTTACCTCTTAATAATATTAGTTTAGGTGAAGATCTAAATGTAATGCATTCAAAATAAGTTGCATTTCTTTCTAATGTTTTTTCTATCAATCTGTTGAATCTAACTGATTCGACCACATCGCAATAGCTTAATCCGCTGATTACGAATACGGATACTGAACAATAATACGTATAAACACAACGCTTGTCTATACAAGGTTTATTTATTTAAATCCTCTGATTTTACTGAAGTCTGCTAACATTAATAGGCTTAATATTGACATCTGCAGTCACGCTAAAGTTGTTCATTGAACTTGGCTTTGATGACATAGAAATCAACTAAGCAAGTAACTGCGTAATCATATAGTGAGTTTATACATCATACAGTGTTATTAGAGTATTAGCAGGAATACGCACGACCTTTGCGCAACGACATCCGAAATCGTATCCGTTATGCAAACGTAGAATTAGTTTTTATAGGAATGCTTCTATAGTAACAAAAAATAACATGATCCATCTACCAAAATTGTTTTTATTTTATCCATTTCACGATAACTCGCAACTACTTGGTATTAGACTATAGTTTATTGTTATTCTTTTTATACACTAGCGGACCCGGCATACGTTATCCTGCCCTGATTATAAAAAAGTCCTTGACAAATTACCAATATCTTTCTCATGAATAACTGGTGAAAACCACATGAAAATCCGTTCAGTAGTTGATGATAACTATAACCACGACTTTCACTCTGACTTGTATATAGCTATATCAGGACTAACAAATCTTGGTGTTTTTTTTTCTCGAACTGACTACGCTATTGACCTAGTAAGGTCTTAACAGCTTCACCGGACTACAAATCTTGGTGACTTAACATTACGCTCATGCAATACGTCAAAGGAGTGAGTACTGAATCGTATTAAATTGCGATCAACCCACTCTCCGTATCTTTTGCCAATTCAAAATGATCCTTTTGCGAAAACAAGTTTAGAAAAAAAAAGTTGATGATTGCGAACAGACAGACAGACGTGACAGTAGATTTTGTTTTTTTTCAAAATCAAAATCAAAAATACTTTATTCAGTTTAGGCCCTAATAAGGCACTTATGAACGTCAAAAACTACCACTACCTTTTACTACCTACTACCTACCTACCTTTTCTTATATGTAGTGATTAGTCAGGATAACCACTGATCTCAAAGTATCTATCAATGAAGAATTTTTTAGAACTAGGTTAGTATTTTGAGATATAGATAGTACTCCTACAAAAATATCAACAAACTTCATCTCTTTGTAATACTAATGTAGAACGTAAATTATAAAATGCAACCATTTTGTAAATAAATCGTTGAATGACGTCATTGATTACGATTTCTTACAGTTTATATAATAGTATTTATGTAATTAATTTGTGTAGCAATATGTTATTCAAATTTATTTAAAATCCAAATTTTTGTCTGCTTACTGCAGTCTATGCTCACTAAATGTTACAAACACTATTATACTTACTACATAGACTACATATGATTGGTAATTAATTATTTCTATTTTTAAATCCCTTATATTTCAAAAGTACATTTAATAAAGAAAAAGGTTTAAAGTATGTAAATGTGCTCACTTAAGTATTTGTGAAAGTAACAGTGATACGCGATGTGAACTTACAGAAGTATTGTTGACGTACACTATTGGAACAGTAAGAGAATTGAGAAATTATGATAATAGCAATCTCCAACTGATATACATATGTTGTATACTAGCCGTCACGGCGGACATTGTCTCGCTCTCATAATAAAAAAAAAATTTGAAGTTGGACATAGCGCTGCTATTACAAAAAAGTTAAATACGTATTAAATACTTGTTTTAAATAGGTGTCGTACTAAAAGTACCGCGCGCGCTCGAGGCAAGTTCACGTTATCCTTTTTTTGCAAATCTAACCTAACCTTTTTTTTTCTCGAACTGAATACGCTATTGACCTAGCAAGGTCTTAACAGCTTCACCGGACTACCAAGCTAAACTAACCAAAGCGAGACAAAAAGCATGATAGCGAACGTTCAGCGACCGCGGTGCATTTAAAACGTAACCTATTTAAAGCAAGTATTCAATACGTATTTAGCTTTTTTGTAATGCTGTCGTTGACTTTTTCTATGGCATTATCAAGCTCTACAACTTATCTCTAGAACTCAATCATATATCTCTCGTTGTTAAGGCAGCGTTCATAAAAAAACATTTCGTTCGACTGTTTTTTCTTCGACTTACTTTACAAATCCGACTACCAAAAAAAGTATTTTCATTTTTCGGGTTAATTATAGGTAGCCTATAACACTCACAAATAACGTGGCTTTCTATTGGCAAAATAATTTTTTAAATCGGTTTAGTAGATGGATACAATGTCACTAAATTTACTTAAAAAATTAAATATAGATTCATCGATACATTCATGTTAATGTTTTTATTCTACGTTATTCTATTCTATAGTATTTCGTACGCATATTTAAAAATAGAATCATATTATTATAAGTGAAAGAATGTATACTTTTAATAGCATAGAGATACTCTTAATAACAATAAAACGATGTTCTACCTCTATTGTATTTATATTTGATACTGAGAACAAGCGTGTCTTAAAATGACTTATACAGGATCTGATGTTCATCAACTTTCTAAAGGATATAACTAATCTCCCCCACTTGTTTCTTACAACTCGTACCTCATTACTAATTCAGTTGAGTGCAACCAACTCAAACGGCAAAGGTCAGCTATTATCTAATAGTATTGTGGCACCTCTCCCCACCTGTAGTGTTGCGCACGCGCCGGTTCGCAAAAAACCTACTGACACACATTCATCCAACACGAATTCCGTCAACCAGCACACGATACACTGACCGACCCAGCCCTTGATGATATAACAATATTTTTATTTTGTATGACGTCAGAGCATACATTTCTGGAGTTCAAACAGATAAAACTAACAGTTACAGTTTTTAATAGGTGGTAGAGCCACGCTGAAGCTATAATTGGTTTCAGCATGAATGGGTCGACTCGTCCGGGGTAGCACCACCCTCTCACAAAAAACCGACGTGAAGTAACAATAGTATGGAAATATTAAAAACACGCTTTCTTAGGTAATCAGGCTATACAGTAGAAAAAACTATTATTTATTTTTGCTTTTTAGCTTTTCAAAGAAAGTAAATTTCATAGTAATTCGAAGACTCAACTTGTTAGTATTTTTTTTAATGAATTAATCAAAAATAACAAGAGAAACTTTTCAAGTAATTGTATTGTCATATAGTAGTAGCTCTTTGATAAGTGTGCTTTTCAATTTAATCTGACGTTTGGAAATGGGTAACAAACGAGTTCAAATTTCAAAAAAATCTGTTACATTAGTTAGACACAGGTAAAGCTATTAAAAATTCTTGGAGTGTAATTTTCTAGACGCTCATGCATATGACTGTCTATACATAACACTAACCTTATGATTTATTAGTAAAAAGGCTTATTAAAGTAGTTTATTTTCGTATCATATTGCGGTAATTATACTCATTACTGACCATGATTTTTAACATAAAGATTTGTGTCTATATGTCTTATTTTAAAAGGGCCTTTGTCAATGTTGCAATTAATATGAGACAAGGTTGAGAAATGACAAGGTCTCTAATAATATAAACACACTATGTAATAAAATGTATTATGCACATGTAAATTACAAAATATATTATGTAAATTAGAAGATACTACAATAACGTCGGTTTTCTGTGAGAGAGTGGTACTACCCCGAGCGAGCCGACCCATTCATACTGTAACCAATAATAGCTTCAGTGTGGCTCTACCACCTTTCAGTACAATGTTTATTTCCAACGATAGATTCAGTTTAGTGCAGGATAGAACCCTACGTCAATCGACGCAGTTTCCGAACACAGCATCATT
>JACEII010000003.1:8301295-8345118 GCA_014332785.1 Antheraea mylitta
ATAAATCAGTTTCCGAACACAGCATCATTGAGCCGTCACAGTATAAATCAGTTTCCGAACACAGCATCATTGAGCCGTCACAGTATATATCAGTTTCCGAACATAGCATCATTGAGCCGACACAGTATAAATTCGTAACATTTATGGAAACTATTTAGATTAATCAAGCCGAGTCGTCATAAGATGTTATATAATGGAGTAAGACGATGCTGGGTCGTTGGTGAGCGTTTGCGAAACCTGAGCACGTTTCGTTTTAGTTGTATATTACGTCATAGGTAGTTACTTTATTCTGCAGTGTGGTACATGCAGAATTTAATTGTACACGTCACTATAGTAACTATGGTATGTTGCAGTAAAACTATAAAATTATAAATTTTTGGAAACCATTTGTATATTTTTATATTTTATCGAAATAGTAATACAGATCAATAATTAACCGACTTCGAAAAAGGAGGAGGTTACTATGTTCGGTTGTATGTATTTTTTTAATATATATTAATCAATATTTTCGTCAATTGTGAACCGATTTTAATGATTATTTTTTTATTTGAATTGGTGATACTCAGAGGTGGTCCTATACTTTAAATGTTTTATTAGGTAACGCAAATATCAATATGTTTTATTTACTTTAGTTAATTTAATAATTTAGATATTTTTCACTTTTTAGTGCCTTATTAGTTTTTCATATCGAAGTCAGTGTAATTTTTTTGGATTTTTTTGTTTATAACAAGACAAGATTACATCGTAATAAATATGATATACTGATAACCAACATTCTAACTAATATTTTTAATGTGAGTGTGTGTGTTTGTTTCACACGCCTTCACGCTTTAACTACGTAACTGATCATAATGACATTTTAGTTACAATTTGTTAGGAGTACATAAAAGGTGATAAAGGCAACTTTGATCCAAAAAAGTACTGTTCCCACGAGATAATCCAAATCTACATTAGTGTGAACGAAGCTGCTATATGTATATGTTTACCTGTAAATTTAGAACACAGCCTAAGCCGAGTATTGAAAGGTATTCAATATACAAATAGAAATACATTAGGGTGGTTAAAAAGCATTTTTTTTCTAGTCTCTTGTGAAAATATGTTACTTTATCATCTTTTAAAAGTCCAGGTTAAAGATCTGTTAGATAAAAAAAATGTTAGGGCTCGCTTAATATTGATTAAAATTTCTAAAATTGCCGAATATTTAATATTTCTTTAATATTTTTTTGTCATACCCAATGTTTTTTTAGTTTGAAAATAATATAAAGATTTAAAATTCTTCAAATCGACATTTTGAATTCTAAAGCTTGTATTCTTAAATTAAGAAAGTAAAGTTTCCTAATTATCAGAAAGCTTCAACGATTTCAAGAAATTTTCCTATCTATTTCTAAGCAACTTATGTATAACCCAATAATTACTAAAGTGAACCCACAATATTTTAGTATTTTATTTTGATTTTCTTCCACACAAACATTATCCTGACAATTACAAATTCAACAAAAGAGAAATAGTTAAATAGGTGTAGCCGTTCTGAAGTGATGCGCATGCATGGTTTTTTAACAATTGATTTTTATTTATATAGATTTGAAACTAGACATTTAGCGAAATATTTTATTTATTCTTGAACACCAACTACAATTTTGCCACTCGAACGTAAACAAAGTTCTTTAACACATTTTTTTTTTTAATTAAATAAGAATTTGATAAATATTATTATTTTTTATTTAAAACTATGCAGAGAAAATATATTTATTTTATCATATAAAAGTTTTATTTAAAATTCCTTTATATTAATATTTTTCTAATAGTATTATTGATCGTTCCGGATAATATTCTTTGTGAGTACATTTATAGAATTAATTATATATTGTATTTAAGTCGATTTTAAACATTACATAAACGTAATATATTTATTTATAATTTTAATCAAATGCCTGTAAATAGTTACTGCAACAATAGGCTCAATACAAAAATATTGTGAAACAAGGCTTTTCTTTTTTTTTTTCGAAATGACTACGCTGTTGGCCCAGCAAGGTCTTAACAGCTTCATCGGACCACTAAGGCTAAGACTTAAGGAACTCAGCCGATTTTATTTTGGCAACCAGCTCAAGGGTGCACGGCACACCTCGGCCTGGCTGTTGCCTGTTGCATGCAAAATCGCGACCTATCTTAGCTAACCTAGTTAACTATTCATATATGTATGAGTTGTTGAAACGTATATATGTACCAAGCATACACGCCTCAACAACTCCTCCATATATTTATTATCGGAAATTTGAAACAAGGCGTCTGTAAAGTAAATATATATATGTATAATATATTTGAATCATATTCATCTATGCCAGTAAAATGATAGAAGTCTACCATCTTGCACACATCTCGCAAACACTGCTTCTGTACAGATTTTGATCATTTTTATTATTTTACTTCTTAGACATTTACGGTGTTATTACAAAGAAGTTAAATACGTATTGAATACATGCTTTAAAAAGGTTTGGGTACTTTCGTATTAAATTCACCGCGGTCACCGAGACAAGTTCGTGTTATCCTTTTTCGCAAGTCTAACCTAACCTAACTAAAGCGAGACAAAAGAGCAAAATGTCGAACCTTCGGCGTGCTCGATGCATTTAATATGAAAGTATCCTAACCTTTTTAAAGCAAGTATTCAATACGTATTTAACTTTTCTGTAATCAAATAGTTATTTCTTATCTGAAAAAATATCATGATACCTTAAATTTCATATAAAGTTATTAAAGTGTTAAGAAACTACACTGCAGAGAACATCTTCAACACCCTATTTTCTATATTATTGAGATATCGGGCCCAACATCTTAGCTGTCCGGTGAAGCTGTTAAGGCCTTGCTAGGCTAATAACGTAGTCAGTTCGAGAAAAATAACCGTATGAAGCGTATGCACATAGGACGGTAAGTAAATGATTAACATTGTATACACAGAAATTTTGTAAGTAAATTACAGTTTATAAAAAGCAAACGAACAGGCGGGTCACCTGATATTAGGTGATCACCGCCGTCCATAGACACTTGCAATACTAGGAGAGTCGCAAGTGCGTTGCCATCCTGTGTTCTGGGAAAGTGGGAGTAGGGAAGGAAGGGAAGAGGAAAGGGGGAAAGTGAGATGAGGTGGGTTTCTGGCGCTCTCACTGACCGAAGGAAACGCAACAATGCAAGCACTATTACTTCACGTCGGTTTTCTGTGGGCAGGTGGTACTACCCCGATCTAGCCGAGCCATTCATGCTGAAACCAGTAATAGCTTCAGCGTGGCTCTACCACCCACAAATTTATAAGAATTCTGGTAAAGAACAAAATAAGTTTAATTCACCCTGTTGAGATATGTTCGAATATAACGCAATAGAATGTAAAAAAAGTTATTTTATTTATGTTATTGATGTCTTGTTATAGTGTTGGTTACTTGACGTTCTAGATTCTAGTTTGAACTTTGAGGCCAACACATTGTAAGCGCTTGAACGTGTTGCAAATAACAATTAACAGCTAAGGCACATTCGTTACCAAGTGTCGTTAAGATTGATTCTTGACTATGAATTAACTAGTTAAATTGTAGAGAATAAAACAGTTAATTATTTTGAACGTTTTATTGCTTATCGTTAGTACAAGAATTACATTCATGCTACTCCCAGATTTGCGAAACGAAGCTGCGAGTATTTGTCGCGCTAAAATTAATGTTAAAAATCATTCCGATAAAGGCAGAGATTATACGTTGCCACACCTGTGTCTTTCCATTTACTCGACATTAGAATCCACTAAACTCCTTTGATGTGTGTAAAAACCGTCAGACTAGTAGTCCGATAGTTCGTAACGCATGATGATAATGTCTTCCCACATCTGCATTTAGTGTGACCATAGACAAAACTTCGTACCGATACGCGCAGGTATGGGAGTACCATTACTGAGAATTGAGGTTGCTAGTATATAGTGGCCGTCGAGAGCTCGAAATTCAACCAAAATAAAGGGTTCAAATTTTTTTTTTGTCACGCGTTTATATCTACATATTATTGGTATTAAACGAAAATACGTAGACGTATGGAGTATCAAGTATGGTGACTACAGACTTAGAAATAATAATATTTTATCAAATAAAATTGTAAACCATCGCAGGACAACCTACCTGGCAAATGTGAAATATCGAAATTATTTTGTTATAGTTAAAAGTATATCGTATTTAAGTAAGGAGGATATAATTTTGAATATATTATGTAATTTAGAACTCGTCGCTGTTTATTTGCAAAGAACATACATAAGTCCGTTTTAAATGGAAGTATTTGTATGAGTAAAACATACTGCCATACTCATTCGCGAAAAAACGTCCTATTATGGGTAGTGCAAATATTGAAGCGTGATAGAGGATTACAAGTAACACTTGCATGTATGTTTACTAAGTTTATTGTATCAACGTGGGAATGTTAGTGAAGAAAAATACTAAGTATTCCTATTACCTATATTAGTTATCCTTGGCTTAAATCACTTGTTAAAATGTCTTTGATGTATTTAGTTTTTTTTTTGTTTAAAACTAAGTGATTTATCTGAATCGATTCATTCAGGGCTACCTTTTATTTTTTAGTTGATTTATTTTTAAATTATCTCTGTTAAATCTTATTATTCATGCTTAATTTCTATGAATAAATGTAATAATAATTAATATAGATAATAATACTTTGAACTGTTTCCTCTGTCAAAATAATTGTATAGGTGGTAGAGCCACGCTGAAACTATTACTAGTTTTAGCATGCATTGGTCGGCTTGCCCGAGGTACTACCACTGACGTAAAGTAACAGTGCTCGCATTGTTGCGTTTTGTTCGGTCTGCGAGAGCGGCAGATGCCCACCTCTCCTCACCTTCCCCCTCTCCTCTTCCCTTCCTCCTCCCTCAACACAGGTTGGCAACGCACCTGCGACTTTCCTGATGTTGCAAGTGTCTATAGGCAATGAGGATCACATAACATCAGGTGACCCACCTGTTCGTTTGCCTCTTATGGTATTAAAGAAAATGCAGAATTTTATATTGATCAGTTGAGCGGTTAAGGTGAGTTAACGTAACAAACTAACTCCCATTCGCATAATATCAGTAGGGACTAACTTGCAAGAATACTGTAAATTAAAAAATGCAAAATATGAATTAATAAGTTTTACAAATATTCGCCTTCAAATTTCCGCTGCGTAATAAATTTGAATTACAAAAGTAGATTAAAGTAAAATTAATAATATGTTATACTACACCTACAGGTGTATAAACTAAGTATAAAATATTAAAAGTAATATTGTATTTAATAGTAGCATACCCTATACTTTTTTGTCTGAACTAACGAGAAGATAATGCTTCCACAATGATGTTTAGTGTACTGAGTAATTCATAGATGGAGTTAGTGAATGTTTCGTAATTAGTTCAGTACTGGGACGATAGATGGCAATTTTCAGCAATAAAAGTTCTACTGTTTTAAATGTATTTTGTTTTATTTCATACTATTAATGTATATTTTTTAATAGCAACAATGTAAATCGCTTACTAAATTACAGAATTGCATTAGTAATGTAAGTCGTTATTTTTAACAAACTTCAAAAATAGAGGAATATGTTCGATTGTATGTTTTTTATGTATATTTATTGATATCTTACCCAATTCAGAACCTATATTATTATTTCTTTTTCATTTGAATATGGTCTGGGGTGGTCCCATTAAAATATGTAGAAGATTCAACCCCTAATTTGAATTAATGTATTATTCGTTCGGCCCTGTGGTCTAGCGGTCAAAAGGACAGATTACCACGAAATTGTTACATTAGAATATTTCTCGCATTTCTCAATATTAATTTTAATAATTCGTTTACAATTTGTAATTTGTTTTAAGCCCTAATATTAATACACCTGAAGATAATCTATACAAATATTACAATTATCTGGAGAGTTTGAATACGTTAATTTAACGCGACTTAACGACATGCGGTACTTATATAGCTGATGTTTATATAAAACACTAGCGGTCCCGGCGGACATTGTCCTGCCCTGATAATTACAAAAATATAGACAAATTATATACATAAAGCTTCCTCGTGAATCACTCTATCTTATGGTGAAAGCTACATAAAAATCCGTTCAGTAGTTTTTTAATTTATCGCAAACGGACAGACAGACGCCGCAGAAAACTTTGTTTTAAACTATGTAATGATAAACTCGGATACAATCCTCGTCAATCTTTTTGACCGTTCTGAATATAACCACAAGTGCAGGCTTGCTCGAAATATACTCTAAAGTTTAATACAAAGCTATATTAAAATATTATTATAGGAATATAAAATTAGCATTTACCTATTTTTAAGTTGTCTAGATATTCTACCTATAATATAATACGTATTTGTACCTAAATGTGGGAACTGTATTTTTTACTAAATCATTTTTGTTTTTTTTTTCTCGAACAGACTACGGCTATTGACCTAGTAAGGTCTTAACAGCTTCACCGGACCAATACAATCATTTTTGTTTTTACACTCTTTCCACTATTTAAACTGTCAAAGAATGTTTTATTTAAATTTATTTATGTAATTTGAGTTTACGTTTTATAAATCTATTCTTAAGGTAGCTAAGGTTCATTTATTCTCCACTATTTTAATGTCAAATCTCTTTTCAATATTATATCTTTTCGCTTTCTTTTCTTTAAAGAACATAAAACCTAACTTCATCTGTTCGGCTCCCAATAATAAACAAAATTGATTTAATAATTTTTAACACAGTATGTGCATAACGCTTAACGGATAATAATGAAATATATATTATTTTCAATGTTTATTTTTATATCGTGGCTTTTCTTCTGCTTAAGCCATATTCGACACCTAAATCATAAATTTTCAAAGCAAAACGTAAAGTTTCATAAATACTCTCACAATTCAGTGGGGGTTAGACCGGGTGCAGTTCCAAGCATATTTTAGGGGTGTGAGGCCTACACCGTTCAGTCTTTTCAATGTCATCGGCGTTCGTTGGCAGCTGTAGAGGTCGCTGCTATCGACTTTTGAAACACGTACACTCGGGGTCTATTCTGAAGGGATTTCTTTATTCCTATTCTATTATGATATATTTATTTATCACGTTCGTTCGAAAAATAGTAGTTTAATAAACCGCAATTTGTAGTTTCTATTAGAGTTGTCTTTTAGACTATAAAATTTTAGTAGTTAACATTTTAAAAAATAGCATATAAAACGTGCCGTGTCTAAATCATGACAGTATTATACTGTACTGTAAACTTCTTCATCTCTAAAGATTCAAGTATCGTTGTGACAGCTCTTTTGTAGGTGTCTAGTGCGGTCGGTCCGAGAAATGAATCAGATTAGGCCCATCGGGAGCGGCTCATTCCCTCGGCATGGATAGAGCCCTTGAGTGCGCTTCTCACGCGATACAGTGACAGAAAATCTTTCATCACTGCAATAACATTATACATATCACCTCCACATACGAGCACGCGTACACGCTTACACATGAAAGTGTAAGAAGGGTTTTGTTTCCTTTCCTTATCAAACTGAAATAGTTTAGAAAATTATTCGATATGAAATATATATAAGAGTTGTTAGGTATGTATGCTTGGTACACCAACCATATGTTCCAAAAACTCATATATGTATGAATAGTTAGCTTAGGTGAGCTCAGATAGGTCGCGAATTGCACGTATCAAAGCCGTGCACCCTTGAGCTAGTTGTCAAATAAAATCGACTGAGTGCCCTAGGTCTTAGTAGTCCGGTGAAGGTGTTAAGACCTTGTTAGGTCAATAGCGTAGTCAATTCGAGGAAAAAAGGGAAATGGCTTCTGGGTCGCACATCTGGTGAGTTTATGTACTCCCTGGTGGACGGGGGTTGGCGGCCTGCTCATGACGCCATGGCTTTTCATTGCGTTGTTGAAATCAAGCGACGTCGTGCATTGAGCTTCGTGAATTAGGCAACACCATTTAGCACAGTCCATGACTAGCTACTGCCATTGACTGCTTAAGATGTTGAATGCAGACATATCACGTTTAGTGATGTCCTTAAATCGAAGCATAAGACGCCCAACAAACCTCAAATCATAAATATCAATAGAATTACTGTATGGTCTCCATATATAATTGTATTTTGGAAAATGGAATCTATGACGAAGCTCTCATTTTTCACTATTTATATTAAGCCGAGAAGATTTTTATATATTACTATCAACCGCTCGCGACTTTGTTTGCAATTGTATAATTATAAATAATGGTTCATTGCCTTTGCGTAATTTCTAACAGTCTATGGAGTGAACGCTGAGATCGCTGATTAGATTGCGGGATTTTTCAAACTCTTTTGATGCTTAGGTATCGCAATAGTTTTAGTAATTTACACAGTAACCTTACAAATAGTAACATATGTGTTACTAGCTGATTCCCGTGAATTCGTCTGCGTTCTTTATTGTCTGAATTGTTTTGATATATCTCAAAGGCAGCGTTTTCGACGAAGGCTCCCAGTCGGCTTGGCAGACAAAATATTTACCTAATCTTTCATCGTGAATCACTCTATGGCACACCTTCCCTCGTGTCCTCCCCTTCCTCCCACTCCACTCTTCCCCCTTCCCCCAAACACAGGCTTGCAAGGCACTCGCAACTCCCCTAATGTTGCTAGTGTCTATGGACGGCGGGTATCACTTAACACCAAGTGAACCACATGTTTGTTTGCCTCCTACGACATAAAAGATCTATTAATGTAAATCCCATGAAAATCCGCTCAGTAATTTTTGAATCTATCTCGAACAGATAGACGCGGCGGAAATCTTTGTTTTATAATATGCGGTGAGTCTGACGTATTACTATACCTAAAGCTTCCTGGAAATCGGTTTTGTAGTTTTTTGATGAAAGAGTAGAAAACCTGAACCCATTCTCACAAAATCTCTTGTTTAAAATAGTTATTAGATTTCTTACACGTGGATATAAATTAGACTAGTCGGGTAATAGACGGTAACTGTATCCAGCTTGACGGTGAACACTTACGACGATATTAAATAAAGAATAATTTAAAAAATTCTGGTGGTCGCCGTTCTATTGGGATCGCACTATGGTATATGGATCGAGCTATACAGTATCTACCGGGCACGGTACAATCACTGTATTTCACACACACATATATATTTATTGACCCGATTAGGCCTCCCACGGCAGCGGCTCAAGCCTAGGTTCGATCCCTCGGCAGGGAGCCCTTGAGTGCGTTGCTTGCGCGATACGGTGACACACAAATATACATCACTGCTACAACACTACACGATCACCCCCACACACGTGCACGCTACACGCTTACACATGAAAGTGGAAGGGTTTACTTATTTCCCTCGTCGAACTGAAAAACTCTCAATTTTCCGATAATAAATATATGGAGGAGTTGCTGAGGCGTGTATGCTTGGTACACATATACGTTCCAACAACTCATATATATATGAATAGTTAGCTAGGTTAGCTAAGATAGGTCGCGATTTTGCATGCAACAGGCAACAGCCAAGCCGAGGTGTGCCGTGCACCCTTGAGCTGGTTGCCAAAATAGAATCGGCTGAGTGCCTTAAGCGCTCGCCTTAGTAGTCCGGTGAAGCTGTTAAGACCTTGCTGGGTCAATAGCGTAGACATCTCGAAATAAAAAAAATGTATTATATCATAGGAGGCAAACGAACAGGTGGGTCACCTGATGTTAAGTGATCACCATCGTCCATAGACACTTGCAACACCAGGGGAGCCGGAAGTGCGTTGCCAGCCTGTGTTGAGGCTGGGGGACGGCGTGGGGGAGAGGAAGGGAAGAGGAGAGGAAGAAGGTGAGGAAAGGTGGGTCTCCGGCGACTCTCATTGACCGATCGAAACGCAACAATGCAAGCACTGCTACTTCAGGTCGGTTTTCTGGGACAGGGTGGTACTACTCCAGGCGAGCCGAACCATTCATACTGAAACCTTTAATAGTTTCAGGGTGGTCCTAACACCTGCAAAATATAGGTTGGTTGTCGAGTTGCCCGGTTGCAAAAGCTTATAAAATTAACAATTAATGTGTAAGTAAAAATATCTCATTTTTTTTTAAGTTTTCGATTAACAAATACATATACATACCCTTTTTTACGCTTTTATCGAATAAAATAATTTTGTTATAGAAAATAAATTATTTTATTTTAAATTTTAAAGGGGCAACAATTTATCATTTTTCCGACACGACTGTTAGAGAGTACGCGAGAGTGCGTTGTAGGCAAGAATATTATACAAGAGCTACTTACACTTAAAAGCCTGACTTATACTATATATCTCTTCAACTAAGTTTGATAGGCAATACAAATGTCCTAATGTTAATAATTACTGTTCCCAACACAACCATTCTTTTATGCTGATCCCTAAGTCTATATATTTCAGACTATAGTTTTAGAAAAAATGTCTTATAACATGTAGTTATATTTTTTTTATCATTGTTTGTTATGAAATTTATAAATATATGTATAATATCGATACTAAAATATGACTAAATAGCGAATGACCGCTAATAAATTTGTATAATTTATGAATACTGTCTTAACGCCCAATATTTCTCCAAGTTAAGGAAAATATTAAGTCGTAAATATTATATCTTGAATGTTTAAAATATTGTGACCTGCAGAATCGTTCTGGATCTTTTTCAATCCAGTGGTTCGAAGTCCCGAGCTTTTCGTTCACAATCTTTTTCAAATGAATCTCTGTGAATATTGACAACTTTTGTTCCCATGTGATCGCAGACGTCGGCTTAAATTAGAAGATTGGACCTCTGCGCAGAGAGTTATTTGTTTTGTCGTGGTCAGAATAACATAGCACTAAACGGTTAAAGATATTTTCGTGTGTTGAAAATATCCTAAGCCAATATGTTTCGTATTAATTTCATACGAATAATAGAGCTTGAACGGTTTTCAGAAATGATTTTTGGTCAAAATTTTATGACTCTCCTCAGAAAATACATCATGTATTTTTCACTGTTTTTGTAAGCCTGTTTTTTGCCTACACTCGATTCGTGTAGCCATATTTGCAAAGCTAAATAAATAAAAGTTGTAAGCCGGCTATTTAACAAAGTCGTAGAAGGGAATATAGGTCATAGATGTCAATTTTAACTTTAGTAGGTATTAAAGTTAAGTGACATTGGAGGAATATAACACTGTACATATAGCTTCTTTTTAACCTTTATGGTTATAATATTGATGATAATTTAACTAATATAATTTGGTTCTTGTGGTAAATAATGTCGATTAGAAATAATAACATGGAAAATTATCTCTTGTACGTCACACATATTCCTTGAATAGTTATAATAAAGGTATACCATTACATTATAACGTTGAATTTAGAACAAGATACTCCTTAAAACACAACTTAATAAGAACAGCAATAATTTACAATGGTAATAATCGTTTACCAAATTGTTAAAAAGATGAGAAACCTTAGTAGTCCGATGAAACTGTCAAGACCTTGCTAGGACAATAGCGCAGTCAGATCGAAAAAAAAATGAGGAACTTTAGTAAGCTTTGTGGGTGTTTTATTTAAAAATAATAATTTAAATTAATCGACAGTGAAATTAATGTTACAAAATGATTTTCTGATCACAAATAGGAATATGGCATTTTTATTAAGTAATAACATTCAAAAAAGAATAAATATTGATTGTCTTCTGAAACCAAAGCGTTCTTATTGTTATGTGATCGTGTTTGCGCGGAAGTATTTGAATTCCAATTATTTCAGAAATCCCTCTTGTTTATTTTGATTTTATTAAACTTTTTTTTAGATCGTGAGGGCTGGGCAATTTTCTCTCGTTTCCTCTTAATCGAAATCTTGTAGTATTATTTATTGGCCAAAGTTTAAATTGGTCCGTGATTGAAATTCGAGTGCTCCGTTAGAAATCACTGAAGACCGTTCGCTACGATGGATTCTTTCTCTTTTCGTGGTATAAATAATATGAGCTATATCGTATATTCATCTCGTTTTTTCTTACGTCTATTTGTGATGTGTTGTTTTAATTGTAACGTTGTATAAATTTAGAATCAAAATATACGCAGATTATAAGATTTCATGAAACTCATAAAATATAAAATATTAAGCTTTGAAAATAACGTGTTCTAGATCAAAATGAATATACTCAACAATTTTTTGATCTTTACATTAATAGTTAAATTATTTTTAGTATTCTCGTACATATATTTGAATACAAAAAGGATTTTTATCAAATTAAAACCTCGTTTGTATATACCCCATAGATATGAATGGAAACTATACAATCTGACGTTGTAATCTAAATAGTTCAAAAGTAAATTTGAATATCGAACGCTACGTGACAAACCTCCCTTCCCCCTCCCCAGCCCAGTCGCATCAGTTCAGTTTCAGGCTTCAGACGACCCTTCTCAAGGTCGCAGACGTACGTACGCACAGTAACGCAGACGCGTGCATTTATACCTGCAATCTGCGTGTGTGCGTGGACGGCCATTACACTTTCGGAACGCCTTTAATAATACACCTACATAATATACTGAAGTATACATAGCACTAATGCACATATCTAAACGCAGACGTGTGGCTGGTCTTTAGTTTTTTTGTTTAATCAAGTTCTATCAATGTTTTTTGTAAATTGTTTTTTAGAAAACTTGAAAATACCATTACGATGACACTATTTTAAACATTTAATTGGATTGTATTGTATTTGAAATGTAATTCTGAAAATCAAGACCATTTTACGTGTTATTAGAATATTATGATAAATTATTATAACTTAATTAATATCATTGGTTAGCACCCGAGGCAAGTTCGGTTGCAGACGGTACTTTTGATTTCCAAGAAAGTAGTGATTGATGATGGGCACAATTTCGCGTAGTCCAGTGAAGCTGTTAAGACCTTACTATGTCAATAGCGTAGTCACATCGAAAAAAAATATTGAGCCATCGCAGGACACCTGGCAGGCAACATAGAAATTGTTTTGTATAAGTTACATCTATAAAAGAACAGATTACGATAGGAATCAACCATGGCATAATGAAAAGACGAAGTATTACAAATTTCTTCCAAAAAAAATGAATCCTTATTTATTTTATTACATAAATATTCATGTTTATTAAATACAAAATAGGAAAAAGAAATTACAATTTGAAATTTATGGTTAACACATAAGAGTTGCAAATGTTTTGAGTATTTCGTTAATAGTGCAATGTTCGTGTTTTGCGTCGCTACGCCAACAATCAGGTTTACCCTCCGCCTATAGATGTTTCACGTCAAAAGGCATAATTTTGTAACACAAGTTTCCCTAACTTGATAGCGGTTATATGTAGGAATAAAGCTCCAAACATCTATCTATCTAGCGTATTATGTTAGTTATAACAGGGCTATAAACTAAAATGATATCAGCTTCTATTAACAAATTAACAATTCATAATCATCACTGTTTTGTGAAGGTACAACATACTTACCGTAATTAAATAATTAAATATAGGTTTTAAAATACGTCAAAGGACACACATTGTAAGTACTTAAGGTGTTTCGGAGTTTAACTGCAGTTATAGTGTCTCCTATATACGTCAAATAAGGCTATAACTGAATGTATTAGAGTACATAACTGCAGTCAAAGACCGATAAACACATTAAATTCATATTAAATTAGCGAAACGTCTGTTGAACGAGGGATCCGTCGCGTCGCGTCGTATATTACGACTACTATATAGCGGCACGCTATAATTGCCGTTTTGACGTTTGACAGTTCATGAAGTTTCATTTAAATAAATAACTACATTTGAAAGAACACATTACTGATCTATATCTATATAATGTCAATAGTCATGTAATTATAGAACACAAATTTAAAATGTATAAATCTATAAATATAAATAACATATTTCTATAAATCTTTTCATGTTTTTATTACAAAAAAGGCGCCGTTTAATAGAATCTTTAATGTATATAATTGTTGGTGAACTCACTTAGAATATATCAAAACTGCCATTACAGTGTGCCGCTGCTATAATAAAAGAGACGAGCAAGAAAAGCGGCATAAATGGAATAAACACTTCTAATGATATTTTAAACATATTTTCAGCATCGAGTATAGTCATATAAATCAAAATCTGAGATTCATCGGATTTTTGCATGACTATCGGATTTGTCTACCAGGATATAATTACTTTCCAAGACCAAAGAGTAACAACTGAAACTGCTCCTCATAAGTATTTTGATGATAAGCAGTGGCTATCCTGTGGTCTAAATTCAACCAAATTCATCACTTTTTAAGTTTGAATATCATTGAGGGCTTTTTTATTGTTAAGGTCTTTCTAATTATTTTAGATGAATCGACGTAAGGGTCGTAATATTGTGAATTCTAAGGGGAAAAAACGACTTCCAACTTTTTTTATTGATAACACTTAAAGCTCGCCAATAGTTACTACAGTAAAAAAAAAAGAAAATCGGATGACAATGACGAAACATGTTAAGAACTGTTTTATCTACACGTACTTATACATATGTTATATTTCCCATGAGTTGAAACAAAAATTAGTGATTGTAAAAACATTTATTTAATAAAAAATACCCAATTTACCCCTGGTGGGACTCGAACCCACAGTCCCCGGCTTAGGAGGCCGATGCCTTATCCATTAGGCCACAGGGGCTGACGAGATCTATTTTCAAAATTCCGTACACATGCTCAGTTAGTTAACTTTAAATACATAAGATTGAAAACTAACATATAATTTTATGCTAAATTCTATTCAGTGCAGAATGGTTTAAAAAGATGATCCAGTCGTGATCGTAAAATATTTACGATTGCGTAAATAAATGATCGTCAATTGTTATTCATTCTGTGTATATATGAATGGTTTATCAATCGCAATTAATTTGAATTATACATCACGCACCTTATACTATGCACCGTGTTAAATATATGTGTATAATGTATCTATATACAGTTAATTTTGCTCGCTGGCTTCGCTCGCATTATTATTATACATTTGGATAAAAGATACTGTAGTAGTCCGGTGAAACTATGCTGCTGAAGTTTTATAATATTACCAAGTTGACTGGCGCAACTTTCTCTGCGTAAAATTGGTTACCTACCGGTGCCAATTGTATTTCCAAACTCGAAAAATGTTAAAAACCTAGAACCCGAGTACAGCAACTGCCACCGTTTCCAGTTGTGAAACCAAACTATTTAGGGACTCACCCAAACACTTACCTAGTTGATTTAGTAAAGGACTATGAAATGAAATAGTAAAATAGTGCCATCTGTTATTCAGAAACATCAATAATCTCGTTTTGTTTGAAATACGAACGACCGTTGAATTATTTAAATATTATTCATGCTAAAATGGCAAATAACAACAAATAAATTGTAAGTGGGATTAGGAAAGTGACAGTTTAGGATTATAAGTATTTTTAATGGCAATAAAAAAAACGAAAATTAGTCATAAATTGAAATAAAACAATTGAAAAAAAAAATTGGATAGGGACACCCTAATCACCTCTAGTACAAGATATACTTTACAACCTATTCTCATCTTACCAAATAAACATTTAAAATTTCATAAAACTCGGTCCAGCTGTTTTGAAGGAGCACAGTGTTTGTGCACTGTGACAAGAGATTTTTATATATTATATTTATATGTGAGAAGATGGAATGCATGGCATACGTATGGTATGGTATGTATAGCAACTTCCAATCAATACAGTGATCACGATAGAAAAATATCATCAACCAGTTTTAAAATCCAAATAATTTTATAACGGAACTAGATGCGCCCCGCAATTTCCACCAAGACAAATTTTTGTTCCGTTCCTTGAGGTCCTGGCTTGAAATGAGGGAGGCTAGAATCTCTTCGATCGGCAAGTTGTCAAATGAAGGAATTTTTTTTCAAAACAGAGTATACTTTTTGCATAGCTTTATAATATTGGGTGGAGTGTACTCAATATCCATGCCTGTATTATTTGCTTCCAGATGTAAAGTAAAGCCATTTTTTTATGTTAGAAGTTATACGCATTGCTTGAAATCAATTGAAAACAACTTACAATCCTAACTTTTGCATACCAGCCAACTCGAGGAAGTATGTAGATTTTTTTTGTGTTATAGAAGTCAAACGAACATACGGGTCACCTGATGTTAAGTGTCGGCGCTCGCACGGACCGAACAAAACGCAATAGTGCAAGTATTGTTACTTCACGTCGGTTTTCTGTGACAGTATGGTAGTACCCCGGACGAGCCGACTCATTCATGCTGAAACCAGTAATAGCTTCAGCGTGGCTCTACCACCTACAGAGTGGCTCTATCATCAACAGGTTACTCGTACTAAATTTAGAAACAAATTTTTCAATATATTGAAGATTGCAGCGTTTGTTTACAATGTTAACAGATATTAAATGACGTTGCGATTTAAGATGGTTTTAACGTGGGGAAATCCCTTCTGGATACGCCATACTCCCGGGGAAGGATGGGTTATGTCCGACTAGCAAGGACTAAAACCCCACGGTGTACCGACAGATCGCAATTATCGAAGCGGCTAGGAATCGTACAATACTAATCAACCTTGTAGAGCCGCCCCAACGGTCCGCCCGGCGGATAATAACCCCCGGGCTCCTACCTATAGAGAGGCAGAGTGGGTACACACCAGCTGCCTGGCAGGCTTAGAAAAAGCCCAACCATCATGTTATGCTTTCGTCCCAATGTTTTTCTTCACCCAAATCTGCGACTTCTTTGCAAGGATTCGAACCTACTTGATCGACACAGTGACTAAACACGTTAAACACTGAGTCACCATCGGTTCTCACTTTCAGAATACACATGCTGTATAAATATATTATATTCGAATTCACATATGAGAATTACGTGCGTGAAATAAGAAGTATTGAAGTTATATTTTATAACCTTTAAATTGTAATGCAGTACGCTATAAGAAAAAACTGAATTCATTAAAAGATGAATTATATTTGACGTCGAACTTCTTTACTTATTTTTAACTAGCTTCTGCTCGCTACTTCGTCCGCGTGGAATAGTTACTTTGTGCGGTTACAACGGTACACCGGTACGGGTACAACGGTAAAACGTAGTGGAAGCTCTCAAAAGCAAAGAACTTCCGATTTTGAAACATTTTTCATTGGTGCTAAGTTCCTATTGGTCTTAGTGTTATGATATCATATCTTGTTATATCCTTACATCAATAGATGAGCTATCTAACAGTGAATCGAAAATGATGATTTTTTAAATCGGACCAGTAGTTCCTGAGATTAGCGCGTTCAACCAAACGCACCCTTCAGCTTTATAATATTAGTATATATATATACGTCTCAACAACTCAAACATATATGAATAGTTAGCTAAGTAAGCTAAGATAGGTCGCGAGTTTGCATGTAACAGGCAACAGCCAAGCCGAGGTGTGCCGTGCACCCTTGAGCTAGTTGCCCAAATAAAATCGGCTGAGTGCCTTAAGCGCTCGCCTTAGTAGTTTGGTGAAGCTGTTAAGACATTGCTAAGCCAATCGCGTAGTCAATTCGAAAAAAAAGTATATATTGAAAATATATAATACAGTTTTACTACAGTCCTCGTCGATGTTTTTGGACGCTCTTTTAATACAAAACAAAGTTAAAATTATATTATAGGAATCCTAAATTGACTCCGAAATTGATTGAAATAAATATTTATCCTGAAGTTTTTTCGATGTTAAATACAAATAATATAATAGATATTTATATATAAACTTGTGTAAGATGCAACTATATTCGGAGCGGTCAAAAATTTTGGCACGAACTTTAGTTACATTTTTTTTTCTCGAACTGTCTACCCTATTGACCTAGCAAGATCTTAACAGCTTCACCGGACTACCGTTACTTTAGTTACATGTACTAAAGAGAATCACTGTTACACGGTAAATGCAAGTGTGCGATTTTCGAGGGCTAAAAGACCACTCAGTAGATCTTCACCACATACTCGTAAGTCACAAAGCGGGCGGAATCAGGTCAGCCCGTTATCAATTTTATTGCAAACTAGGTTTCAAATGCATAATATTTTCTTAAACGATTATATATGATTTCAACAATTATGCCTTTAGTTTTTTTCATAATCCTAGTTTATATTAAAAAAGCAAACGTCTGCTTGTTTTTTGTTTCGCTTTGACGCCGTAATTACTCTCCTGATAATCATAAAATTTTGCATACACATTGTGAGAAATACAGAAAAGGGCATAGTGTACTTACACTAACCTCACCTGCAGGTGGTGCACCCTGCTGATCAACGAACGAGGCAATGGCGATAGCGGGGTGGTAGGGTTATACAGCCCGACTGGGTCGCAACCACCATGTACATGGCGAAAAAACCCGTCATAGTAGCTCGCTTTTGCGCGTCGCGTTTCGGGATCAGCCTGTGCATATCCAGTACCGGATGAATTTCGTCATTATGGCCGACATGACAGTGGCGAGCGACGATGGATGATCTGTCTCGCGGTGGTCGCCACTGTTCTTGGATTGTACTATGCTTCCCATCAGGCATAGCGCAGTCACTTTGTCGTGCTTCAATAAAAAAAAAAAAAAAAATCTATTTTAGGGTGAGCGAAGCCATGAGTTAGCGCTAGCTTTTAATTGGTAAATATTATGTTCTGTGAACTGAGAAGAACTGAGAAATATATTATCCACAAAAAAAAACACTTTAATAATGGGTGGATTATGTACTTGTGTATAAGTTTATTCACGTATCTCAAATTAAGAATTTCACTTCATTAATTAAATTAATGATTTATTTTTATTAATAAAATAAATTCCTGCTTACGACTTTTGGGATAAAATAGTCTTGATAAAAATGGTTATTGTTCTGTAAAGTGACGTCATCACTATAGAGTGAAGCCTGAACACGGCAGATGCAAGCGAGCGATATTGAAGAGCTTTGCACTAAGAAGAGCACTCAACACATCCCACGCCAGCGTTGCTGAGAAAAAGTAATAAAAAATAAATAACATAAACTCTTGCAATAAAGTAGTAATCTTATGGCCTTAACAAAACTCTAAATCAATCACCTTTTGGTTATATTAAGAAATGTAAGTTCAATAACTTTAACTTATTTTGGTTTCATTTCTTAGCAATATATATACTCTAATTTAATTTCTATGTTTTTCTATGGAAATCAATTTGCATTCAAATGAAGCCTAACATTTTTCACAGCCCTGAAAATAATAGATAGGAACCCGATAGGAGATTTTGATTATAATATTTACATTTAGATCTCCATTTTGGTTGATATCTATACTAAGTAATTAAAGAAAGTATTTATATAGATGGTGGCCCTATATATGCAGACTAATAACAGCTAGCTACTCTGTTTACATTAATTGAGTTATACAATTTTATACGAATAAATATACGAATAATATGCTGATGAATGATTCATCAGCATATTTTTATATTAATTGTTAAAGATTGATCATTCGTTTCGAAGGTTAGGTACGTGTTACTAACAACATATTCACAAACTTTATAACATTAATATGATATGGGACAAACGATTTTTGTAAGTTTTCTAAAGACATGTTGTAATTGATTGCTACTAACACTACAAGTACTTGCCAAACTCTTTCCAAACCGCTCTGAATTAATCTAGTAGACAAATTTAGGACAATACATAAGTGTTTTATGTACAACAACGAGACAACGTAATCTATATACTATAATAAAACTGTAACAAGTCGAAATCTGTACATTAAATATTTTTTCAAAATTTAGTCAGGGTAGACTATGTTATCGACATAGAAGCCAAAAATAATCTTTTTACAATTTTTGTCTGTTTGTCTGTCTGTCCCTGTGAACACGCATCACTCTGAATGTACTGAATCAATCTTGACGAAACTTGACACAGTCATAACTAATATTACGAGATTACATCTAATACTTTTTGTCCCATAAAACGCAAAGAGTTCTCCACAAATAATATTACAAATTGTAATATCATTAGTTCTCCAGGATAACAAAAAACAAAAAAATGTAGTTAACCTAACTAGACTTTTTTGCGACACCTTAGTACAAGAGCCGGCAATGTTGGAAGTTGGAAGAACAAGAATTTTATAATAACTGGTTCTTTAATATATCAATATATATATATTTGTATAATGGAGGCAAACAAACAGGTGGGTTACGTGATGTTAAGTGACCACCATCGTCTATAGACACTAGATACATCCGGGGTGTCGCAAGTGCGATGCCGACCTGTATATCGGGGAGGGGGAGGGTTAGGGAAGGGAAAAGAGGAAAGGGGAAGAGAGGCGGGCCTCCGACGTTCTCACTAACTGAACGAAACACTACTATGCAAGAACTGTTATTTCACGTCGGTTTTCTGTGAGAAGGTAGTATTAGCCCGAACGAACAATTTTTTCAGTAACTTTTAAACACAATTAAAAACATTAATTTATCACAGTCAGACACATTTTTTTATAAACAATCATATGCCCGCTGATATATTTTACAAATAAAAATAATTAATTTCAAACCAGTTATTTTTTTCCATAGCAAAGAACAAAATTAATTTTATTAAGCATTATTGATATTAAGATTTCACCATATAACAACGATAAACGTAAACGTATGACTTGGGACTAATGCCATCTTAAATATATGCGTCAATAACATATGCTGCCACAATTATCGTTATCTTTATCGTGCAGCCAGTACTGCACTAAACTATTAGCTAAGTTATTCTATACACATATTATTTTTATATCAATAAATCGGTCTAAATATTGAGTAAATAATTGAATTAGTCTGAAGGATGAAATTTGTACTTATTTATATCTAAATATAATAATAATAAAATTACTGCTATTCCAACATGGCTTAAGATTACTTTTATAAATAGCATCAAGCACGTTATTGTCAATAACAAAAATGTCTTTCAATAATAATTCAATTTTAGTAACGTTTCAAAGTTAGTGAAAAAAACATCCTAATGTTTTTGTCTGTAAAGGTACGATATGCACAAATAAACGCAACGTTTACCTGCGACCAGGTAGCTCGCACGTTGTTCGGATGAATATAGAGATATATGAAAAACTGGTTTGATTGATTCCTTCCGGTATGGCCTCTCCTATGTATGCAATTTCGCCAATATCAAGTGTGACAAATACACATTATAAATTTAATGCGAAGTATTCAGAGTAACAACGTAGAATAATCTACAAAAGAAAAATATCAACATAGATAAATTACCAAAAGGTAAAAAATAGGTACTATGTTCTGAGTGGTATAGAGATTATTTATAAAAATATATTGGAAATATATTTAAAATTCGTTTTCGATACAGTTTCTAACTCTTAGACAATAGGTACAAGCAAGTGACAGTTTACGCTTCGGCGCGATGTTTGACGCTTCGACACGGTGTTTATATATTTTTCTTCAATACAATGGAGTATAAAAAGGTTTTAATACAAGTTGAAGACAGTTATGATAAAGTAAGTGGTAGTGATGTTTATTTAGTTTTATGTAGGTTAGTTTTTATCTTAATTGACCCTAGTAGATGATGCTACGAACGGGTTCTGGGCTTATTTAAAAAAAAATCACATATAATCTGGGTATATGTTTGAGTGAATCAATGAATAGTTTGGATTCACAATTGGAAACGGTAGTTGTGGCTGGAATCGAGTATCAGTTTTATTCAATTTTTTCGCGTTTAAAAATACAATTGAAACCAGTGATAACCAATTTGGTGCAGACGAAGTTGCAGGGGTCAGCTAGTGATAAATATATGGAAATTATAGATACGTATAATAATATCTTAACATTGTTTTGTACTAAACTCTTGATTATATTACGAGCAAGCACAAACTAGCGCCTATATTCAGAGCGGCCAAAAAACTGGCGACGACTGTAGTTTTATTATAATATTACTAGATTTTGCTTATGGGTTCATGGGAGTAAATGTAGAATTGTAATATCTCTTGTAAATAGAACTTTTTCTGAATAAAAATTACCAAATATCCTTTTATACCTGTGAGAACTTGTATGCAAAATTGATTGACGATCGCTTGAATAGTTAAGGCATGAATGCTTACAAAAAAAAAACAAATAAGCAAACTTATAGACACTTTTATATTATTAGTTAGAACGTTAGAATAATCGCGTTGTTTTAAATAAAATGTGAACTGTAATCAAGAAAATACTTATTGCTTACGGCTGACGATAGACTTGGCGACAGAGCACTTAAATTGGCTCTACAACGTACATTAGTCGTTTTTCTGTTTGTAACAAAATTGACATTAATTGGATACTCCCACTGAGTAGTAAAGTGAACTATAATTAGCTAGTGAGTGCAATAGATCGTGTATGCCTTCGAGTATACTGCGCCCGCACACCGCAATATAGAAACATAGATCGACAGTCTTTGGACGGTTTATGCGATATGTATATTCATTTACAAAAATGTTTATATATTTATGCTTTTAGTTTTCCACACTTCATCATGAAAAGAAGAAAAACAAACAAAATCGTTAACAGCAGCACTTATACTAACTTCTTTACTTGACGGGCGAGATTTTTAATTGAAAACTTATTTTGACATCCTGTCTATTCTCTCAAACAAAAAGCTTACACTGGAATAACTTATATCTATTTATTATTTATCTTATATTATTTACAGGAGGTAGAGCCACGCTAAAGCTATTACTGGCTTCAGCGTGAAAGGGTCGGCTCGCCCGGGGTAGTACCACTCTCTCACAGAAAGCCGACGTGAAGTAATAGTTCTTGCATTGTTGCGTTTTGTTTGGTCAGTGAGATCGTCGGAGGCCCAGCCTCCTTCTCCTCTTCTCCTTCCCCCTTTCTTCCAAACCAGTCCCTCCCTTTAACGCAGACTGACAACGCACATGCGACTCTTCTGGGCTTACTAGTGTCTGTGGACGGCGGTGATCACTTAACATCAGATGAACCGATAAAAGTCGTCGATAGCGATTGCTACTATTCTTATCCTTTACTAATATTGTAAATGGCAATGTGAGTTGGTTTGTCATGCTGCCACGCTTTAACTAATCAATCGATAATTTTGAAGTTTATATACAAATTGGTAGATGTAGATAAGGACATAGGATATATTTAATTCCGAAAAAAGTACTATTGGCGAGTACCAAAAGCTAGTAAATTTATATTTAATAAGATGATTTCTTTTTTATCTGTAACTAAATTTAATATCTCATGTCACAAGGCACGAAATCTCTTATACAGCGTTATTGGATGGCTCTTTGTCGTGTCGGTGAAAATTTTATGGCGCGGGTGGGCTCTTGATAAGATAAACTAGGCGCAGACGTTGAGTCTAGCACTAAAACAACAGTTTATTACATCTATAATCTCTTAATTTTCTGATATAATTCATTACTTTATATTTTCCTTTATATATGTTACTTTCTCGATAATTTATAAAAGTAAAAATCAATTACGGAATTATTGTAAACATCAATTTAGAACGGCTGTACTTATTTTATTAAATATTATCTGACCGGTGCATCTTCGTCTGCACCAAATCGTTTATTACTTGTTTCAATTGTATTTTTAAACGCGAAAAATTTTAATAAACTCGATTCCATCGACACCTACCGTTTCCAATTGTGAATCCAAACCATCCAGTGACTCAAACTTATACCCAGTTGGTATGTGAGAAATATTTTTTATGTAATAAGCCTAAAACCTTTTACATATTAGGTACAGACTTCAACTGTGTTGACATTGCGTGTGTGGTTGATAATTACGCATACAAACGTTATGTAGCCGTAGCTCAGTTGTAATGCACTGAACTTTATACTGATCGACGATGGATTTCTTGTTGTCTTTTTAATTATCAGGCAAAGGTTGCTATGATAGGAAATGTTTGAAAAATCATAGCGTCAAATAAAAATATGGAATTCAAATATCGCCACACAAAAAAAGTGTGGGTAAGTGGAACAGAAGACATTAGACAATAAAAAGATATTCAATAATATTGACAGATTGACGTTTACTTATTCCTTTGCGCTTTATTTCAATTATTTTATAGGGTCGTGTTGTAAAGATAATACTTGGTCTCTATTTCTATGTTATTTCATTTTCCACTCATTCGAAGCCGGGATACTAGTCAATATTAGTATATATATGTCTGTAATACAAAATATATCAATAAATTCCAAACTTTATAAATTACTTACATGTGTCTATATATTCCCATTGTCTTTAAAATGAAACGTCACTTACTCTAAAGTGATAATAGTATTTCAAAAGACTCATGCATATCATCTTTTAATATTTCACACTAAGAGAATGAAAAAAGAGACATTCATTTTCAGGTATAGGACTAATTAATATACCATTTGCCACTTCGGTTACGGTTCGGTAAGTATGTAGAGTCTGTTATGAACTACACTTTGTATTGATCCTACAAAGGAATCAAAATGAATAGATCAGTACGAGTGGGCGATACTTGCTCTTGAAATTTAAATATTCAGTGGTAACGACCATTAACTTATTCGTGACTGATTAAGGCATAAAGCCAACGCATGACATGCGATACCTACGAACATATTCAAATGCATAAATATCAATCAAGGGCCATTAACAACGAGTGCTCGATGCATATTCTTGCACAAGTTAAGCGTCCAGATTTACCAGACCCCTCTGAAACTGGACTGTTCTTTTATTCGAGTTAAACACGCGATCACCGAGCGGGGTTATGGAGATCGATTAATATTAGTCGCTTTATTCGTGAATATTTTTGCCTTGAACAATCTTTCTCTTTTATTGCTATTAGTATCCAATATCAATCAGTAGATTTTTATTATATCCTTCTTTTTAAGATCTATATGATTCAATTCAAGCCTAGTTTCATAATCGTTGTAAAAAATGATTAAAAAGTAATATAAAATAAAGTTTTTGAAGATATACATTCTTATCTGAACTGCGTTAATTAATGCAGCAATAAAAATATAAATTACGTAATTGATTATCACGGGTGTGTTGAGATATACATGAAACAAGTCTTCAGTGAACTAAAAAAGATACATTGTAATCTATACAATTCTAGAAGAAAAGGAATTGTAAACCGATAAACAATATTGTGATTTAAAAAACATCAAACCAACAAATAAATCCTTTAATATTACTAGCTTTTGTCCGCGACTTCGTTCTCGTGGAATAGTTAGTCTAGGCTAACGCTAACACGCAGAGAACGCTCTCAGATGAAAAAAAAAACGATTTTGAAACATTCTTCAATGGTGCACCGCTCCTATTGGTCATAGTATGATGATATATAACCTCGGTGAAGCTGTTAAGACCTTGCTGGGTCAATAGCGTAGTCAGATCGAAAAAAAAACTAAATTCTTAGGTAAATGAGCTATCTAACACTGAAATATTTTCTAAAATTGGACCAATAGTTACTGAGATTAGCGCGGTCAACCTACTAAACAAACAAACCCTTTTTTTTACGTGGGGAAATCCGTTATGGATACCCACCCTCCCGGGGAAGAGGGTGGGTTATGTCCGGCTCGCACGGACTAAAACCCCACGGTGTACCGACAGACCGTAGTGTTGGGGCGGCAAGGGATCGTTCTAAGCTATTATTTCCCTTAGATAGCCGCCCCAACGGTCCGCCCGGCGGAAGGTGGCCGCCGGGCTCCTACCTATAGAGAGGCAGCTGGGTACACACCAGCTGCCTCCCCTCGTTCGCCGGACCTGTGCAATGAGGGGATGAGCTCCCCGACTACATCCCCTCAGGTCCGGCTACGGTGGCAGGAGGAGTTGAGCAAAGCGCCGCTTCCTCCCGCTGGTCCTCCGTTGGCGAAGACGGCCACTGAGGGGGTCCGCCTCGCAGGCCCTCTCCGCCGCCTCCTTTTGCGAGATGACTTCCTCGGCCGAAACCACGCCCGGCAGCGTTAAGTTACTTCCCACCGCCGCCACCAGGGTGCGGCGCTCCTCCTCCCGCGCAGCACACTCGAAGAGAGTGTGCTGCGCGGTATCCTCTTCAGCACCGCATTCGTGGCATGCGGCGATCGGCTCCCTGCGAGCAATCCGGTGCAGGTACCACCCGAAGCACCCGTGTCCGGTGAGTACCTGCACCTTCCTGAACGTCAGAGAGCCCCACTCCCTTGCAACCCACTCCCACAGGACCGGGCGGACAGCATTAACGGAGTACGTTCCTTAGCGCGCATCCGCCAGGTCCTGCTTCCACCTTTCTATCGCCCACTCCTTGCACTCCCGCCTCTTGGCCTCTATCTCCCTGGGAGCTGGAGACCTCCCATTACGCTTCCTCGCCGCCGTGAATTCGTACATGGCGGCCAAAGAAACAAACCCTCGAGCTTTATAATATTAGTATAGATTTCTACTCTTCTCTCGTACTTAACTCCAGTCGTCATTCAAACTACAATGACTTATGATATAGTGGACCGATTTTAATGAAACAAAAAAATATTTACTCCTTAGGATATGTTTCATGATTTTCTTGCTGAGGTTATTGTGAACTCGGTACTTTCGCAGTGATGTGTGATCATACAAAAAGACAGACAGACATTTGTAAAAATGATTGAAATATATTTTATTACTTACGAAAATGGAAAAAGTACAGACACGTCAAATTTACATTCTTATAATATGTATAGAAGAAAAAGATTTAAAATATTAATAGTTTTCTGAACCCATGAATTAAAGCAAAAGTTGAATTTACGATGTAATAAAGTTGAACGGCTGATATTTTAAAATATTTAAAATCTCATGTTCATCAACAAAATTTCTTGACAGGTCGTTAGTTGCAGAAAGTTATCTTTGAAAAACGTAAAAAAAGCAAAAAAATCCAGAGTATCGGTCTAGACTCTTCGTCGGACAGACCGTGAGCGTCGAGACTGACAAATTGTCCTTTATAACTCAAATCGCCTTTAGGCCCTTGTAAATAAAACCTATAAATAACATTAACTTCGTTTATCCTTGGAGTTTACTTATCACAATGGCGTCGGTGATGCGATCTAGCACACGCAACTCTTATTACGTTCAAAACGTTCAACAAAACGAAACGATTAAAGACTTTTAGTATACCTTTGGCCATGAAGGAAACCAAACAATAATGTTTTCGGTCTTGCCTTGGGCATGTTAGATGAACTTAGGATGAACTCTTGCTTGTTTGAACCAGTAAATTTAATATTATTACTTCTACAAGAGGCAATTCGTTTATAACGATATAATACTTAGTCGAACAACTTCCATACCTAAAGGTTTAACAACTTATAACACATTATAGGCTTTTGTAAATTATTGTTTTGATATCTCTATCTGTTTGAAATAAATTGTTAATGATTGTGCATCGTTTGGAAACTTTTCTTTGTCTTTATTTAGTTTATCTTAGACTTAGAATCTTATATCATTCAAAGTTATGTTCAAGTTCAAAGCGCATGGGTCTTTAATTTATTTAAATTTGTCATGGCTGAGGAAGCCGAGCGCTGGCTGGTTATTAACACCGAATAAAAAGTTATTTCAATCTCGAAAATCTTGTCGGTCGATTTTGGTCGCCGAATGCCGAGGTATTCGAGGTTTAATTTGCATAATAATTAATTACTTATCGATAGCTAATGTTTTAAAAATGTTCTCGTACTGGTGCGATGGGCGTCGGGTCGACATTCGTGAATTCCTTTTTAATTCTGAACCCTTGTCAGGTTGATAAATTCGAATAGACTGTTACAACTTTGTCAGACGTCTCCACGATAATCTTGTAAATCTTCCTAAGGATTCCGAACATTCTTAATTCTTTTGTCAAATATAAAAACTATTTACCTAAGCATTTGTATCTTTGTTCTATCCAAGAATAGTTATTATGTTAAATGGTACGTAGAGATTCGCATATAAACTAGCACGTATATCTAAATACGTATTTTAAGTGTGTATTGGGTATTTTTTTTTATTTCACTTCATTTTTGGCTATCAATCTTTCAGATTATTACTGCCATTGTCGCGTAGTCAATGATATTACAAGCTTCGTGCGATCACTTTAATATTAAGCGTCGTTTGAGTCAATATTCTAACAAGATGGTGGATCCCGTGGCATAATAAACTAACTATATTACGTAAATACCACTAAATTTACAAAATATAGAGTCAAATAACACAAGATTAGGAATAAAATATAAATTCCACTACATGACAGACTAATATCCCGCCAAAAACTGGGGATTTTCTTTTATGTTCATCATCTTTTATTTTATTTTTGGCAACCTGTTTTCTAGTAGACTATTACTGTCATTGTCAAGTGAGTAACGATATTAGAAGTTCCTTGATGTAATTTCAATGAACTTTCCTGAGAATTTTTGTGTCAAGTCAGAATCCATGCTCCGGGGTATTATTTCCGATCCACTTCACTTGTGTACAATAACCAAACTATATTACGTAAAGCACTACCAACATAGAGCCAAATAATACAAGATTATTGATAAAATATAAAGACCACTACATGGCATTCCAAGATCCCGCCAAAAACTCTTTTATTATATTGTGATAATATATTAAAATTATCGGTACAAGCAATGTTGCTAGATTACTTAATGTCTAAATTATACCAAAAAATATACCAATAGATGGCGATAATTCGGAATATTGCTGAAAAAAGCAAATAAACTCAATGTTTCTTTTTACCACTAAATCATTAAAACCTTTTTTTAAATTTACCAGCAATAGGGTTAGATTTTTAAACATACTCCTTTGATTTTCATTATTGTACGATATTTTTTTTATTGCAGCACGGCAAAGTGACTGCACTATGCCTGATGTTAAGCATAGTACAATCCAAAAACATCGGCAACCACCGATAGACAGATTATCCATCGCCAGTCGCCGCTGTCATGCCGGCCATAATGACGAAAGTCACCCGGTACTGGATATGTACAGTTTGATCCTGAAACGCGACACGCAGAAGCGAGTCACTATGATGGGCTTTTTCGCCATATACATGGTGGTTGCGACCCAGTCGGGCTGTAAAACCCTACCACCCCGATTGCGACATTGCCTCGTTCGTTATTCAGCAGGGTGCACCACGTGCAGGTGAAGTTGGCTTGGGTGTCCCAAGTCTTAAGATGTTACTCGACATCCCTTACACCCCAACAAAATTTTTCAATAATAATAAAATAATTACTTTTATTAGAAGTATAAGTACGTTTATTAAAGCATAACCTCTCAATAAGATGATCTACCAATCCATTACCAGTAGCATGTATCCATGAATATTATAAGAAAATGTAGGTTGTAGGTATCACGTCTGTCTTGTTTGTTAATTTTTTTTTAAAACGTGACGGATTTCGATACAATATTCATATCGTTCATAGAATTACTTTCGAAATGTTTACATGTTCTTATATTGTAGTGATATATAGTTTGTTTTTCTCGAACTGACTACGCTATTGACCTGGCAAGGTCTTAACAGCTTCTCCGGACTACATACATTTTTGAGATTCTAATTCTTTACTACATTATTTTTATAAATCTCATAAGATTTATTAAATATCCGAAACCGCGATACTACGATATCATTGCAATACAACAACCGTTCTATACTATATATCAATTGTAGTCTGATGAAGCTGTTAAGACTTTGCTGGGTAAATAGCATAGTCAGTTCGAGAAAAAAGGTCAAAAGTTTCTAGAAAACTTCTCGATAGTCATCAGATTCTCATCAGTAATCACCTTTATCTTTTACAAAAGTATTATTAGGGAAAAAATGAATATTTGTAACGCTGTTTGAATGTCGATCAATGTAGTCTTATTTTGTCGGCGTGTTGACGAAAATACCTCTCCTCGATTAAACCGCAATAGATATAAATCCCGAAGACAGTCCTACTATATAAATGTATGTATTTTCTTTTTGGTCATGAATAAAATTTAATAATAAAATCCAATGAAATATTTTAGTCACATTAAGTATTCCATTTAGATCGAAATTGGTATTACATTTAAAATTGCGCATAATAAAGTTATTTGTGTGAAAATTCTTATGTAGCGTCTATGATTTTTGTTAACACTGAATATCATAATCCCAAATATGAATCTAAATCATTTAAATACTTTTAACAGCACATTAGCTCATTGCACTCATACGAAAGTCTTTAGTGTCAATAAAAATACAATACTCTAAAAGGTATTTATGTAATTACATTGTTCTCTATGTTCACTACTATATTTTGTAAATAGACTGGCCTTTGAAACGAATCAGTGTTTGTAAGAAATCACTGTAGTTAATTAGGAGTCAGTGCTAAAGTCAAGGACAAACTCGCCAAGACGACCATTATGAGGCGGGGCGCCGCGCACTAAGCCGAACCGTGTCTCATAATGTATAACTTAGGAAAGTACTAGGATAGCGTCGCGTGGTGGTAAAATGTGCGAGGGGTGTTGCTAGAGGGGGGACATAAACGAGGTGTGGAGAAGGGAAAGAGGGGAGTGTAGAAATGCAACTTTTCAAGGTCGACCTCTACCACTGATCTCTTGGTTGTACATCGACTCGTATGCGACTAGAGTACAATTATTTTACATGACTTTATTTCTCAAGTTATTACTGCTGATACAATCGCTGTGCAGTGTTTTAAATTAATCTTATAATTATAGATTTACTTAGTGATTAAATAAATATAGAAAATTGTCTTACATATTTTCGCAAAATATATATCAATTTAAATGGAATCAATTTTTTTTATACATGTTACCTAGTTTATCTTATTACATAAAAATATCACCACTTTTACCATTTCTATCTAATATTATACTAATATTATAAAGAGGTAAAGTTTGTGAGTTTGTGACGTTGTGAATTGTGACGTTATAGGGGTGTAATCTCAGGAACTACTGGTCCGATTTGAATATTTCTTTCAGTGTTATATAGCTCATTCATCGAGAATGGTTATAGGCTATATATCATCACGCTAAGACCAAATAGGAGCGGATCACAGATGAAAAATGATTTAAAATCGGGATATTTTTTCCTTTTGAGAACGCGAACGAAGTCGCGGGCAGTGGCTAGTCAGAAATAAATTATTACAGATCATCGCAACAATTATCGACTGAAAGTGTTTTTCTAAAACGAGTAATTGTACTACCGATTTTGCCTCTATATATCAAAAGATATTGCCTTGCTTTTTAAAATTAAAGTAATGAAGTCTATCGACTTGTCTTTCGTTTGCATTTACTTGGTACACGGTGAGCAGTCGATGCAAATGCCCAGTCAAGGGAACCGATGCCGACACGATAAGTACTGGGACTAGTACTCGTCGAGTACCTATTAGACTATTATACCAATTAGACTCACTTTCGACGTAGTTATATATTTATCCACAAGTTTTTATAAATAATAAGATAATTGCATGATAGTATAAGAGTAAGGAAGTAGTAGTACAGTTCCTACTTCATTTTGGAATACATTATAACTTATTCTGATTAATGTTTTTATACGTTTTCGTAGGAATTTCAGAATGTCATATAGTAACTTTGATATGTTATTCATAATCTTGTGTTATTTGGTTCTATATCTTGTAATATTGGCTGTGTTTTACGTAATATAGTTAGTTTGGTAACTGTGCACAAATGAAGTGGATGGGGAAATAATTCGTCGGATTGTGCTTTGCCACAAAAAACTCCCTGGAAAGTTCTAACAAGACGGCCATCATCTTGTTATAATATCGAAATGATCGCAAGAAACTTGTAATATGATCATCTACTCAACAATGGCAGTAATAATTAACTAGAAAATGAGTCGCCAAAAAATATTTATTTATATAATTCTAACCCCTGCCCCCTTCGTCCACGTAGTAATAGTTACTTTTGGCTAACGTCAACACGCAGCGGAAGCTCACAAGAGGAAAAAATATCGCGATTTCAAAACATTTTTCATTGGTGCTTCGCTCCTATTGGTCTTAGCGTTGTAATATGTGCCTATAACCTTCTCGAGAAATGAGCTATATATCACTGAAATATTTTTTTTAAATCGGACCAGTAGTTTCTAAGATTACCCCCTACAACGTCACAAACTTTAACTCTTTATAATATTCGTATAGAAGAAAATATACGAAATAATAATATCAGTTGTAAATTTTCAACAGTATTAATTAATATTTTTTTTTAATGAATCAATATTTATAATCTTATTAAATTATTATAATATGTTACTCTATAAACATCTTTGTATTTATAACTAAAGCAGAACTGCAATAGTTGTTCGAAAAGTTCTCACGAGTTCCATCTATTAGAAAAATCAAGAACTACGTTCAAAAATCAAGAACTTAACTTATGACGCCGAGTTTTTACTAAACATCTTCATATTTGAGTATTATTTATGCTTACAACCTAATAATATTACATCAAATCATGTCAATTTTATTACACTTGCGTGTTAATTTTTGGTATATTATTACAGAGGAGAATATAATTTTATTTACATAAGTTAATCATGTTGACATCTGAAACAATACATTTCCATACGATTAGTAGATTTCTCATAATTAATTCGTGTCACGTCGCGTCCTAGCTAAAGGATATGTTTTGTACAACATCATGCGAATGAATATTCAAAGAGCAAGTCATCGACGTGTCGCTAATGTATTAAACACCCTTAATTAAAAAGCTTAATCAATATAAATACTTTTAAAACGCTTGTGTGTGGATCAGCAATTAATCTATAAGCCAGTTATAAATTAAATTCATCTAAGTTCGGCTTGAAAGTAAAGTCACTGTAGTCAAATGTTTTACACATAATTTTGATTTGATGTGTCATGAATTAACTAACGATTTTTTATAAAATGTTATTATACATTCCCCATAATTCGACCCAGATGGAAAATGTGCAGAAACGCAATGTTTATATATATTCTGTTATTACCGCCATCTTTTGGAATAATATAGTAGTATTCTTGATTCTTCAATGCGCCAGTAGTATAAACAACTTAAATTTCTCATAAAATGGAATAATTATAATATTTAATACTAGCTTTTGCTCGCGCCTTCACTCGTATTAATGTGGATTTGGTATATTTCCCAGAGATAATTCTTTTTTTTTTCGAGATGAAGTATTCTCAATGTCTCTTGTACCCTTAACATTGTGTTTGCATAACTTCATTATATATTGAGTAGCTAGGCGTGAAAGTCTAACAAACAAACAAATGTGCTCATTCTTGCATTTATAGTTTCATTAAGATTACATTATTTCTTTAATAATGATATTCTGAAACTATTGTATAAGATATGTATATAAATTGTATAACATATTAAATATATTCCTACGAATAGGTACAGGCTAAAATTATTAGCCTGGGAGGATATTTTTTATATTGAGAACATATCAAGTATCATTTATATAATAAGCTTAATAGAAACTCGTACAATAAATAACTTTCTACCAACAAAAGTAATAGTGACTCTATCTATGATATAGAAATAGTAATAACCTTAATACAAATTGAGAAATTACAAATATTTTATCAGGTTATTTAGATAAATAAAATAGGTATATAAACAAACAACTGTGGTTTACTATGAATGTCAAATCCAACATTTGAAAAGGCGAATCTTTCGCCTTTCGTCGTTCGCCTATCGTATTAGCAAATGTAAATGAACTATAATATAAACACAATCGTAACGGATTGTACCGATATGCCTCGCGTCCGTTTTGATGGCGTTGTTTTATCTAATCCCATATTATCTAATATACGATAGCGAGTTCAAGGTTGTTCTCGATTCATGCTAGACTATAATACTACATCGCGAGATTGCAGCGCGTCTATCCCGGCCCGTGGCGCACTTTGCGCTTTTATCAATACGCCGGCAACCACAGCGCCGCCTGGCGACCGACGCCAGTACCCTCCCGGTCTTCAATGCGCACGCTCCATGTTTCCCGACGTTACCGCAATTGCATCTAAATATCACGTCCTCGTTTAAAAATATCCCACCAAATAAAACTGATCCTTCCGTTTTCGCGAAGTGTACCGAAGCTACGTGCCAGTGCCGATATAACGAATAGAACGTCGTGTGCGATCCCTAAAAAACGTAACCTAAACCGACTTAGGATTACGTCAATAATAGCCCACATTCACAGCATTCCGCGCGATAGACTGTTGTTGTTTTTTTTTTCTATTACATTCACACAAACTAAAATACAAGTGAACGTTGCCTTCAAGTTTTTAGCGGTAAGTTATCAAGTGACATTACAGTGTTATCTAAGTTTGTTTATGTTCTATTGATGTATGTGTTTGGAAAGTGTAATGTAGGTGATGTGAGCGCTTGAGCGGGTGTTACTTTCGCTGAGCAGCGAGCTCAGGAATGAGGACACTCTCTAAATAAACCAAGATTTTTACCGCGGACCGTTTGAGTTACATCGTACACATATATTTATATAATAACTACACATGCTGTGTGTTTTAATGTTTATGTTAAGCCGAATGCACGTTGGAAATATAAACAATATGTGGAAATAGACATATGTAAATTCTAGAGTTCCTAAGCCAATAATGAATCAAAGAACTGAGCTCTTATGTATTATAATAGCAACATTTCTATAGTAAAAAATTACGATAATTGAGATCAACATTTCAGATTTGGGTGCTTTATGATTTTAAATAGATAAATACGAGTACTTCGGTGAAAGGTACTGATATAAAAGTATAATCATACACAGAAAAATAAAAGTCTTTGATTGAGCTAATATGCGAAACAGTTAAATTGATTTCAACGAGATTCTTACACGAAGATAAAGAATTTTTAACAATGTTACCGTGGCTACATATCGTGGCGATTTTCCATAGAACCTAAACAAGAATGACAATAGTAATTACTAAAAGATTGCTCAATGATTTATGAAGTTAATGATTAAATTCTAACAAATTATAGTCCATAATTTCATGAAAACAAAGTCACGAACAACATGTCACAACAACTAATGTGAATATATTATAGATATAAGAAAATTTGAGTTAATTCTCACTGTGATCTGATTATATCCCACAATTAGTTGTAAATAAGTTTTCGATAGAAAAGTCTATAGATCTATGGCTTAACAATAAAATAGTCATCCGCTAATTTCTTTTTGTGCTTTACGAGTCTTTTGACTAAATATAACATCACTTTCCACAAACAATGTACAGAATCTATATGTATATAATGTTAAATATAATTCAGAAACTAATTTTGATAATCTCTACAGTTATGATCACAGTAAATAATTTAATTTTCTAATTAAAAAATAGTTCACACCAAACTATATGGCACCGTAGAGAATATACAATAAGAAAATTAAATATTACTGCGGCATATTCAATCAGTACTTTCTACAGGCTGAGATGCATGTTGTTCGACATTAATGCATAGAATTTCTGCATAATTTGCGCAGCACATATGATACCCAGCCATTGTCCCTGAATAAAACGTGCATCGCTTAAGCTATAGTGTGCATATATTTTTTTTACTTCTGCCCTTTGTTTCGGGTCGTGAGAATATGGGCCAAGTTCAAGGTCAGATGCAACGACTGCAATGTCTTTACAAACCCGAGGGTAAATTCTTTACGCCCTTACGAGCTCATTTTTCACTACAATAGTTAAATTGTTCGGTGGGTCTATAAGTAAATACGAATATTCATTTTCACGAATGGAATCACGTCTAGCAACGCTAGTTATAACATTAAAAGCGAGCTAGACCTTTTGTGTGGAATTATTGAAATATAAATGCGAGTAACTTTATTGTTAAGTTCGTCCGAGCCTGGGAAAAAAGGGTCTGGTGAAACTAAAATTGTAATATGAAACATAATAGTTTATTATGCGAAAATATTCAAACTATTTTCATACTCACTTACGATATAAAACTTTTTATATAAAATATTCGCTAAAGTTAAATTAAAAAAATAATATAAAATTCTCCGTTGTATAGTATGAACCAATGTGATGCAGACATCGGTTGACGTCAGCGGATGAAGTGGATCGATTGCAGCAAAGTGTATTATAACAGAACATGATGGCTTATTTTAACTATTCTTCCTATTATGAAATGTTTGTACAACGATTTTTTACAAAAGTATATCGGTGCACCTGTCACTTATGTAAAAATTGCAGAAATTAGTTAAATAAATAGCTATCCTAAAGCTCCCTTTTACTTCTAGTGATAATGTTACTTTTGTCGTACGGATAGGTATGTATGTAGAACTACCTCTGCTAATTTTACTTTATATGTAAGTGTCTTATTACTGTAGTTTTAACCTATTCTAACATAGATATGTTTGTCCCCTGCTGTTACAAGTGTTTATGGATAGTGGTAATCACTCAACATCAGGTGCTAGACAACAAGAGGTAGACTCTTCATTTGCCATCTATCGTATGATATAAAAAGAAAAGAACTTTGTCTTATTTTATTTTTTACGCTAATCATGATTTAGAATAAAACTAAGTAAACATTTTGTTCTTGTGTTTTTAATGTCACAACGACACTTCTGAAGGGGTTTGAAAGGCTTAAAATCATTTTATACTATCTTCTTTACAATATAAAGAGGCCACTATTATTCCAAAAGCAAATTAAAAGTTGACGTTGTACCTTTTCCTTTATTACCTTGTCTAAATCTTAAAATATATTTTATTACTATGTCAAAGTTTTAAATGCTTCTCCTGAAAAGTTGCATTTTTGCATAAGTGACAGTGTAGCACCGAGGATGCGATATGGATATTTGTATTCGGTGTTATCAGTGTTCCTTTGTTTATCGTCTATACATTTCTGCAACATTTATCCTATTGAAATTATACGACTTTTTTTTTAACTTTATTTTTGGCAATCAATCTTTCCGATTATTACTGCCATTCTCACGTAGTCAATAATATCACAAACTTCGTGTGATCATTCCAATATTAAGCATCGTGTGAAACCATATTCTAACAAGATGGTGGATCCCTTGCTAGAACCTTCCAGGGAGTTTTTGTGGCATCTCAGAATTTCATGCTCCGTGTTATTATTTTCCATTCACTTCACTTATGAATAATAAACTAACTATATTACGTAAAACACCACCAAATTTACAAAATATAGAGTCCAATAACACAAGATTATGAATAAAATATAAAATCCACTACATGACAGACTAAGATCCCGCCAAAAAAAAAAAACCAAACCAATACGATGACTTATTGCATATAGACGCATAGATTCTGTATTAGTATAAACATTTTACAATAGATGGCGTGTTAGAACTTTCAACAATTAAGTCTATTGTAGCATAGTTATTATTTAGCGTATTGTATACATTGCAGTACCCTAATAATGTAATGTATGTTCGCAAAGACTTATAAAATTGGATGTCATAAAAGACCGCCATGATTTAAATACTAGAAACTGTGACAATCTGGTCGTTACATGTTTCAGAATCAGTAAGAGCAGTAATAGTTTTTTAGGTAATCAATTTTGTTTCATAGATCTTACAACAAAATCTCAAACCACATTAAACCTGATCGAGTTTCTTGCCGGTTCTTTTCGTTAACTGGGTTTGTTTCCGAACATGTGGCAATATTGGCGTTCATAAACTTGTAGTCCGGTGAAGCTGTTAAGACTTTGCTGGGTCAATAGCGTAGTCAATTCGAAAAAAAAAATAAAGCCTTCATAAATGCCTTCTCGGGCTTAAATTGAATAAAGTATTTTTGACTTTGATTAAATCGTAGATCACGCGAAAAAAGCCACGTAGAATTACTACTAATGTATAAATCCTGTTTTTTTTTTCGAACTGACTACGCTATTGGCCTTGCAAGGCCTTTAGAACTTCACCTGACTACACTTGAAATCAATTTACTTCATATTCGTATTAAATTTGTTACTTATAATAATTCTTGTAGATACATAAAACTGTACAGTAAATTAACTTAAAGTAACATTAGTATTTATTATGTATATTTATTTATTTATAACATTTATGCTTCAGCGATGCATAAAATTATTCAGTTTCCTGTCAACAACAAACAATTTCAACGCAAAATACCTTAGTTCTTTTATAATATGGCTAGTTTATACGACATAATAAAACAGGCGTTTATTGAGCATTTCGCCTTGTATCTTAATGCATATCAGACACTCAGCTTCAATATAAGTAAAAACAAAAAAAATAACAGCCCATCAAAAATGTTTACTGCCGAACTAAGTTCAGGGCAGCTTTACGGGGCGTAACGGGCTTAATACAATGTAGTCCTCACGTCATATATGCATATGAAAAATATTGCTTTTCGTGTTGCTTGAGATTTAATACTCCTTACGGATATTTTTATCAATTAACTTGTTTTTTTATCAGATTAATACTTAACTAATTAACTTTAGGGGTGTATGGGGTGTCGAATAACATCATAAAACTTGAGACACCCAAGCCAACCTCACCTGCACGTGGTGCACCCTGCTGAATATCGAACGAGGCAATGGCGAAAGCGGGGTGGTAGGGTTTTACAGCCCGACTGGGTCGCAACCACCATGTATATGGCGAAAAAGCCCGTAATAGTGACTTGCTTCTGCGCGTCGCGTTTCGGGATTAGCCTGTGCATATCCAGCTTTTGCAGACCGGCATGACAGTGGCGACCGGCGATGGATAGTGTGTCGTCACTCGGTGGTCGTTATTGTTTTTGGATTGTACTGTGCTTATCATCAGGCACAGAGCAGTCATTTTGCCGTGCTACGATAAATAAAAAATAACGCTAACGGCTTTAAAGTTAACAAAATTCATCTGAATCATGTAAAAGCTGAGGAAGTAAGCTGACCAAAAGGAACACAGCCTTGACGTGATATTTCTTATAGGTGTAAGAGCACATATTATATACTCATAACTCTGTACAGTATACAGACAGATTTCTTTGATAAAACAGTGTCCTTTGCTACGTCTGTCTGTTTGTCTGTTGGTGATAAACTCAAAGACTATGAATCGGATCTTTATGCGATTTTCACCAGTAGATAAAGTAGTCCATTAGGAAGGATTAGTTATATAATTTACCGAGGTTTTTTTTATTATCAGGGCGGAACTACATCCGCCAAACAACCTAGTTATTTATAAGATGAGCGTTGTTTACGCTCGAATTATTATAATCTTAAATAGAAAAAAATAGCCTTTATTGAAACATTTCGAGGATGTTGTTCGAAACTTTAGTCGGCTTAGAACCCTATATAATTTTATAAATGCTAATGTGTGTTTGTTACGCATTATATATCACCCGATTAGGCCTCCCACGGCAGCGGCTCAAGGCTAGGTTCGATCCCTCGGTAGGGAGCCCTTGAGTGCATTGCTTGCGCGATACGGTGACACACAAATATACATCACCGCTACAAGACTACACGATCACCCCCACACACGTGCACGCCTACACGCTTACACATGAAAGTGGAAGGGTTTACTTTTTTTTGCCTTATCGAACTGAAAAACTCTTAATTTTCCGATAATAAATATATGGAGGAGTTGTTGAGGCGTGTATGCTTAGTACACATATACTTTGCAACAACTCATACATATATGAATAGTTAGCTAGGTTAGCTAAGATAGGTCGCGATTTTGCATGCAACAGGCAACAGCCAAGCAGAGGTGTGCCGTGCCCCTTGAGCTGGTTGCCAAAATAAAATCGGGTGAGTGCCTTAAGCGCTCGCCTTAGTAGTTCGGTGAAGCTGTTAAGACCTTTCTGGGTCAATAACGTAGTCATTTTGAAAAAAAAAGCATTATATACTCAACCGATTATCATGATTTTTTGCATATCCTATGCCATTGATAGATATAAGGACATAAGGTATCAACCAGAAAAACAACGGTTCTTAAGTGATAGAGTAAACCTACATTTATAATACATGAAGTCACAAACAAAAGCTAATTTTATATAGATCTGTTATATTAAATGGACCAATTAATAAAATACACCGTTTATGGTTCTAACATAACGCTTAATAATGAAGCTTTGTTTACGAAAGTAAAAAAAACAATAACGTAGCAACAACTTAGTCTTAAGTAAAAACGTTAATATGAATATGGTAATCACTTTAGAAAAACAAGTCGACCTTGAAGTCTCGTGTATTTATTTATTCATTGAAAAATCTTTGGAAATTACGCGCTATTGGCTCGTGTGAAGAAGTGAGACGTCGACATATAAACTCAAGTTTTTTTAAACTTCATCGGTGTTATTACAAAAAAGTTAAGTACGTATTAAACACTTCCTTTAAAAAGGTTTTGTACTAAATGCACCGCGCTCGCCCGAGGCACGTTCACGTTATCATTTTTTCTCAAGTCTAACCTAACCTAACCAAAGCAAGACATATAAGAGCAAAATGGTGAAAATTCAGCGAGCGCGGTGCGTTTAAAACAAAACCTTTTTAAATAAAGTATTCAATGCATATTTAACTCTTTTGTAATAGCACTGCGTAGGTTTAACATTTAACCACGATATCATCTGATGAGTTTTTGGCGGGATCTTGGAATGTCATGTAATATATATATTTATATCCATAATCTTGTGTTATTTGACTCCATATTGTGTAATGTTGGTGTTGCTTTACGTAATATAGTTTGGTTATAGTGCACAAATAAAGTGGATCGGAAATAATACCATGGAGCATGGATTCTGACTTTCCACAAAAACTCCCCGGTAAGTTCTAACAAGATGACAACCATCTTGTTAGTTCATTGAAATTATATCAAGTAACTTGTAATATCGTTACTCACTTGACAATGGTAATAATAGTCTACTAGAAGACTGGATGCCAAAATTTAAATAAAATAGAATAGTCATTTGATGTTAAAAGACTATGCGATCAACGACGGTTAACACATCAAACCAAAGGGTTGACTCTTAAGTGCAGCTGTCAAAACACATCAACAGACGTTTGGTGACAGATTTTTAGCTTTAGCATGGCAGATAGATAGGCGGACTCAGAAAAGGCCCTACCACTAATTAAGTCTGATTATTTAGAATACTAACTGGTTCTCGCAATATGTACAGAAGAATATAAATGGATATTCCAGAGAGAGGCCGAAAAATTTACGTTATAAAGTTTTTTTATAAAGCATTTTAACTTAGGCGGATTTTATAGATTATTAGCGGACACGGTCGACGTAGGCCTGTTCTCTACAATTAAAAAATATGGACAAATTGTATATCCAAACCTTCCCGTGAACCACTCTTTCTACTGGTGAAAACCGCTTGAAAATTCGTTTATTATATATTATATTGTATATTATTCGTTTTTGAGTTTAACAGATAGACAGACGCGGCAGAGGACTTTGTTTTGTACTATGTAATGATAGACATAAAATGTACAGAGTAATTGATATAGATTATTTTATGATCACAATAGGCAGACGATGAAGTATGAAGGGTTTAATTATGGTGAATTTTAGATGTTTTTATTTCTCTCTGCTGTAACATACTTGTGGAATTTTTGATTCAAAATCTTGTGTTATATGGCTCTATATTTTGTAATGTTGGTAGTGTTTGACGTAATACGGTTTGGTAGTTGTACATAAGTGAAGTTGATTGGAAATAATACTACGCAGCATGGATTCTGACTTGACACAAAAACTCCCTGGAATCTTCTAACAAAACAGCCACCATTTTGTTATCTCATTGAAATTGTTCGCAAGAAAGTTGTAATATCACTCGACTCGACAATGACAGTAATAATATACTAGAAGACTAGTTGCCAAGAAGTAAAAAAAATTCTTATACGTTTACATAATAATACAGATTTTTAGAAATAAAAAATATCATATTCCGTACCTATTTCTGTAACATATTTCTAACCATTATATAGTAAGAGGCGAAATAAGAGAAAACATACAAGGCTTTATTGTGAGTTTTCCGTGAAATTAGTAACAACAGGAATCCTCTCATAACAAGTAAGCAAACACTTTGATCTCAATTATTGTTGCTTTTCAAAGTAAAGGACACAATATACATACAAGGTTAACGCCTTATATAAGTATTTTTATTTATTTTGATATTGTTATTGCTATATGAAAAAGGAAGCAAGTAAAATTATTACTTCAGATAAATCATATACAATCACCTGTATATTTTGTAGGTGGTAGAACCACGCTGAAGCTGTTACTGGTTTCAGCATGAATGTTGGTATACTACTTACGCATACTATAATATATTAATTCAATTAATTTTTTTTTATATATCTAAGGAATCAAATGAACAGGTAGGTCACCTGATGTTAAGTGATCACCACCGCCCATAGACACCAGCAACACCAGGGGAGTCGCGAGTGTGTTGCCAGTCTGATTTAGAGAGGAAAGGGGAAAGTGAGGGGAAGGGGGAGGGGAGGTGGTCCTCCAGCACTCTCACTTTCCGAACGAAAAGCAGGAATGCAAGCTCTGTTACTTCACGTCGGTTTTCTGTGGGACGGGTGGTAGTACCCCGGGCGAGCCGAATCATTCATGCTGAAGCCAGTAATAGCTTCAGCGTGGCTCTACCACCTATAAAATTATTGTTCAGAGGTCCAATAGTTGTGAATACCTTTTACCTCACCAATTATTATATACAAAAGTTTCCTATTTTAGATGTAATATGGCGATACGTTGTTCAAACTATTATACACACATAAAAAAAGTCTAAGCAACATGCGTGATATTACAAATTTTACCATTTATATTAATTAATTTCTAAGTATTTACTCAAACAAAGTGTGTAGGTAAGTAAACTTTTTTGTTATTGATGACATACTGGCTGGTTGTAAAAAAAAATATGATTATGTTTTGTTTTTTCATAAAATTCAAATGACTGCGAATTTGTTTGAATTTAAGTGCGTTTTAATTGCTACGTTTAGTCTTGATTTTATAATTTTACCAACCATTTAAATAAAATTAGCGACAAAATTGAATTGTTAGATATTCTTTATGTCACGAAGCGACGTCATTTGATGGCAGATGAAATGCAAAGAGCTGTAGGGATGTTGCAAGCGGGAAGTAATCAATCTCAGGTATCTCGACATTTTGGAATTCATAGAAGTGTTATTTGTCGTCTTTGGCAGCGCTACAATAATACAGGAGAACCCGCGGAACAGCATTCAGGCCGTAAAAGGAGCACAGCCACTTGGCAAGACCGGTACATACAACTGACTGCAATACGCCAGCCGATGTTAACCGCTCGAGAGATATGTTTGAGGCTACAAATTTCAAGTGGTGTTGATGTAAGTCCTCAAACTGTGCGAAATCGACTGCATGAGTACGGCCTACGAGCTCGACGCCCAATCAGGTGCCCACCGATACGTCACGGGAATCGCGCTCGTCGATATGAATGGTTTAGAGAACGCATAACATGGACCCAGGAACAATGGGATAAAATTATGTTTTCTGATGAGTCGCGATTCGGGTTTAAGCCTGATACAAGAAGGGTGCGAGTGTATCGTCGGCCTGGAAATACTGAAAGGCTCAGGTGCGTTCAGGAAATTCATCCATACAGCGGCTCAACAGTTATGTTATTGGCGCGTATTATGAAGAACAGGCGAACTGAGCTCGTTTTTGTAAATGGAAACATGAATGCTGAAAATTACATTGAGGATATTCTCAGACCTTATGTCTAACCATTTGCACAAACCTTTGGCTCCGATTTTAGGTTAATGCATGACAATGCGTGTTCACATACAGCTCGGCGAACCAGTGAATACTTTGCAACGGAGAACATCCGGGTGTTGCCCTGGCCTGCACAATCCCCAGATCTCAACCCCATCGAGCACGCATGGGACATGCTCTAGAGACGTGTTTTGAAGGACTGGGACGGAGCGACAACAACCCAACAGCTGAAGGATTTGCTACAATTCCATTGGGAGCGAATACAGCAAGATGACATAAACAGTCTCATTAATTCAATGAATAATC
>JACEII010000003.1:8350118-8390718 GCA_014332785.1 Antheraea mylitta
TGACTTAAGACACATAAAATTTGTTTTTATTCTCAGCCTAGAATTTTAATTCCAACACTTCTTACTAATAGCGGTCCCGACAGACGTTGTCCTGCCTTGATAATAAGAAATCCTATGAATCAACCGTGTACGATTTTTCACGCAGACAATAAAAAAAAGCGAAAGCAAAAAAAACGCGTGGACTAAGAGTTTGCAGAACAGAAGAAAGGAAGAAAAAAAAGTCAACCGTAGCGCCACCAACCGGGTACAGTTCTGAATTCTATTCTCGAATCCACTGGAACATACCCACAAAATATATTCAAAATGATCCAGCCGTTTAAGGGTTCAGTGACATACACACGTATAGAAGAAATTTATACATACAGACTAGACCCTTATAATTCCACTATAATATTTAATACGACAATACAAGATAGTATCTAAAATTCTGATACTGTATTTTTATCATATAAAACAAAGGCTTAGAATTATGTTATAAGTTCTCTATCTAATGTCAAGTGAGAATGAATGAATAGATGGAACTGGCTTTAAAATGTAACTGCTGGAACATACCTTTACAAAGATTTGGCATGGTGAGAGATTTTAAACTAGAGGTTGGTGACTAGACGGACGTGCATCAGAAAAAACTTTAGCAACATATTATGGTGCCATCAGGATCTCCTCTTTACTTTTGTGACTCAGGCTAATTTTAGGTATTCACACGATCGACATGTTGTCCACGGCATTACTGAGAGTAATATTGCTTTAAATTATGTTTATGATCATAACGTTTGTCTTTACCAGAATTATAATAGACTAGCCGACCTGTGCAACTTCGTCTGCACCAAATCGGTTATCACCGGTTTCTATTGTATTATTAACATCAATTATAAAAAACCTGATTGCAGCGACACTTCCAATTGTGAATGCAAACTATCCAGAGACTCACTCAAACATATACCCAGTTGGTATGTGAGAAAGCCTAGAACCCGTTCGCAGAGTACCGAATTCAATTAAGATAAAAAGTAACCTACATATATTGGCGGTAATGTAAAAAAGAAGCATAAGGAAGTGATATATAGCTTAAAATTTAGCTCATCTGTCTGCTATATATAGCCCAAAAAAATGTTACCAAGATCCGTCAAGAATCTCATTAACCAAAAATTTTTACTTCCGTCCCTTATTCTGGAGAACCCTTGCGTTTTATGGGAGAAAAAGTATCCTAGATGTAACTTTATAACATTAGTTATCAATATGTCAAGTGCTGTCAAAATCAGTACTATCAAAGTGATACGTGTTCACAGGGACAGACAGGCAAAAATTGTAAAATGACTATTTTTGGCTTCTATATTGATAATGAAGTCTACTCGGATTATAATTTTCAAAAAAAAATTAATGGACAGGTTTGGCCTGATTACAATTTTATTATAGTATAGATAAATAGATAGGTTATATTGTACTGTATTATCTATAGTGTGAAATCTCAATAGACAGTAAAGTACCTGTAATATCAACATTAATTTATAAAGAATTTTTTTTGACACGTCAAATGATGGACATACCCTTAACAGTTTTGTCATTCTGCGGTAACATCATTTATCCCTTCCAATAAATTCGGTCGTTGACGCCTTTACATTAATCTCAGTGACACGATATATCAACCAATAACAGTATCGCCCAGCTATCAATCTCCAGTAAATAGCTTAATTGGAAGCCTTGGGCCAATGTAATTCGCAAGGTCATGGTGGAGGATAAAGCCTTGACACTTCTGGTTTATCTGGATACATCATTTATTATATGGTGCTTTAAGTGATATTGCCTGCAGTGCACTTCATTTACCAGTTTTCTAAGTATTTTTGGTATACAGAAGTGAATATGATGCAATATCTAAAGATTGACTTTCATTCATAGTCCTGTAATGAACCAAACCTTTCGCTTTTAGAAAACAGCATGATAACACCACAGCACGCTATTAAGTATTTTTAGCTTATATATGAATACCCTCGAAACAAGAATTTGTTGCCAAACATTTATAAGTGTCTTTTGACAGCTGTATCTGACAATTAGTCCTAATGCCTTTTTATCATATCATCATTTAATATCAGACGAAACTCTGGTCAAGCGTTAGAACCTATTAAATTTAAAACAAATAACGACAAGATTAAAGCATCCGTTAATAACTATAAGATCTCATAATATCTTCTAAGGCGAGTAATATATTCAGTATATAGGTCTATGTTCTTTTTCTATCAACTTCAGCTATGATTTTTTTAGTATATCATGGTTTTTGTGGTATGTAAACTGAGATGTTGTTAAAATCATTTTCTTGGTTGTGCTATTTTCTTTTATGTAATTTGATAATTTTAATCTTAGAAGATTAAAGGCAAAGATAATAATATAAGTAACGTGTTCTCATATTACTCAGAAAACCTTTTGTCTAAACGCCATTAGGATTGAAACATAATGTGGATTCGTATTATCTGATTTTCCATATGCCTAAAGATGGAGGCGCGACACGGTTGGTGCCATCGACCGCTAATGTATTCCTTTCAAACGCACCACCATTGTAAGACAGATTGCGCAAAAAGTTTCAAACAAAAAAATGTTAACTCGTCCTCTGACTCGCCAAGGTTGTATTTCGGATATATTGGTATTTCATGCAACATACTGACTCAACCAACGCTCGTATATACTATAAATATTGTATATTTTAGCGTAAGCGTTCTGGTAATAAAAACTATATGCTGACTGCAAATTACTTGAAATGCTTACTTAGACAGCGAACTATAATTTTATAAGTTATTTTTTGTTACAGTGAAAAACTAGTGAGGTTATTTATTTTAATGCTTTTTATCAATTCGTTTTTTCATGAATATATAGTGTTAACTAAGATTTCAATAAAACTTATCGGATATAAAAAATAATGAAAAATACAATTTAATGATCTTAAAAGTTGGATATGAAGAGTATTCAGGTACGTAAAGTAAGAGGAATGGTGTAATCCATCTAAGGTTGGCTTGCGAAAGCATCAATGGAATAACTTGCTATGTTAACAAAATTGCTTTGTTGCGGTCTGAACAGTTCTCCGAAGTAACATAATTAGGATACTTTTTGGATTACCTGTATTTGGGTGAAACAATCTGGGTGAAAATTATTGATCTCAATTAACTGGAGTACAAGGCAATCTTAAAAAGTCACTTCAGTAGCTGATCATATTGCATGTATAGAAACCACGTTGGTGTCACTAGATGAATTATGATTAGAAATTAAGAAAACCCACAAGTCTATCATTAAATGATATCACCACCTCACAAAACTCTCCGAAATTTGGTTTTAATTAAATCGCGTTTTTTTTTTTTTCACTTTAATTATAACTGTTTACAAAATGTCATGAATACTCAAAGAGTTTAAAAAATCTCAAAAATATTAATGACATTCCTTTTAAATAATAATAATAATAATAACATTTATTGAAACAAAGCAGATGACAAAGGTACTTACTCTATTACATTGAATTTAAATCAGTAACCACTTTATTAAGTACAATAGTTTATCATCGGATCAATAGTAATTATCGTTGACATCTGTACTAGTGTTCAACTGTATCACAGATGTCAACGCCCACCGTTTGAATAAATATACAAGTACAATTTAAAAGCACTTATGCACTAATATGTGTGACTGTGTGTGTGTGTGTGTTTGTGTGTGACTGTGTGTGTATGTGTTTGTGTGTGTGTGTGTGTGTGTGTGTGTGGGTGTGTGCGTGCAGGATGCGTATGTGTGAAGGTGTACATGTATGTGTTACAATGTATTCAAGGACGTGTGTGTGAAGGTGTACATGTATGTGTTTCAATGTATTCAAGGACTATCATGCTTTAAACTAGGGTTTAAGGAGATCTTCAAGTTTTGTGTAATTTAAGCCATAAAGCCACATAGTGATCAATTTTTTAACAGTGTACCTCGGACGACCAAAAATATAAATAAGTTTGTTAATCTTATTATAGATTCGGGAACCAAGGGTATAAAAATGCCGCGCTGCTAGAGCAGTCCGGTGAGGTTCTACTTTACAAACACGACCACGTCTTCGATTTACATTTAAGACTGAGGAGTAGGATAGCGTAGCATGCTTAAATATAGCTGTATGGAGCACAAATAAACCTCTTACAGATAAAACTTTACATTCAGAATATAATGTATTGGTAGGGTATAGAAAAGGTTTTTTGTACATAACCTTTAAGATAGCTCGTTGAGCTCGTTCCAGTTGTATCAAAATTGTCTTACATGCACCTTCCCAGGCGGTTATGCAATAGGACAAAATTGATTGAGCTAGGGAATAATAAACCATCCGGAGTGCTGATGTATAAGCAACTGACCTTAATTTCCTAAAGATATATATAAGATTTCTGGTGCGGGTGATCAAACTAGAAATATGCATTTTCCAATTAAGTGTGCTGTCTATTTGTATACCTAAATATTTAGTGCAATCTATTCGTGTTAATGGGACACAGTTACATAAGTCCATATGAGATGTTTTGTTACAGTCGTGTGCAATTATTTTGAAGCTATCATGTTTGGGTTGAACGAACTTACAAGAGGAGAATGTAATAAAATTTGTCTTTTCAACATTTAGCTTAAGCACATTTGCTGATAACCATTTAACTACCATGTTTAAGGCACTTTCCGCATTATTTTGTGCGTCTTCCCACGTGCATCCATCAATGATCATAGCAGTGTCGTCTGCATAGGAATATATGGAACAATATGGAATATTCATAGAACATAGATCGTTCACATAAATTAAAAATAGGGTAGGTCCTAAAATGCTGCCTTGCGGTATGCCCACAGTTACAGACTGACTAGCACTAGTTAGGTCTTCTATTTTAACACATTGACGACGATTCGTAAGATAATCTCTAAAAATATCATTCACATGTCCCCGTATACCGAAAGCTGCCATCTTGTCAAGTAGGATAGGGATCGATACAGTGTCGAAGGCTTTTTTGAGATCTAAGAAGATCCCTATAGTATATATCTTAGAGTCTAAATTTTTAACAATCTTATTAGTGAGATCAAGAACTGCGTGTTCTGTAGATAGTCCTGATCTAAACCCATATTGATTAGGTGAGAAGATATTATTCTGCGTTAGATAACGTACTAGTCTATTATTTAAAATTTTCTCCAGGATCTTTGACAATGCAGGAAGGATAGAAATTGGTCTATAGTTGTTAATAATGTATCTATCTCCACCTTTATAAATAGGATGCACTAGGGCACGCTTAAATGCATTTGGGAAAATACCAGTGGTAAGGCAGAGATTAAAAAGGAATGTTAAAGGTTCGATAATTGCAGAACTTGAAGCTTTAAGAATAGTAGTTGAGATACCATCCCAACCAACAGCGGTATTACTACGTAGGTTGAGTAGTGTAGTTTCAACTTCTTTACAGTCAGTACTTAACAAAACCATAGATTGAGAACTAGAGTGGACAATGGCACCACTAGAACTTTGTGGAATAAAATTATCAACTAATTTTTTACCAATATTAACGAAATAATTATTGACTTCATCGATCGAGGATTGAGGATCACATGAGATAGTTAATAACTCTTTGGCCGATGATGTGCTGTCATTCAAATTAACAATCTTTTTTATGGTGTCCCAGGTAGTTTTAGCGTTACCCTTTGCATTTATAAGTTGATTGCTTTCATAAGTACATTTTATCTTGTGTAACAAATTGTTACAGAAGGTACGATATCTATTATAAGTCACTTTAAGGATTTGGTTGTCTGGGGATTTTCTTACTTTGATGTGTAATTTATCACGGTTTTTTATGCATTTTAATAGTCCTGGTGTTATCCAGGGCTTGATGATTACTTTTTTATGAGGGACCTTTATCATTTGTGAGTGAGATTCTATAACATTCGAAATTGTGCCTATAATTGCGTCAGCAACTTCGTTAGCATCTGACATATGAAATAAAAATAAAAAGTCTGTTTTCCCGAGTGTTTCAACTACAGCTGGTATATTTGTACGTGATTTCGTAAAGGTCCGCCTTGTATTATTAAGATATAAGTCAGTACAAAATAGCACGGGGTAATGATCAGTAATACAGGTTTCGACAATAATCGTTGTGGCTTTGTGAGGGGATTTTATTATAACATGATCTATACAGTTATTACCGCGTGTCGGTGTCAAATACGCTGGAAGCATAGAATGTGAGGCCGTCATGTTAAGATAGTCATTAGAATTACGATCGTTACTATCAGATGAGATATTAATATTAAGGTCACCTATTATTGCTAACGTAGTGTAATTTGTACAAGTGCATAATAAATTGTTAAGACTAGAAATAAAATCAGTGGTATTCAAGATTGAGGGTGTTCGATAAACTGCGATTATTGCGAGAGATTGCTCAAATGTTAGCAATAGACAGTTAGCGTCAATAAGTGTCGGTTCCGAGATTTTGAACGGAATATTTGATCTATAATAGATGACCACCCCGTCGTTTTGATTGGTAAATGTTGAACGATGGCTACTATAACCATCCAATTTAGGTATACTAGCTAATTTAGATAACCAGCATTCAGAAAGAACAATAATGTCGCATTGGAGGTTTATTCGTGATAATAAAATCGTTAAATGGTTAAAATTACAACCAAGACTACGGATATTTAAATGTAACACATTAAGGGGTAACTTATAATCAGTCATATAGTCTCTGCAACGTTCAGGTAAGCATTTATATGATAAAGCCCCCGAAATAGACTCGATGTCATAATTTACATTATTTAAGGTAGCCATTTAGAATTATATAATGAACTTGGCGAATAACAGAACTGAAGATCCAATCTGTCATAAAATGATATGTCGAAAGAAGTCCTTTTAGTTCATATGAAATTATATTTGTAGGAGTTAGACAGCATGAGTCAGATGTGATATGTGTGTATATTGTGTTATGATTGTTAAAGAATAAGTGTTCAAATGTGCATACATTATTGTTATTTAAATATACATATTTAATAGAACAAAACATAAAAGATACGATTTCTAAAGTAATAAAAACAAAATAATATGGATTGAAGTCGTGAGTAAATAGTCACTTATTTAGTACCGTTAAGTCACTATCGTTTTGAATGAGTATCGAAGGACAACCTTCTTTTTCACGAATATAAATTTTACCACGTGAGATCCAACAGAAAGCGTAGCCATTCGTTTTAGCAAAGTTACGAGACAAGTAATAAAGTCTATTCATTTTAGTTGTGAGGTGTTCTGCCAAGTAAACAGGCGTTGGCGATCCATCTACCTTCAATTTAGAGCAGTCGAACTTATTATCTTTATGTTCTTTGTTATACTTTTTATAGGAATGCAGAATTTTTTCCTTTAAGATAACACTGGTTAATCTGACTATCACCGTTTTTGTGGAGCCTTTTTTTCCGTGTATACGGTATATATCACTTATATCAGATGACTGGATGGTTATGTTTAATGATTTACCAGCATTTACTATTAGTTGTAAGAGATATTCTTTAGTTTCTACTTTCTTCACGGGTAGATTTCTCACCTCTAGATTGAATTGACGTAAGTTTCTTTCGAGAGAGTCTAGTTTCTCCTCCAGAGTGAGAATATAACTTAAATTATCACGTTTTTCTTGTTCGATAACTTCAATTCTTGATTTTATATCATAAATGTGAAGTATGAAATGACATAATGTGCGTCCCGTGAAAAAAATTTCATGAAAATCGTTTGAATTTATAATATATTTTTGTAGTGTTTTTTTTTGTGAGAGGGCTTTGAAAAGGCTGAATGGCAAACTTTTTGTATGACGGAAAGTAGTTGTGGCAAACACTGTGCCGGGTAGTTTGTTGAAGAAATCGGTTCTCGTCCAACCACTGAAGTTAAGAAACGTCGGAGGCACGTTCAGTACTTGGATGGGTGACTGCCCTAAAACCCCACGGTGTAACGTCCGCCGCATTGTAGGGGCAGCCAGGGATCGAACCTGCTGTCAAACCTGACGAACAACCCCTGCAGCAGCCCTGCATATTGATGCCAGGCTTCGCCGTACCGTAGATAGACTATTGGGTACCCGACCAGTAGCCTTCCCTCGCCAGCCTCACCCGTGCAACGAGGAGATGCGGCCTCCGACCAATTCCCTCAGGTTCGGGTACGGATGGGTGACCGCCCGGGAATAGTGCGTGACGTTGGCTTTTAGTTGTATTTTTTTAATTAAAATATTTTCCTGTAATATAAAAGTTTTACTTCTATCAAGAGTCCTTAAACGTATCCTGTTTTTTTTTTAAATAATATTTTATGATTTCTATAACATACCATTGATAATTATTATAGCCTATTAAATATCTAGGAATGACGTATACCTCCCGTGTACAAAGTTTTATTAAGATCGATTGAAAGTAGATTTCTTTTTGTATTATTTTACGAAATGTAAAATTTGTAAAAGATTTTTTTTCCTATCAATTTTACAAATCAAGTGGCAGCAAGTAAACATTTAATATTAGGACTTCTGGCAAAAACTTCATGGGTTTTCACTATCTCATGATATTAAAAACTACTAAACGGAGAAACTATAAAAAAAAAGTATACGAACATTTGTAAGAAGACCGGAAACAGTGAAGACTAATAATGGTCCAAAATAACCCTTTTTTATCTTAAAAAATGCCATCGAGGCTGATGTCATATTTACCAACGAAAATTTTGGGAAACACAAGCGGTACGTCAACAATCACAAGATATGTGTAGCTTAAATGTTAAAGACCATTAGTTAATAAAAAACAATAATAAAATACTCGGTCAATGCACTTAAGGGATCGACGGACCTGCTTTTTTGTACCGAAATCGTGAGATAGGTACGACTTAATTTTATAAGATGCGGTTCATCTTTAAAACCATTGAATACAGAAACGCATATGTTTAAATATTTAATTTCTTTGCCGCAATAATTAGTACCATAATTTATAAGATATGTACAATGAAATACATATTCCATAGATGCACAATACTGTACTGCAAATGTCAACAAATAATAGATAGATAGATTATAGAAGATAATTTATCTTAACTGCGATGCAAATATTTTTGTAACAAGAGAAATTCCTTGTGAGGTTATGACAGTGGCAACAAAGTACCTCAACAAAAATGCACTATTCATTTTGTTTACGAATAATATATTCTACTAGCTGTTACCCACGGCTTCGTACGCGTTTTTTAAATATATATTTAATAATTGTAAAATTGTGATTAGATGTGTAAATTACAGAAATACCCTTTCAAAAATATTTGTAGGTACGACACGACACACATGTCATATACTGTAACATGTAACGTGTACATTAGATTGAATACTAACAGTGTGTCGAATGGGATGGAATTTATCATCAGCCACATACTTGGAACTTTAAACTATTACCTCGGTGCTCACTTACACGATATATAAAAGTAATGAAAATATTAAGCTATGTATTATCGATCAAGATGTGTTACATTTTATATTATTTAGATATAATATGCCCATATTGTCGATATAATTAAGATATTAATATACGTTGCTATAATTTAAATTACATACCAACATATGACTTTCAATTATATTTATTCTTGGAGCCCACTACGGCGCACGTCTCTCGCGCATGTTTACAGTGAACAACATATTTTCCGCTCCTATCGGTTTTAACGTAATGATATGTAGCCTAAAGCCTACCTTGATAAATGAGCTATCTAAGAATTATTTATTAAGAATTTTTTAAATGGGACCGGTAGTTCTTGAGATTGACGCCTTCAACCATACAAACAAACTTCTCAGTTTTATATGTTAGTATAGATGTATGTTCGTTTGAATATTTATCCATCAATCACTTTCTAACAGCGAGATACGTAATGAAATTTGACACAGAAGTCGAGTACGTCGTAGAGAATGACAGAAGATATTTATCTATTATTACTAATCTTATATTACATCTAGAAAAGACGGTTATAATGAAGAGAAAAAATTTATGATTGTGTTTGTTAGGAGCTTATCCCTGTAATTACTGTTCCGTTTCAAAAAATCTTTCTAGAAAGTTTTATTCTTGCTGATAGTTGTGAACATATTTGTTTTATATTGTACAATATGAATTCTATTCATGACTTGAGACCGTTTTGATAGGTTATTATTTATTTTGTCATGTTTAAAAAAAAGAAAGCTATTATAAATGAAAGTGTAGTCGTCTTGATATATCTATCTCTATTACTATTTAATACAATTACGTTAATGCAAACAGTGCCCTTTAAACGTATGACATTACCCTGACATGACAGACCCTTATACAGAACTTACACACACATTCGCTACACAATTTATGATCCAAATTTCAAATCAAGTAGAATATATATATGTATAAGTAACTAACTTTGTCTACATAGTTTGTAAAGTAGTTGAGAATTGGAGTTAATTGGGCTTTGAAGAAAGTGAATTAATTGTATTATCAACTTGTTTTGGTTCGCAGTTTAATACCAGTTTAATTTGTCAAATTTAAAAGTAATTTCAACGCGGGTATACAAGCTTAAACAGCTTCTGCATAAAGCAGGACCAACATCATACAGCATGGTACTCTGCTAACATAGGCATTCACAAGACAACCTTTCGTTAATACTAAGTTCTCGTTTAGTAGACAATACGCCCCGAGCCCCCGACAACCCACCCGCACCGCGGAATATAGCACGTCCGTTTCTTCTATACGGTTTAACCTACACTTTGATCTAAATTTGGATGAAAGTAGCTTAGCAGATTGAAGGTTTTAAAATGTCTTATATAATCTGTAACGTTCCCTATAAAATAAGCTATAAAATTAAAAAATAATTTGTGAAAATTCACTGATCATTCCAGAAATAAGAGCGTTCAAATAGATAATATTTAATTTATAAAATAGATAATTTGTTTAGTTTTTGCATACATAGATGTTCAGGTGTTATTACAACGGCATTTAACGATTTTTTTAATTGTGTGAGCGTGACTTGGCTTGTGAATACTAGAATACTAAAAGTAAATACCACAATTTGAATATAGAGAATAAATAGATAACGAACGTAACAGTAGGTAACATAATTATAACCTGATCTAAGTATTGCGATATGCAGATAATTTATGTAATTCGTTTGTATTTTTTAACAGGCAAATGGTTTGATTAAATATATCCGAACATGTTTTATTTTATTCATGATGCCTAACAGGTTTTAAAGTATACATAAAAGTGAATTAAACTGACATACATTTCAAAGAACAATTGATTTTCTACGTTTGTTGTAATAATTGTTGGCATAGTGACTTATTTAAATTCTCGATGATTAGGGCTGGTAGTATTAAATTTTTATTAACTATTTTTCTTATAATTAAATCAGAATACTTTATATTATGTTATATGTATGAATGCTTGGCATTGTCTTCAAGTCGGTCTGTAAAATAAATCCTCGGAAATCGACTTTAAAGATAAATATATGATTATCACTATTTTTCACCGCATGTATGCTATCTTAGATTCTATATAATACAACTTTTAACATATATATACATATACATATGTTTTTTAATATGGTATATATGAGCAAATAGAATCCAGTTAGAACGCTTACACAAAATATTAGAGATAACCTATTAGAAATCAACTGATGAATAAAAATAAAGTTACATATATACATACATACGTTACGTACATACGTTCAATTGACAATTGAATAAGATTAATACATTTACTTATTTACGAAGGGTCAATAAAATGTTAGTTATTAAATTATTTACTAATTCAGATAATTTAATTATGTTTTTTTTTATATAATAGGAGGCAAATGAACATGCGGGTCACCTGTTGTTAAGTAATCACCGCCATCCATAGACACTAGCAACACCAGTGGAGTTGCAAGTGCGTTGCCAGCCTGTGTTTGGGAAGTACGGCATGGGAGGGCGGGAGGAGTTGGTCCTCCGTCGCTCCTACTGACCGAACGAAACGCATCGTTTACTCTGAGAGGGTGGTACTACCCCGGGCGAGCTGACCCATCCATACTGAAAACAGTAATAGCTTCTGCGTGGATCTACCACCTATAAAAAGCTTAGCTCTGTTTTATAAACCTTGCTTGTATTGTGCTAAGTACTTTTCAATAAATTATACTAAAATATATAGGTTATATAAATATTTATAATATGAATATAGTCACTGTATCAACCCTACGATACTGTGTATTAGCGTTCATCAGTCATCGGCCCCGGTTTCCGGTTGCGTTTCGCGGTTCAATGCCTCACTAGATATCTCAATAGGCGACCTTCACAGCATTCAACGCGGCCCTGCACCAAAACAGTCGTATGTAACTTATTCACGCTTCGCTTTTAACACTATAGTGTCTTTCACTTTGATGAAAAATAATGAATACACACAAAACCGGCATTGTATAACTTGTTTGTAGAAAAATCTACAATGTTAATTTTAGAATGAATTTAATGTAAGCGTGTTCACTACTGGGCATGATCTAACACAGACTGTGTATTTTTTATACTCCAGTCTTGTGTAACTGGATTGTTGTTTATCTAAATAATATAATGTATTCCAAGTTTTCAATTATATAAATCCAAGTCATAAATTCAAATTTTAAACACTTAGAACTTCCTCCGGCTCCCAGAGAGATAGAAGTCAGGAGGCATGAGTTGCGGGAGGGGGCAATTAGGAGGTGGATGCAGTACCTGGCGGACGCGCGCTTTGGGACGTACACCGTTGACGCCGTCCGCCCGGTCCTACGGGAGTGGATTAATAGGGAGTGGGGCTCCCTGACGTTTAGGCTGGTGCAGGTACTGACCGGACACGGTTGTTTCGGGTGGTACCTGCACCTGATCGCTCGCAGGGAGCCGACCGCCGTCTGTCACGAGTGCGGTGCTGAGGAAGACACCGAGCAGCACACGCTTTCCCAGGTGTTGCGTGGGAGGGACAGCGCCGCACTCCAACGGCGGCGGTAGGAAGGAATTTGTCGCTGCCGAGTGTGGTCTCCGCCATGCTCGGCAGCGAATAGGCGTGGCGAGCAATGGCCTCCTTCTGCGAGGAGGTCATCTCGCAGAAGGAGGCGCCGGAGAGGGCGCGCGAGGTGGATCCTCTGAGTGGCCTTCTCCGCCAACAGAGGACCGGCAGGAGGAGGCGGCGCTTTGCCCAACTCCTCCTGCCACTGTAGCCGGACCTGAGGAGATGGGCCGGGGGGCTCATCTCCTCATTGCACAGGTCCGGCGGACGAGGGGAGGTAGCTGCTGTATACCCAGTCTGCCTCTCTATAGGTAGGAGCCCGGCGGCCACCTTCCGCCGGGCGGACCGTTGGGGCGGCTCTACAAGGTTGAGTAGCAAGTACGATCCCTTGCCGCCCCAACAATTACGGTCTGACGGTACACCGTGGGGTTTTAGTCCGTGCGAGCCGGACATAACCCACCCTCTCCCCCGGGAGGTTGGGTATCCATAAGGGATTTCCCCACGTTAAAAAAAATGTAGTAATATATATTGTAAGCATAATATTATTAAAGAAAACTTACACGATCAAACTATCCTAAACGATAAATACAGGTTTTTCAAGATTTAAACAGAGTTTGAAAACCTACATTATTTTAATTCAAAAACTGTACATTTGCATCTTTTACAAACAATTGCTTTGGACCTAAGTCGTTAAAATCTAGGTATTATAAAGTACTTAAATATCTATACTAATATTATAAAGAGGTAAAGTTTGTGAGTTTGTGACGTTGTGATGTTGTAGGGGGTAATCTCAGGGTCTACTGGTTCGATTTGAATAGTTCTTTCAGTATTATATAGTCAAAAATGGTTATATATCACATTATGTTAAGACCAATAGGAGCGGATCACTGATAAAAAATGTTTCAAAATTGGGATGTTTTTCCCTTTTGAGAACTGCTGCGTGTTAGTGTATCTATTACATGCGAACGAGGTCGTGGGCAGAGGCTAGTATACTATAATTTGAAATATTTCTTAATAACAATGCTAGCAATGACTATAACGTAAAATATATAACAACTTTGACTAACCTATATTGTGATATGGTCGAATTATCCCGGCGTCGAACTCTCGATTATAATTACAGCTACTAGGTTAATATATAAATCTATTGCCCAATGGATGTAAGCCTATCACATTAAAATTAATGCATGTATTTGATTTTGTTTTGTATTGTTAATTGTGTATACAAGATTCTTATAAAAGAAAATGGTACGAAAAAGTAAAAAACTAGGCTCAACAAATTTGCTTATAAATTTTCAAATTAGTGGGAACATTTAGTTTTGGTTAATACACTCGTGCAAAGTCGAAACATACAACAAATAAGTTAGCTTTCAGTGCTTGACGACCAATTTCTAACTTACGTGTGGTAACTAGCCAAACTAACAGTAGAAAAAAACCCATAATTTTTTCTTCATCTAATATTTTGATAAATATAAGGATAATTCTTTGAATTCCTCGCCTCGTTACAAAATAATAAAACTATCCTGATTCTAAAGCATTTATTACCAAACCTGCTCATAAGGACTTTAATAGTGAATTCCATAATTGAATTATTTTTAGATGAGAATGACACGACCAGATTCAGTCATACAAATACCCAGCGAACAAATAGTATACTTTTCACGTAATGACAAATGCCTTTTTATGAGGTACACTAGCCTCTACCTGCGACTTCGTCCGCCTGGAATAGTTATTTTGGACTAACGCTAACACGCAGCGGAAGCACTCAAGAGGAAAAAAGTCCCGATTTTGGAAAATTCTTCATTGGTGTTCCGCTCCTATTGGACCTAGAGGGATTATATAATAGCTTGTAACGTTTCTCGATAAATGAACTACCTAACACAACGGTTTTTTCAAATCGCACCACTTGTTCCTGAAATTTCCCCCTACAATGTCCCAAACTTACAAACTTTACCTCTTTATCATATTAGTATAGATTTCTAATGCCTGAATTAAAAACCGTGGAAAGCAATTACGATATGAAACATCATCTTTCTCCTTTTCTCAAAATATTTTTTTTTCCTAGAGTGAAATAATATTAACAATAAATGCTCGTATTTTATATACCAGAACAAATATACTTGACTAAAGCACAAATCGGTTCTTAGCACCATGTTGTCTTGTTTAGTCAAACGAATACATTATTTTTATAGCGTCAGTTGCAACAGACGATGCCGATCATTGGTTTGACATTCAGACAGTCTAGTCAACTCATTGCAACGCTGTCCTGACACCGAATGCAAGTTATAAGCTTATGCCAACGTCAACTCAGATTTCAAAACGAAAGAGGTCATTTTTGTACGCACCGTCCGTTTCGGGAGAATGCGTTCTGTACCCGAGCTGGCAATTTGTAATGACCGTGTATTTTGTACTGAAGGGCAAGGGTACAAATTACACGTTCGAATCTGATGACCCGATCGCATCCGAAAGACTTATGTGCTATTGTCAGAGAAGCAAATATAAAGTCGCGGTCGAGACCATTGTTTCGCAGTTATCATTTTCAATTTATGAAGACATATGCGAACAGAACGAGCGAGTTCACCTTGATTAGAAGATTCGCAAAACGTTCTAAATATGACATTCAAATTGTCTATTTAACTTATTATACGGTCATTGTGGTCATTTATTTCTATTGATTCGTACATTCGTGAATAATATACATTTTTTTCTTGTTACAGGTCTAATAAATGAGCGTTGAACGTTAAATGCATCGAAAACTTAATATAATATACGCTCTAGTTAAAGTAAAGACAATAATAGTGTAACAATACTTTAAAACAATATTTTACCACGCTGCCCAGTGAAGCTTGAAAAGTGGAGAATTTAACAGCCACGAAGAGGACCTCCGGGTTCACCCCGGTAACTGATAGGTAAGTCAACCATAGTTACTATTGCAATGTTAACCAAACGCATCGAAAAGACAACCAGGAATTACAAAAGATTAGACCAATGTTTGTGGTTAATTATATGTCCAATGACGAAAGTTCCTTATAATTCTTCATATGTTTAATAGGGCAGCAATCTTACGTTGGATATAGAAAAGAGGATAATGGTATGCTGTTTTAAACTGTTATGAACTGTATTTGGGAAGATGCCAGAGAAGAAAACCGTTGTTATCTAACTCACAGCCGAATAAACGAATGGATTAATTTGGGCGTGCATAGAATTTAATTTACTATTAGTATTGACTTACGTAGCACGAGTGTGTCTTCTCTGAATTAAGATGCTGCAGCTTTTTCAGTATTCTTTTTTACTTTGTGGTAAACTCTTTTATTTATTGTGTACAAATTTGTAGTTACTCTGCTGAATAACGAACGAGGCAATGGCGAAAGCGGGGTGGTAGGGTTTTCCAGCCCGACTGAGTCACAACTACCATGCATATGGCGAAAAAGCCCGTCATAGTGACTCGCTTCTGCGCGTCGCGTTTCGGAATCAGCCTGTGCATATCTAGTACCGGGTGACTTTCGTCATTATGGCCGGTATGACAGCGGCGACCGGCGATAGACAATCTGTCTCTCGGTGGTTGCCGATGTTTTTGGATTGTACTATGCTTAACATCAGGCATAGTGCAGTCACTATGTCGTGCTTCGATAAAAAAAAAAATCTTCTTCTCCGATTATTTTATCAGAAATGTCTGGTAGTTGTAAGGTTTTTGCTTAATATATAGATATTTAGTAGTAGAATATGTGGAATAAATATGTCTATGTTGCAATTGTATGTAACTCTGTGGTAAATTTAATATTTTTGGGTAGTTGATTGAAGAAGGCGTTACTTTACGGAAATCCATAATCTACCGGAAGTGCAAAGTAGCGTCCGCTATAATATTTAATATTTTTATTGTTAGTGTTGACAAGTCTGTATTCTTCAAGATTCGTTACTAGATTTTGTTTTTGATAGTAATTAATAAAATTTATGTTGAACTAGTTATCACCCCCCACTTTGTTTATATTATATTTATATACATATAATTAGAATGTAAATGTAACGTGTCCGCACTTTTTCGTTTTTCGTGAAAAAACTTGTTGCCGGTGTCTAGGAATAAGTCAAATACATTTCAATCATTTTTAGAAATGTCTGTCTGTCTGTTTGTTTCTATGAACACGCATCACATCTAAAGTACTTTGTATATAAAATCTCACCGAAAAAATCATAAAGCATATTCTCGAGAATAAACTTCGTCTTTATTTCATTAAAATGGGTTGACTCTGTTAAAAGTTATTGTAATTTTAATGACGACGCGACTTAAGTACGAGAGAAGAGTAGATAAGTAAATTGACTTAATACATTAAGAAGATTTCATTAGGTACTGTTTTTTTACGTTAGTTGCCACGCGGACGGAGTCGCAGGCACAACTAGTACGATATAAAATTTAGTAACAATAAAATACAACCTAGCCTCGTCTTGTGGTGAGTTATTGTAAAATGAGTAGCATAGATTATTTGACATCAATGTATAGCTATTTTTAACAAGACGTTATTTCATTAAAAGTATAATTAGAAACACTTAAAACAGCAAATTAAAGAAGGTGTACTAATTTTAATTGATTATATTTATCGCGGAGAACAACAAACAAATAAGAGAATTAGTTGTTGCCGTGTAAACATTTAACTAGTATTTTAATTAAGGAAATCCTGGCCGGTTTAGTTCACTTGGTGTGATTAATTAAACATTACCTCACGTATTCAAGTTATCTTTACTCATTATCTAGCCCGAGCAGGCACGATTTTGTACGTTTAGCTGTGAGCAAAAAAAAAATATTTTGCATATAACCAAGTTGACCGAGGTGGTACATGCGAGTGTAGAAGGCGGGTCACAAGCTTAATTTGTAATAAATACTGAGTAATAAATTTTAAACCTCAATAAATAATCAATGTTAATTATACAGACGTATCAGATATTATTCACTTCTAATAAAGCTTTACGTTTTAATTAATGCTAGCAAATTTATTACATTACAAAGTTTCACATATATACTCATACTAATTGATCTTTACCCGTTTCGTTCGGCATTAAAAATGGTACAGGGTCAATCTAACCCAAACATAAGTTGCGTAGAAACATTTAGGATAATTTCCGTGTCGAATGACCATACTTCTATGGTGTAATGAACTGTATTCATATGTTTTTTTTATTTTATATCGAAATCCATCGGTGTTATTACAAAATAGTTAAATACGTATTGGATACTTGCTTTTAAAAGGTTACGTTTTAAATGCACCACGCTCGCTGAATGTTCGCCATCTTGCTCTTTTGTCTCGCTTTGGTTAGGTTAGTTTAGACTTGCGGAAAAAGATTAACGCGAACTTGCCTCGGTGCGGCGCATTTAGTAAGAAACCTTTTTAAAGCAAGTGTTTAATATGTATTTATTTTTTTGTAATAACACTGTATAGAGCTACACTGATATGACTGCACATTTTATGTTACATAACTCGTTAAATGGAAATAAGAAAGATCATCATTATTTACGTTTTAAGAAATTTATGGTTAAAATAGTTAACGTTAAATGGAGTTTCTATAAATTTCCAGCGTTAAATGGAATATCTTCTATGTCGGTGATAAGATATGGCAGTTGACTTTTGAATGCTCTGTATCGTTAGGTAAGGTAACGTCATATAAAAAAAACACTAATATTTTGTTTTCCTTTTTTTTAATACTATATGTTTTAACGATTGATCATCGTTTCATCTGATATTAAATGAAGACATGGTCTAAGATGATAAACACGCATTCAAACAAACAAACAAGTAGGTCACTTGATGTTAAGTGATTACCACTGTCCATAGACACCAACAACGTAAGAGGAGTCGCAAGTACGTTGCCAGCCTGTGTTGGTGGGGAAGGATGGTGTGGGAAGAGACGAGGGGGAAGCTGATAGAGAAAGAAGAGAGGAAAGGGAGCGTCCGGCACTCTCACTGAACGCAACAAAGCACTGATACTTCACGTTGGTTTTCTGTGTGAACGTCGAGGAGTCCGCGGAAGGAAGCCTAATGGCACCTGCCAACAACCCTCTTACGCAAAAGATGCATACGCAAAGATAACGAAGAGGACCAAAGTAAGGACGCGATCAACAAGACGCCCTAACATGAAGATCCTGGTGGAACTTCATAAACAAAACTCCCGCACTGCCGACCGCAATGACTCCTGATGACCACCATAAGGAGACACCACACCATCACCTAACAGCATATAGCGATCCTAGGACATGCCCGTTTTCACGGGCATCGCCGGACATATCACTGAAAGAGGCAACAGACCTCGAGCAGTTCCCTGAGAAGATCCCCGATAATGGTTTTCTGTGACTCGGGTGGTACTACCCCGGGCGAGCCGAACCATTCATGCTGAGACCAGTTATAACTTCGGCGTGGCTCTACCGTCTGCATATCGACAACTGCCGAAATACACGAATAATTGTTTGGGGTCAAATTATAACTTGGTGGTAGCTCGCCAGTTGAATTTAAAAAAACTTCCCTACTATGATGTTTCCGTCACTGAAAGTTCAGTCAGATGCTGAAATTCAAATAAGTCCATCGACGCTGTATATCAAACACGCTATCAAAATAGCAAACATCGCTTCAAAAATTATATTTAACTCATAATCACGCTAATTTATTTAAACCTTAATTTACTTAACCTCCTTTGTTCAATCACTGAAATATGATAATGATTTCATTCAAATAAATATTTACATGACAAGCAACACAGTCGGTCTCAGTCAGACCTCATGTCGTGTTAACGATAGATGGGTAAACATAATAAAAGCTGAATCCGTCCGTAATGAATAAGGAATAACACCTTGCCGTTTTAACGACCATAGCCGTTTGATATAAAGAAAACAATATCATATATAAAAGTGTTAACCGGTATATCTGATTAAACCCACGCTTATAGGAAAACATCGTATCTGTTGTTATTTTGTTGGTACTTAGGTATATTGTAAAATGATGCGCGTAGGCTGGTAATTGATGATGTGTGTAATGTATATTACGCAGATTACACATAATGTTGATATACTGTTATTGAAATCTACCAATAAATCTGAGCTTTCGGCGAAGAGAAACTACTTACTTACTTACTACTATAAGGTTCTTCAGGACCTTCATTAAACGTTCGCAGACCTTGTGGAATAGGTTACCTGTGCCAGTATTACCTCAGAATTATGATATGGGTCTCTTTAAAAAGGGATTGAAACACACTCTTCAAGGACGCCAACGCAACAACGATTCCCTTTAGTATCGCAGGTGTCCATAGGCAACGATAATCATTCACCACTTGATAGGCCATCAGCCTGTATACTGACCTTTAGCATTAAAAAAAAATGTGTGTACTTCTGTACATGCGTTAGAAGTTATACTTCTTTGTCGTAACAAGATATAAATCTTTTCATCTTATCTTTCGCCTTATTCTGCGTTTGTTGAAAAAAGGACACTAACAATAGAACAAAGGTATTTAATACATTGAAAGTTTAAATACAAACAACAAATAAAAAGAAACAAAATGTTGACTATAGCTAACTTCAGGGTACCGGTTTCTTGTGACGGTGTGCGCGTGGATCATAAAATTTACCCTCATCACTTTTCCCTAATGCGCCAAAAGAAGTATAACTTCAAAAACTTCCCTAATATGTGAACAAAAAGTAGAAATGATTTTTACTAGTCCGGTAAAGGTTTAGTAGTCCGGTGAAGCTGTAAAGGCCTTGCAAAACCCAAAGCGTAGTCAGTTCGAAAAAAAGGGAAGTGAACTTTCTTATACACGTTTTCGGAACCGCCAGTTGGTATGAAATTCTACAAACAAGAGCTGTCGGAGTATTCTAGCAACAGTATTCTGCAGTCAGTTCATTTTTCAAACTATTTTTGGCTGGCTTTATGCTTGAACCTTACAACCTGTCTGGCTGATGAAATATATATTTTTTATATCATAACAGGCAAACGTACAGGCGGATCACCTGATGTTATGTAATTACCACCGTCCATAGACACTTGCAACCCCAAGTGAGTCGCAAGTACGTTGCACAGGCTGTGTTGGAGGAGGGGGGAGCAAAGGAAGAGGAGAGAGAGACGTTGAGAAGAGGTGGGCCCCTGGCGCTCTTACTGACCGAATGAAACGCATGCAGGCATTGTTACTTCACGTCGGTTTTCTGAAAAGGGTGGTACTACCCCGGATGAGCCGAACCATTCTTGCTGAAGCCAGTAATAGCATACCACCTACAGTTATCTGAATAACATATTGAAAAATTAAGCATTTAAAATTAAGTAGAGTTCATTCATATTCTTGTCTGCTTTAAAGCGTCTGGCAGAAGTTGTGCCCCTCGGAAAGTGTCTACCGATACTGGGTATTACTTTAGAATGATATTATACGCAACATATATAAAAATCTACCCTTTAAATGTAAGTAAAGTAGCTCTTATTTGTATCCATCTTTCTCTCCTAATATATATACGTCGACCCCAGACTCGAAATTTGTGAGTACTTAAGCGTTACAAGTACATAAAAGACTACTCAAAACATAAGGTATCATCCATTTAAAAATAAATTGTGTAGGGCAGCTCTGGGATGTTGGACTAACAGTACGAGTACATTGGTGATGTCAATATGTAAGGTAAAATAAATTTTATTTTGTAGAATATTGAGCTCAGTTTTAATAGTCAATTACCTTGAAGTGTGAAAACGTAAAAACGTGATAAAATAGCTCGACGATTTTAAATGAAAGATAAAAGAATCAAGGTCCACACGACCTTTAAACGACGTTCAGATGTAAAACTGGGAGAAGAAGCATGTCGAGGTCAAATACTAATCGTTTTACTATACAAATGTAAGCGAATTATTTTTTATTATAAGATAGCATCGTTTAAGAAAATGAACACTTTGAAGTAAAAAAATGTATGTAGGATTGTCTTTATTTATTCAATAAAAAGGAAATTACAATAAAAGTTAAGATGTTTTGGTATATTGTGACTCAGATTAACATAATCTACTACACAGCACATACAGTTTCGAAGATTATTTTATTTGGCAATAGAATGTATTAGTAATATATTTGGCAAATTATGACATAAGTAGCATATTATTTGTGTTGATTCCATACACTGCATCATTTTTGCATCGAATTTATTATTACTATTACATATACAGATTTTTAAGTAAGTACAAAATACATACGAAAGCCAGTTTTTTCTTTAGCTTGAATATATTATATTCGCCTAAACGTTACTAAATATAGTTGCGATACCCAGTACCTAGTACTAATAACTTGCAGTATTAGTGATGCTTTATTATGAATTATATTTCTGGAAGGAATATCATACTCTGTATGACGGTATCCTATTAGCGCAAGTACTTCACAACTTTGCAAGTAGATCTCGCTCAACGATCCAAAAGCTATGCGATGCAAACCGTGGGACTTTAATCAGTAAGAATCTGATATATATCACCTTCGTTAATTCTTAAAGAGATCGTATGCAAGGTGTCCGACCCTAGTTAAAAATGAACATATATATATATATATATACCAAGGTTTGATATGAATTGTTACCTCAATTTTTATCAAAAGCATTTTGATATGATTTAGTAACGAAAAAAGTTGGCGTCACCGGAAAACCTGAATAACATATTCTTTAGCAACAACCAACCTCTAATCATCATTGTATCGGCTACAAGTAAATTCTCTACATAGGTTACTACTACTACATAGGCCATGATGCCTTTCGAGAGTCACATAAACTCTAATTGGAAAGTATATAAAAAGTGGAGTTAGTACATTATTACCAAATTTAATGGAGCAGGAGTGCGGACATTGGAGTTTTTGCTCTCCGGTAGAGGTTTCTTATACCCACATTTTGATCGCAGGACCCAAGCACTGTTTCGAGTTTATCAAACTACAACATCGTCTAACTAGCAACAACAGTGTAAATCTATCAAATACGTAGAAATTCGTCGCTTGTATTGGAGAGAATATCCAAATAATATAGTGGACGCTACTTTGCACTTCCGCCTGGAATTGATTGACCACTACTGCGTCTAACTACAACAAAAAGATCACCTCTATAATATTTAATGACGGATTTCCCCAAAAAAACGCCTTCTTCAGTCAAATAGAATATCTAAAGTCGAATTAGTAGTTTATTACCAGATTTGGAGAAGCAGGAGTCTAGGCAATGGCTACATGAGTTTATACGCATCGATAGACCTCTACTGAAGGAATGATTTAAGGGACCTCCCTTAAATCTATAAATGGGTTGCAAGTTCCAAGCACCACTTCAGAGTTTTCAACCAGTAATAAGTCTTAATCACTACCAGCAGGTTGAATTTATCGAATTCTACAAACTTCGCCTTAAATTTTTGTAAATGATTGCAGTGACAATAAAATATATCAGTTATTTGTTTTCACATGTTTAAAATACTGTTCAATTTTTTTACGAAAGAAAATAGAGTGAAATAAATGAGTCTAAATTCAACCTGTAAAATTGAATAACAGCACAAGACACAAAGAGATAAAAATATATTTTTTGACACACTTTTAGAAGATTCTCTTACGCAATACAAATGACAAACTAAAGCAGAATGTTTACTTAAACTGAATTCTGATCGCGCTACAGCGAAACCGTGTTAGAGACTTTGTATTCTCACTTATAATTAAAAATATATAACTACAATATTACTTTGTCTCTTAACGAAACTGTTGTGTAATAAATACATTAAGGTAAGATATATTTAATAGGTCATTGGAACAAAGACGGTTCTTAGTAAGATGTTGCTTCTTCAAATCGTTTTCAATGGTGTTTTGTATAAGTAGCTTCTGCTCGCGACTTCCTCCACGTGGCTTATTGACTTTGGGCTAACTAACACGCAACAGAGATTCTCATTGGCAAAAAAAAAAGAATTCAGAAATATTCTTCATTTGTTTCCTGCTCCTGTTGGTCTTAGTGTAATAATATATAGCCTATAGGCCTTTCTCGATAAATGAGCTATCTAACAGTGAAATAATTTTCTAAGTCGAAGCCATACCTTACATATTTCCATACAAACTTTTATCTCCTATTTCCCATTGGTATTTGTTATTTACAAATTTTGTATGTCATATTTATTTATATCAAATCAACGACTTAATTTCCAAGCTTTTAGCTCTAAAAATGACCATACATCATTTCTTACCCCTTTAAAACCCTTTGTAACCCTTTTTACGCATTAAACAGTAGCCTATGTTTTTTCTCAGGCTCTAGAGTACCTGTGTACCAAATTTCATTTAAATCGGTTCAGTAGTTTTGCTGTGAAAGCGCGACAGACAGTCAGACAGGGTTACATTCGTATTTATAACATTAGTAAGGACTAGCTGTGCTCGTCATTTCGTCTACGTGGAACCTTACCTAAAAAACAATAAGTAATAAAGTCAATCATAATATATTAAGTCCATTTACTTGTCTACTTTTCTCTCGTACTTATGCCGCGTCATCATTATAACTACAATAACTTTTGATAGAGTGAACCGATTTTAATGAAACAAACACTAAGCTGAAGGTTTATTGTGTACCCAGTACTTTAGCAGTGATGCGTGTTCATATAAACAGACAGACAGACAAACATTTCTAAAAATTATTGGAATGTATTCTATTACTTATTCATAGACATCGAAGACAATTTTTTTCACGAAAATCGAAAAAATATAGACACGTTAGATTTACATTCTTATTACATGTTTAGACTGTTTCAAATATTCGCGCGCACATTGTTTAGCCTTGCCAGCGTTATCGTACGCTTCCCGGACCGATAGGTGACCTTTGTATTCGTCGCTTGGAAACTAGGTCGTCGGCATTTGACCTTTTTGTTTGTATTGCAGTGGATTCAAAAAGATAAACGAAGTAGCTCGATGACAACCGATGATAGCCGAACGATGTCCGGTCCTATTTCGGGTGCAGCAAACGTGTATGCAATCCGCGATATGTATGATTTATCATAGTCTTCTATGGATTTATCTGTAGGTCTATCAACTGCGACATTTTTTGGGTATATCTCGTTTCGTCTATTATATTCCTATTTTGTTTTTTCTATTGAGGTTAATCGGTTGTAGAGTCTCGTTCAACATATTCTTCATATATATTACGGTTTCTCTTTCGAATCGCTTACTTTGATAACAAATTATAGAAAATGAATTATCTATGCTTCCCATATTTAAAGCGTGTTACGTATTATATCAATATTGGGAAACGTGTTCATCAATAGTCTAACTTCGTGATTTCTCTATTTTTTATTGACAAGCAAAAAATTTAAATTGGCATATAATAAATACGGAACTCGTAACACTTACAATGATGGATTCGTTCCGTGTTAGAAATAAATAAATAAAATTCTATAAAACATTTTAATCGCTTTTATACGGATTAAGATTTTAAAACCAGCGAAACGAATTATCTGCCGATGTATACTATATTCAAAGCAATAGACTCGTTAACTAGACAATTATCTTGATTTATGAGGTCTTAGAACTTCTCAAGTTGTTTGATTATAAGTCCGGGTATTAATTCTAAATAGTTACTTTTTGCGTGAACACACTGTGTTAATTTGCACAAATAATGAACAAAACGTTTTTATAAAAAACTTCAATATATTTAATAAGTGTGTATAAAAATACACGTGAGCTTGCTTATAAAGAAGGAAACTTGAAGATGTATAATCTACATATCTAATACCTTTAAACGAACAATTCTTGTATATTTTTATATTGTTATATATTCAGGATCTCGGCGACGGCGTCAGCTATTTCCGTGAATCTTAGTATGTAGGTGGTTTCGGGGACGATAAATCGATCCAGCTAGATTCCATTCATAGAAAACTTTTTTAACTGACTTTTCAGGCAATGAAAAAATATAGCTAGAATATAAAGGTAAATTTCACCAGCGCTGTTAAAACAAAAATTGCTGAAATTGAAATTGGCTGCTTCGAAAATCCATCTAAACGCAGTTTGAAACCGAGTGACAATAAAAGACATGTTTTTTAAAAAATGCTATTTATAAGACAGATATCTTTTTTTATATAGAAAATGACAATTTTGTGAGGCAAACTTAACAGTTTATTTTAATTTGAAAATGTTTTTTTAAAACAACGAGCTAGGCAGCGTCGTCCAGGTTCTATACCGTATAGGGAATAATAGAAGTAGGAATATAATACATAATTCAAGTTTATCAAAGGTGACAAACACCTTCATACAGTTTATCGGTCACATCTAAATTGTAAGACTACTGTGTGTGTTAGACTCTACATATTAATGCCATCTAAACGCGTAACTTTGCACGTTTGTCTGGTTCATCACACTTATTTTAACGAGGGAATTTTCTAGACAGGTTTTCTTGCCTCCCTCCTCCTTTCCCCTCTCCCCTTTCTTACCAATACACGCTGGCAACGCACTTGCGACTCCTCTAGTATTGCCCGTGTCTATGGACGGTGGTAATCACTTAAGATCAGGTGACCCACCAATTCGTTTGCCTCCTATAACATAAAATAACAACCTAGCTTTACTACACAGTATATAATTTCCTTAATAATCTACTAGCCTCTGCCTGCGACTTTGTTCGCGTGGAGTATATACATTAACACTAACACGCAGCAGTTCTTAAAAGGAAAAAACATCCCGACTTTGAAACATTTTTCATCTGTGCTCCGTTCCTATTGGTCTTAGCGTGATAATATATAGCCTATAACCATTTTCGATGAATGAGCTATATAACACTGAAAGAATTATTCAAATCAGACCAGTAGTTCCTGCGATTACCCCCTACAACGTCACAAACTCACAAACTTTACCTCTTTATAATATTAGTATAGATAAATATAACATCCTTAAAGTAAGATAATATATTCATATTCTAAATCTGTATCGTACTTAATGTTCACGTAGTATTAATTAAAAAAATAGTTTTTAATTATTCAGATTGTACTCTATTTCTTTGAGACCAGTGGAATCAAATCAATTCATCTGAAACGTTTAAAAAAGATAATTTATTTACAGAAATAGTGTTTCAATTTACGATCTTAGCAGTTTTATTATTTATCTCGTTAAAAAATCAATTAAGTATCGATAACTTTAATGAATTTTCAATTTATATGGCGACGATTAAATAGATTCTCAGAAGATTAATGGTATTATAAATATTTTAGAAAAATGCAATCAGTTTCTACCGAGTTTATAGTAATTGTATACAGCGTGAAGACATGATGCATATTTTGATATCAGTGTTTTTTTTATAATGAACGAATTGGAGAAAGATTTATTGATGTGAAACATCTATAGGCGGAGGGTAAACCTGATTGTTGGCGTGGCGACGCAAAACACGAATTTTGCACTATTGACGTAATACTCAAAAATATTTGCAACCCTATCTGTATAAACATAAGATTCAAACTCTTTTGTCGGCCACCCGTTCTTCTAGTATTACGCGGCACGCGCCGACAACCTAGCGCCTTTTGATAAATGCCGGAAAAACACCGCGCCTACACCTAGTTGAATTTTTGTATTCAATAAAAATGAATATTTATGTAATATAAAATAAATAAACAATCATTATTTTATGGAACAAAATTGTAATGCTTTATCTTTTCATTATGCCATAGCTGATTCATGTTGTAATCTCTTCTTGCATATAACTTAACAACTTAGCAAAACAACTGTTAGGCGTCCCGTGACGGCTCATTTTTTTATATTATAGGGGGCAAAGATCCCGGCGACGCATCTTATGGTAAGTGATCACCGCTGTCCATAGACACTAGCAACACCAGGGGTGTCGCAAGTACGTTGCGGGCCTGTTAATCCTAACTTCACTCCGTGTGTAGTTTATCTTTATTGTTACTTTTATTACTATTTACCTTGCGTGCACGATTTGTAAACTATGTACAGTTTCATAATTTACAGCATATACATTTTTGGCCTTTTTTTCTTGCAGTGTTCTTATATTGAGTATGGAATGTTCATTGCCAAAATCAAGGTCCGTTACATTATGTACATTGTCTGCAATAAGATTTTAATATTAACAAATTATTACATAATTCATGTCCAAATACAGTGACTCATTAATAAAACATATTAAATAATAAACATATCACTGTGTAGTGTGTAATAAATTTGGGCTGGTTCACGTAACATACATTGAAGTTGATATTGCACCGGGTACCGTGCGTCACAAACCGGGCAATCTAGGGAGGTGACCCAGTTCTCATGACCTGGTCATACGCAGATCCGGCCGACCTCCAGAAACCTATAATTAAACTATATATCTAATTCGTTATTGAACAATTATAATTCACATATACATATAGGGAAGGCACCTATGTTATTATTTAACAAAAAATTATTAACAAAGGTTATACTTTCACAAAAATATGTATGTAATATTCTCAGAAACTTTTTTTGATTTTTAAAAAGATTCTCTATACGCTGGAGGGATTAATATCGTATTTATTTTACATAGCCTTTGCCCGCGACTTTTCTTTTTAAATGACTACGCTATTTACCCAGCAAGGTCTTAACAGCTTCACCGGACTACTAAGGCGAGCGCTTAAGGCACTCAGCCGATTTTATTTTGGCAACCAGCTCAAGGGTGCACGGCACACCTCGGCTTGGCTGTTGCCTGTTGCATGCAAAATCGCGACCTATCTTAACTAACCTAGCTAACTATTCATATATGTATGAGTTGTTGAAACGTATATGTGTACCAAGCATACACGCCTCAACAACTCCTCCATATATTTATTATCGGAAAATTTAAAGTTTTTCAGCTCGATAAGGGAAAAGAAAGTAAACCCTTCCACGTTCATGTGTAAGCGTGTAGGCGTGCACGTGTGTGTAGTGTTGTAGCGAAAAAACATCGCGATTTTGAAACATTTTTCATATGTGCTTCGCTCCTATTGATCTTAGCGTGATGATATATAGCCTATAACCATTCTCGATGAATGAGCTATATAATAATGAATTTCAAATCGGACCAATAGTTCCTGATATTACCACCTACAACGTCACAACATCACAACGTCACAAACTTTACCTCTTTATAATATTATTATTAACCATTATTGTTTATGAACTTATTTATACATATAATAATTAACTTTATTGTTCTTTAGCAAAAACAGTTTGTATTTTTTAACCTCTTTTTTACTATTTTTTTAAATCCTGGAGAACTTGTACTGATTGTAAGCTTTGCTCCATATAATTAATGAGAGTGCAAATATAGATTATGAAAACTACTCGCTTCGCAGCTTATTGCTATCCGAGTACAATATTAAATAAGTCTATAAAATCATGTCTTGGGATATAAAAAAAGCAATTTTACACTGAACGTTTATTAAAGAACTAGTTCATATATTTCTAAGGTACAACGCTTGCTGGTTAACTTTAAATTAATTGTATGACCGGTATAACTAACTTCTGTTCTAGAATGGTACATATTTTCCGGTATCCAATATATTATCAGAATTAAAGTTTCGGTAAAACTTCTTCGGTGTTATTACAAAGAAGTTAAATACGTATTAAATACTTGCTTTACAAACGCATGGGTAATTAGTTATTAAATACACCTCGCTCGCCAAACGTTCAACATCTTGCTCTTTTATCTCTGTTTGGTAAGGTTAGGTTAAACTTGCGAAAAAGATAACACGAGCTTGCCGCGTAGCGGTCGGCGAGCATGGTGCATTTAATACGTAAGTACCGAAACTTTTTTGATGCAAGTATTCTTAACGTATTCAACTTTTTTCTAATGACACGGAGTATTTTTTTAATATATCTGACCTTTCATACCATTTTCGTCCGCAATATTTCAAGGACCTAGCTATATATATAAAAAAATATGATAAACAAATCATACAAATGAAGACACGAATAATGTTTTATCATCAATTTATTCAGATAATAGTAGGCAATTTTGTAATATATTAGCTTTTCTTTTTACTCTCACCACCCACAGAGAAATGATATCAAAATAATATTTTGATACCGAAATGAAGACACATCAAAGTACTGGGAAACCATCGAAGTATTAAATTACATTTCGAAGGTACCTATAGCGTGAAATGAATGTGACGTGTTTATATTCACACGTGTAAACTAGATTAAGTCTCAAAACCAATAGGTATGATGTAAATAACGATTTCAGTGAGGAATCTATGAGGACAATTTTTTTTCAAACTGACTACGCTATTGACATATCTTTTTTTAAAACATGGGGAAATCCCTAACAAATACCCATCCCGTGGGACAGCTGAGGATGGGTTATGTCCGATTTGCACGGACTAAAACCCCATGGTGCCTTCATACAACTTATTGGCGGGGGAGCAGGGACAGCCGACTGGCACTGCGTCTGCTCCCCCGACGGGTGTGTGCCCTCTAAGAGGCCCTGACTGCGGTCTGAGGGGGTCCAAGATGGTAGACCCCTCAAAGAGAGAATGGGTGTTAGACCGCCCCTGATGAACTGTGGGAGTCGCATCGGCACAACGCACCTCTACCACATGGGCCTCTGCAGTTTAAACTGCCAGGGCGACGACATGCCCGTATCCATCGCCCCCAGTCCCCATCTATGGCAGCCGGAGGTCATCCCTTACCCATCGCAGCCGTTTGGTTTGTCGACCGCGGGAGGGGAGTCTAGCAGTCCGCTCAACGCTATTGACCTAGCAAGGTCTTATCAGCTTCACTGGACTACTAAGGACAAATATTAAAAACAATAACTGTTTGACTTATGGCACCCTATTTTTATAATCCGAAACGAAAGTAATATAGACTAGTACGTGAGGATTAATATAGAGTGGTGGAAATTATGACCAGTCTTGCATCTGCCCCTAAATCTAAAGTGAAAATTTATAAGACCTGCCATGGTATCTTGATCTCATAGGCTACAATGAAAGTCTTTGTTGAAAGAAGAACAAACGTACAAAATTTGCAAATGCCAAATGGTGTAACTAAAAAGGATGAAATTAAAAATAATTCCATCAAAGCAAGTATGAAAGTAGCGTGCGCCAGCGACAAAGAAATTACCATGTAAGGTGGTATGCACATATTATGACGTCATAAAGGGCATGTAGTTACAAATGTAAGGCTATAATCACCAACGAAGTTATGGATGGAAAATGTAATTAATGTTGTGTATATGAGCCATGTGAATTCTGATTATTAGGTTATAAAGAAGTTGGAAACATCTTAAGCGACTTTATTTGGAACTAGTTTCTCCTTCTAGAGGGGTCCGGGCAAGTCAGATATAACCCACTCTCTGCCCCGGGAGGGTGGTGTATCCATAAGGAATTTTCCCAGCTTAAAAAAGGTGTCCTTGACAGGGCAAGACAGTATTTCATACCAGGACATCGTTTGCTACTTTATAAGGTCAAATTCCTCCCAGACGGAATACTGTTCACACCTTTGTATTGGAGCGCCTAAATATCAGTTGTTTCCATTTGACCATATCCAGTGTAGAGCGGCACGAATCATCGGCGACGAGGTAATATCCAGTCGGCTCGATTCATTGGCAATCTGTAGGGACATTGCGTCTCTTTGCGTCCTTTATCGCATCTACGATGGTGAGTGTTCAGAGTTGTTTGGATTGATATTTGCCGCTACATTCCACTGTCGTATAACCCGCCTGAAACTGTAATATCATCCACAACACCTCACTGGACGGAGGTTTCTTTTAATTTAATTTGATACAAGAAACGAGCCTACTCCGTTCTCACTCAAGAAATGAGCCTACTCCTTTCTCACTCAAGAAACGAGCCTACTCCTTTCTAAAGAGCCGGCAACGCCCCTCGTGTCACAGGTGGCCATGGGCGACGATAATCATTTACCATCAGGTGACCCGCATGTTCGTTTGCCGCCACTGGTATAAAAAAAAGGTTTTCCACGGTGGGGTTCTCGAGATTATTTCTTAGTTGATCTTGTGGAATCGACTCTACTAGTTACAAACCATTAAGAAACAAGCGTACATTTCTATAAAAGGGCGGCAACACATTTGCGACTCCTCTGGTGTTGCTAGTGTCTATGGGCGCCGATGATCACAAGCCATCAGGTGACTCGCTTGTTCGTTTGCCCCCAATGATAAAAAGGGCTTATACCTATAAACTATAAAACAAGATAGTCTATTACTCACTGAAACTTACAATATTATTACTTAATTTATAGTATAAACGAAACGAACAAGAAAGGCAATCGTTGAGTTTAATTTTATAAAAATGGGACATTTTACGACTTATCTGAATTTTATTTTATTGATCACCTTATAAGTGTTCGTATGTGTATTTAACTATGTATTTAATCGTAATATACATAAACTAGCTAAATACTTTTCATGTTATAAATTGTAGATAAAGTTTATTTATCTAAGGCAATAGATTAACGTCGAATGAGATTTAATGAAAATTATGAACTTTACGGTCTTTGCGATGTCAATAGTTTAATATATAAGGTAACGTTATTTACCACTCTACATTACTGTACTTTCTTACATCTTAGAAGGAGTCAATCGTAAAAAATAATTTTGCAAATAGTGAACATAGAAATTTCGTTTCATTCTCATAATTTATTCGTCTCTGTTATTTCTATTCCATTGTGGTGATTTATTATTTAAATATGAACAATTACTTTATATTAATGTTGTAATTTTACTCAGTATTAAGATTTCAGAATTAGATTATAAAAAATACCTAACTTCAAGATTATAATATCCTTTATCTGATATGTGTACAGTTCTTACATTTGAAAAAAGTGTTATAAATTCTGTTTTTTTTACAAGATTGGAAAATTTTCTTACATACATTTTTGTTAGAATTTACGGGTTTCAACTATGCATGTTTTCCTGTGAGGAATTAGTAGTGTATTTCTATGAGATGGGTTGATTTTTGAAATATCAGCAAAAAAAAAACTAAAACATAAGTTTTTATTAGTATTTTTTGTTTTTGTTTCTTTCAATGAGCTGCTGAGATTTTCTGCCTATAACATTATATAATTCTCCCTAGATCTTTTATTTAAAATTTGTATAATTCATCTCTTACAAAATTTGTAATGAATTATTTTTTTATTTATTATTATAATACAATTGTGATAATTTACCATTCGTTTGTGATAAAATCCTGTCTTAGTTTTAAGGTCTTGCAAGTAATAATTTTCACCTGACACTACTTCTGAGAAAACCATTCTATCACGGTGATAATTATAGTTTACTTTACAATCAAAGGCTGATTGTTTTTCATATCTTTTATTGTGACAATTTTTAAACTGGTTTGTTTTTTTTTAATTATTTAACTATACAGACCCGTCATTAAAATATTTTTTAAAGTATACACTTATATATTAGGAACTAAAATTTAGCTTTAGTAAAGCTTTTATATCATATAGTAGGCAAACGAAAATGCGGGTTAACTGTTGTTAAGCGATCACCGCCGTCCATAGACACTAGCAACCTCAGAGGAGTCGCAAGTGCGTTGCCAGATTGTGTTTGGGGGAATGGAGAAAAGGGGAGAGGGAAAAGAAGAGGAGAGTGGCGGAGAGGGGAGGAGAGGGGAGAGGGGTCTCTGACCAAACGAAACGCAACAATGCAAGCACTGTTGCTTCACTTTCTGTGAAAGGGTGGTGCTACCCCGGACGAGCCGACCCATTCATGCTGAAACCAATAATAGCTTCAGCGTGGCTCTACCTCCTCCGAAAAGCTTAGTTAAAATGTATTGGTGGTTGAAACAAAACTAATATCGTTTTAAATATGAATACACTATGATATAAATCAAGGCAGTCGAATCATCCCAATAATAACAAATCTGAGATCAAACCGTGTTTGGTTCAATAAATTTGAACAGACCTTGACAGTCTATTAAGCTAGCTTTCTCGCGAGTTTCTATTTCCATTAAGATTAAACTGGTATTATATTAGGTCTAAGTATGGCTAGGACATTGGCAAATTAGTTTCCATTACGCTTGATATAAACTCTCCAGGCATATACAAAGAGCTGTATTGTTTAATACGTATGAAGCAAATTAATTCCTTCAAAGTTGAGAAATAAATATGTATATCTCTAACTGATGTAGGTTTAATTCGTTTATTTCAATAAAATAAGAATAAATGTTAATGGCATTTAATTAATAACATAATTTCAGATGGATTCGATCATTTGTATTGTAATTAAAAAGCTGTAGATACGTTACTTACATGATATTTTGACAAAACAAATGGCACGATAACGCACACGTATGTAAAGTAATATTGTAACGCCACACTGTCTTCGATAAAATGTGGAAGTAAGATGGCATATTCTCAATATCGGTGGTGAAGAGGAAATAGCTATATATTTTAGATATGAGTGGATTGACGGGCAGCCGTCAGAAATGAGCTAGTTAGCTAAGTTTTAACAAGGCGATGTCGAAGCGCTTATGATGTATCTACAGCCTTTTAACCGACTTCCAAAATGGGGAAGGATACTATGTTTGGTTGTATATTTTTAAGCTATTGCATAGCTTCTATCGCGGGCCTTGAGCGTGGAGACCGAATCCAAAAATTCCGTAACGAAAAAACCTAACACGCCCACTCTGCCTACCATGTAGCTCGGCCGAGCGATCGCTTAACGTATACATGGTACGACTGTACAAAGCTCGCACGGATCGAGACGAGCTGCTCCGAAATCGGACGAATACGTAATCAGCTGTTTGTGAGAAAGTATACTGGTGTATAGGTATTTATCATCTATGTACAACAGTGAATATCTGTACTCGTATAATTTGTGTATAAAGTGTTTTCCTGAATAACCTACATGTATTGTAAGATAATAAAAATATTTTGAACAATATTAACTTCTCATTTATTTAATAAAAGAAAAAAAATTGTTTTCTTGTCGGTCACCACGCTCAAAAAGTGTAACTTGAATTAATATCAAAGAAAAAAAAAACAAAGGAAAAAAAGTACTGCATAAATAAATTAATAAATAGTTATAATTGCATAAGTTAATAAAAAATGCTATGCAATAGCTTTACCGCGGCAGTCCCCGAGTGCCACACGTATTTTTTTTATGTATGTTAATCGATATCTCCGTCAATTGTGAGCCGATTTATATTATATTATATTTTTTTTAGTTACAATATCATTGGATTCTATAGTAAAATATTCTATAAATGTCAAATTAACATCGTTTATGTTAGTTCCCGGTCTCGGTCAACGACCAAATATAGTACGTACTAGTATGTGAAACGTTACTTCCAATAAGTTCCGTCCTTTGATAAGTCTATTCAGTGAATCGTAAAAAGCCGAAATGCTATAAGAGATTCGGCGACAATTCTGGCTATGATATCCTTTTACAAAAAAGCTTACAACTTTATTTTTACGAAATACATCGTAAAAATATGGTAGGTGTGAATCAAATATTTTTATTCACGACTACAGTGACTCTAATATTGGAAAACTTTTTTTGTTTAAGCGGATGTTAGAAACCACCAAAGAGTCATATTGGTAATATTCTCACTATGAAGGTACCGAGTCTAGATGCCTCAGGAATGTAACCTCAGGGACAGCCATTGTATATGCAACTACCTAGTACTATTCTCTGTCGTAATTGCAGGCTGTCGTGACGATGGGCTATTTGTGGAGGCTCGTTTCTAGTTGTTTTGCATGATTGTTCCGTACTTAACATAAGGTAGTAATTTGTCACAGGAGAACCTCTAGAGTAAATAGGTATAAACAATTACTTTTGACCGATTTATTTAAAGTTTATCAACATATGTAACTCTTCCAGAACTATTACATTTATATCAATAGCCTAAAGCTGATTAACATGTCCTCTTTCAATAAATAACGCAAATCGCAACGACATTCACGGATCATTGGATTACAGTATCCACAATTCGATCCAGCGGTCAGGAAATTCGGATATCCTCGGTAATTTGACGCGTAATAAATTGATTTTCCTATTTAGATAGGCCAATACTATTTTATGTCCATTGTTATCTCCTACGTTTACAAATTGTAGCTTGGACGTAACTTTCGTTTTTACTAAATCGTCTGTCTAATAATACAAGAGTGTCTTTATTTCAGTAGAAGTATGTCGAAGCTAACTTTAAATTATACCTTATTATATTTTTATAAAGGAAATTGCTATTTTCTCAATAGCATTTCTACAAATATTTTAGGAATTGTGGACACAGTGGGAGATGATGTTTTTTAATAGTAGCTGCATGATTTGCTCACTTGCGTTGTATAAGGACTCCAGCACATTGTTCAGATTTTAGTAATCAGTGAAATCAGTCAGAATTTTATCAAAGGAAAGTTCTTTTAAAATATTTTAGCAATGCACACGGATTGTTCGACATTAAGTTCATTATGTTTATTATTCATTATATATTTAAATTCATTATTATACACGTTAATAACAAAAAATAGTGCCTAGCGCCACCTATTAGTGCTTTATAAAAAATGGATGGTATAAAATCTTATGCCATGAAAAAAACATTAATGTATCATTCGTAATGAATAGTCAATACGTTGAAAAAGATTATAGATCTCAGATATAGCAGGTGAAAGGTTAAAACTTGCAGTATTCTAGGATATAACACTTCCTAGTCACACTTAACATATAAATATTATCAAACCACACTTAATTCTATACATGCGTTTCACTCAACACAACATTAGCTCTCGCTTGCTCAGCAGCATTTCATTATTTTATTAAAGTTTTTCCCATTGTTGTATATTGCGGTCACAGGTACTTTTATGTGTTAACTATTTCAATTAAAAACCTTAGTGTTGTCCAACGGTGAGGGTTAGTGGCTACAACACAGTTATTAACTACAGCAGTCACTACCGCTCATGTAATTATAATTATAATATAATTATAATAACATAATAAAATAAAAATAATAATATCAAGACAAATATAAATAAAGGATAAAGAGAACCTAAGTTAAAGTTTGTTCTAAGACTTTTAAAATAACAAACACAATCGTAATAAACCTAGAAGTAATAACTGGTGCTGAAGGTTGTAAGGGATGTCCCGAAGTTAATAATAACTGTCGATAATAAAATGGATAATAAACCTTTTTTGTTCTTGCCATTCCCACGTTCACTTTCAAGTGAAAGTGAAATCACCCGAAAGTCATTGTCGCTACCTACATACACGCTTAGAGGAGTGCGTAAAATTTTTGTATTTTTTAAGATAATTATGTCAAATAGCACTTATTTCTTATATTAATTTAGGACGAGAATCAAGTGCGGATTATTCTACATAAATATTGCTACTGTCTAAACTTTCAGCCTGTACAAACTACAACCATTTATATTTGGTTAATTTATATATTTCTTTTAATCAATAGATGAATAAAATAAAATACTTTCCTCTTGAGAATTTTTCTAAATGGTGCAACAGAAATCACGATTATTTATGCAACTCATTCAAGTCTCCGTAAAGCTTCGTATTTGATACGAAATATTTGCGAAAGAAGATTCGCTACATTTCACGATGAGATGGGTGTTTTGATCTGGATTGTACACTTTATTATATACCTACAATTTTTGAGAACTGAGTACAAGGAAAACAGGCAATACTTTTTTTAAGGTCCAGATGATATTATGACCCACTTATTTCAAATTTTTACAATATTTTAAAAACAGAAATATTTTTTAATTTTAATTATCCAATGTGATATACTCGTATGCATATTTCGGTTACTATCTTTGATTATATACACGATTAATATAATCAAAAGGAACGATGTATAAAATCAGTTGATTTTTTTTAAATATAATATTGGTTAATTTATGCAATGTATCAATTTTTAAATGACATATATATCATTGTGTACAAAATTTCATTTCAGCTATGATTAAAAACAAAACTTCACCTGTCCAAATGTAATAAAAATGAGTTAAACTGTTTTTCAGTTATATCCGTGCATACAAACAAACAAAATTAACATCCTATTCGTAATTAGTGGTCTTTATTATAAATTATCTTTCATGTAATTTTCTAAAAACAAAAATAGAAATGTTTACATTTCTTATAAATAGTCAATGCACTTTTAAAAGTGGATATCTAAACTTCCCATTTAATATACCTGAAAGATATCTTTTAGAACTAATAAAAAATGTAATTATATAATGTTTGTTATCCCCAAAAGAAAAATGTTGCTGAAATAATATTATAAGTTACTTGAAGAGTATGTTTATAATATTAATTTTGTTAACAAAACAACAAAATATTATTTAAAAAATCGCAAAAATAATGAATATTTTAAAATGTTCTTGTATAATAAAACAGTATTACGGATCGGATACATTCTTAGCAAATATAATATTCCGACGCTTCGCATTACGCGTGCGACAAGTATTACATTCTCCTAACTCAGTCCTTGGCAAAAGTCTCGTGAGTCACTATTCTATTTCTTATTTTCTAAGAATACGTTCAAAACTGCATTTGAATGAGTCATCGTTACAAAATGATGCTTAGGGAGCAATGACCCGATGATCTTGTGCACATTTATTGCGTAGGAACAACTCTCAATGACTGTTGTGAATTAAATTTATTTATTTACTGTTATCTACAACGATTACAATACGAAGTCCCTTTTCGTTTCTATTTCTGTGTTAACTTAATATTTCTAAACTATACAACGGATTTTCATACGGTTTGGGGAATTTATTCCTTAAGTTTTATAAGTATAATGCGTGTATAACATTTTTTTTCCCATAGGAGGTAAACGAACAGAGTCACCTGATGTTAAGTGATCACCGCCATCCATAGACACTAGCAACACCAGAGGAGTCGTAAGTGCGTTGCCAGCCTGTGTTGGTGGGGGAAGAGGAGGGGAAGAGAAGAGTGGGAGGGGAGGAGAGGTAGTCCTCCAGTGCTCTCACTGACCGAACAAAACGCAACAATGCAAGTACTGTTACTTCACGTCGGTTTTTTGTAAGAGGGTGGTACTATCTCGAGCGAGCCCACTCATTCATACCGAAACCAGCAATAGCTTCAGCGTGGCTCTACCACCTAAAACATTATACACTTATATAGTATGACAATATAAATTAGAGAAGAGGGAACGTATTTTAATGAAATCGTAAGAAGATATTTGGGGTGCTTTTATGGTAATGTTGATTAAACCTTATGAGATACATAAAAATACCACAGAATTATGTATGTATAGAGAAAAAATCGCGATGACATATAGTCTTTTACATTCTTTTGGTTCGAAATATAGAGGTTACATAGAAAACTTTCCGGGACTTTTGAAAATAAGTGATTTTATAGATTTCAATGTGCTCCGAATTTCAACTTTTGGTATCTTTGCCACTCGCATCGCTATATTGGAAAAGGGTGTCCACTAACAGTTTTAAACAATATCTCCTCTCTAAATAATTTTACGACAAAAAGGTTTATAGTCTAATTTTGTTTATAAGTTATGAGCTGTGGCTAAATTGAAATTCGGAGAGAGCACATCGAAATTTAATGATTCGAAATGACAATTAGTGCAAATTTGTCAAAGTAACCGGACACTGGCTTGGCTATATCTTTCCACGTAGTTCGGGCTAAAGTGTAGAGATAAATACTTTTTAACTGTACGCATTGCATTCGACGTATTTATGCTTTATTTGAATGCTTCAGGTAAGTGGTATTAACTGTTAAGATCCGGTGACGCTATAAAAATATTAGTAATTTTAAAAAATATATATACATACATAATATATGTATTAACTATTCGTCTTTGAAATGTAACTGCACGTGTACTAGAGTATTCTTTTCCATTGTATATTAATCCGTATTTATTGTTTTCAAAACTAGTCACTTTTAAATCAGCCTTTTTTTACGTGGGGAAATTCCTTATGGATACCCCCCTCCCGGGGGAGAGGGCGGACTATGTCTGACTTGCACGGACCGAAACCCCACGGTGTGCCGACAGACCGTGTTGTTGGGGCGGCAAGGGATCGATCTAGGCTATTCCCCTTGTAGAGCCGCCCCAACGGTCGCCGCCGCAGGTGGCCGCCGGGCTCATACCCACAGAGAGACAGACTGGGCACACACCAGCTGCCTCCCCTCGTCCGCCGGACCTGTGCAATGAGGAGATGAGCCCCCCGGCCCATCCCCTCAGGTCCGGCTACAGTGGCAGGAGGAGTTGGGCAAAGCGCCGCCTCCTCCTGCCGGTCCTCTGTTGGTGGAGAAGGCCACTCAGAGGATCCACCTCACGGGCCCTCTCCGGCGCCTCCTTCTGCGAGATGGCCTCCTCGCAGAAGGAGGCCATTGCTCGCCACGCCTATTCGCTGCCGAGCATGGCGGAGACCACACTCGGCAGCGACAAATTCCTTCCTATCGCCGCCGTTGGAGTGCGGCCTTTTATATCAGCCTTTCGTAACCTAAATGTACACTAATATTATAAATAGGTAAAGTTTGTGACGTTGTAGGGGTTAATCTCAATAACTACAGGTCCGATTTGAAAAATTCTTTCAATATTATTAGCTCATTTATCGAGAATGGTTATAAGCTACGTATCATCACGCTAAGATCAATAGGAGCGGACCACCAATGAAGAATGTTTCAGAATCGGGGTTTTTTCCTCTTGAGAGCTTTCGCTGCGTGTTAGAAATAAAGGCTATCTTTATTCCACGCGAACGAAGTCGC
>JACEII010000003.1:8390728-8451567 GCA_014332785.1 Antheraea mylitta
CTATCTTTATTCCACGCGAACGAAGTCACGAGCAGAGGTTAGTAAATATATAAAAGTAAAATTTATATGTGATTAATACCTTAATTAATAAATATAAATTTAAAACCTTTTAGTTTCATAAACATCATATTTTATGCGATAATTTTCTATAGTTATTTGTGCGTTCATATAATCACTAAATTTATAATTCGAAGCAATAAACCACAAATATATTTAGACATGTTTCGAAATCTGTGTTTTCCGGTTATTTATTAACTAGTTATAACAGATCTCTCTTATCGAAATCGCGTAAAATCGTATAAAAAATTGCGTATCTCCATTAAATCGATCCGCTACCATGTGTTTTCGTAAACAGTCAAAGCCCCTGTGCATGTTAATCAAATTTAGATCTCACGCGATCCGCATTTTTACCTAATCTACTGTTGTGAATTTGTTTTATTTTCTTTTAAAGAGAACTCTGTGTAGAACATTACACTATAATCTTATTTAAATTATTAATCGCTTTTTATATTATAGGGGGCAAACGAAAAGGTGGCCCACCTAATGTTAAGTGATCACCACCGTCCATAGACACTTGTAACACCAGGGGAATCGCAACTGCACTGCCAGCCTATGTGGACGGAGGGAGGAGGAGGAAGGGAAGAGAAGTGGTGGGCCTCCAGCGCTCTCACTGATCGAACGAAACTCAACAGTGCAAGCATTGTTACTCCACGTCGGTTTTCTGTGGGTCGGGTGGTACTACCCCGGGCGAGCCAACCCATTCATGCTGAAACCAGTAATAGGTTCAGCGTGGCTCTACCACCTAATCACCACCTAAATCTCGATAATTGTATAGTAACTTTTTATTATCTTATTTGATACTTTCATCTGAATTAAGTTTTTTTTTTCTTTTTAATCAACTGTAAAAAGTATATTGTAACACTATATTGTAGATTTTATTGTAGATTAAAATTCAACAAAATATAAAGAAGTTAAAAACTATAAATACGTATAAAAATAAGTCAAACAACTCCCAATTTGAAGAAAATTAAATTTGTAATTAAAAATTGCAATTAATTTAGAGTGCCTTTGATTTGACTCTTATAGTGAAGGGAAGAAGTGTTAGGGCCTCCCCCTAGGCACTGTAGGTCCCCTGTGAGGCATTGCACTTCGCCTACAGTTTCCTTTTGGCCCGGACTCCAGAGTCCGTTAAATTAAAAAAGACGCGCCCCCCTGCCCCTCTGGCAAGGATGTTTCAAATGTCTTCCTGGCCGCGCGCGCTTTCGGAAGTTCATTTCGAAGTTATGCCCGGACATCATTACTGAGTACGACCGCTTCTGTAGGGAAGCGGACGACTATTTTCAGGGCGGTCCAATGCCGTCACTCGTCTCTGCCTCGGAAGAGGACTTCGATAGGAACTCTTTCGCAGCGCTCCTGAAGGACCCTCAGTCCTTCGGGAGTACCCACCCTGCCCCGACCTCTTCTCGTTCTTCGTACGAGGAATGCTCCGATATGGAGCAAGACCCCCCCGCCGGGAACGACGGCTTCACCGTCGTCACCCGGAAGTCCAAACAGCGTAAGAAGCGCGCTAACTCTTCATCAGACACGGAAGGCCCTAAGCCTTCAAAGATATCCAACGTCAATGGCGCGAAAGTGCCAAAGACGTCGCCCACGCCCTCCGTACCGGCTCCCTCGAAAGCTGCGAGTCCCGCAACTTCGAGCAAGAAGCGCCGTCCCCCTCCGCCCGTCACGATCCAGGACAAGGCGTCCTGGCTCGATATCTCTGACCTCCTGAAGGAGGCAGAGATCCCATTAGCCACTGCCGTGAGTACCCGAACGGGTATTCAGGTAAAGGTTAACACCTCAGACCTTCATCGCAATCTTACGCGCTTTCTGCGCGATAAGAAAATTGCGTTTTTTACCTATGCGCTCGAAGAAGAGCGCATGCTTCATGTAGTAATACGCAGAGTCCCCGCCCAGATTCTCGTAGACGATGTCTACGAAGACCTCCGGGAACAGAGGTTCCCTGTCAAAGAAGTCCACCGTATGCGATCTGCGCGTAATCGTGAGCCCTACGACATGGTGCTCGTTATTCTCGAACGCTCCGTCGAGGGCAAAAAAATCTTTAATCTCTCGATCCTCTGCGGCCTCTCCGGCATCACCGTGGAGCCGCCGCGTAAAACGTCCGTACCCTCGCAGTATCACAACTGCCAGGAATACGGACACTCCGCACTTAACTGTCACCGGAGTCCCAGGTGCGTTAAGTGCCTGGGCGAACACTCCACTTCGCAGTATTCGCGCACCAAAGACTCGCTCGATCCTCCGAGTTGTTTTTTTGTGCCGCGGCCTGGGTCATACCGCGAATTATCGCGGTTGTCCCAGCGCCCCGCGCTCAAGACAGCCCCGATACGCGAGGCAGGTTTCGCCTTCCAGGGCGCCTGCGGCATCTACCCGCCCCCGCCCCCCACCTCTCGACTCTCGACAGGCCTTTCCGAGCCTGCTGCGCGCGCTACGCGCACCGGCAGCGTCCGCACCTGCGCCTAACACAACCCCCCTCCCCGCGCGCACCCCTCCGCATCGCAACGCGACTCGATCCCAGACTCCAGGCGGCGAAGCCCTCACAGGCCGACCCCGCAGTCTCTCTTTCCGGCATGGACTGGTCCACCCAGCTCCTAGTTTTTCACGAGATCTCAGCATACGATGAGGTCGCGAACGACCCCAAACAGGGCCCCATTCGCGCGATCGTGAAATTTCCCGCCATCGCGGCTACGATTCAACGGCTCGCGCGCGCCGCCGTCTTGAAAAAATAATAATTTTTCAACATAAGATAAAGTAAACTCGTATGTTTGCGTCTATCTTCCCCTAAACCGTTAAAAATTCGTAATTTCTATTTTTAGATCCCGGCACTGGTGCCGCCCTCTTACATTGTAAATTCGATCTCTTTCTTTCATTTTTCTGTGGCCGGCCACATCGCGTATCCCTGTCCCGTGCGTCATGGGCAGAGAGCTATCGTTTTTATACCCGCACACTATTTGTTCGCGTTTTCTTGGTAATGTCTTTGTTCGAGGCCACCCGGGTGGACGCAGAGATTTTGCTATCGCGATATAGTACGCACCACATCGATTTTACACATACATAGTTAATCAGACATGCACCTTACACACCTGGTGGAAGGGTTTACTTTTTTTTTCCTTATCGAACTGAATCGAGTAAGTTTAGTTTATCTCTCTTCGAATTACATGTTGTGTTTTTGTGTCATGCAATTTTTAATTGTATGATCCAAAAATGGATACATGTATTAGCTTAGCATAGTTTAGCTAGGATAGATCGGGTTTTTCTAGGTAACGGCCAAGCCGAGGTGTGCCGAGCACCCTTGAGCTAGTTACCAAAATAAAATCGGTGTCTTAAGCGCTCGCCTTAGTAGTCCGGTGAAGCTGTAAAGGCCAAACAATTAAGGCCAAAAGCGTAGTCAGTTTGAGAAAAAAAGACATAGCTAAGCTCAGATTTACATTTACAATACATTAATCCTTGTTTTGGTACGTAATCAAATATGTAAAGGAGATTATACATTTAATTTAGGTAATAAAAATACTCATACTTAGTTCCCTCATTATAATTGGTTTAGGCTTAGAATTATAAGAGATTGAATTAAAATTATTAGAAAAATAAACTTTCTAAAAAGGTTAAACTCGGTTTTTGAAGTTCGGGTACTGATACGTAGGTATCATAATAAAATTTATCAACAAAAACTCGATTTAACGAACCTGCATACTGCAAAGGACTGGGACAAACGGTGCGCCGCAATACAAGCCACCATGACACGCCTGGTTGCTAATACAAAAACAATCATTTTGTCTTGTGTTTCCATCCATATTAATCATTTTTATTTTACAAAGTAAATTTAATTTAGTTGAATATTTTTTTAAAGAATATAAGTTTAGCTTCACAGCTCCTAATAAGTTATTCATATACATAAGGATCTGATACAGCGAGTTCAGTAAGGACACATCCTATTATCGTAACTGGCTGGTCGAACATACAGGGTGAATTGTAAATGCATTTTTCTGCAAGTATGCCATACATTACGCTAACAATCGTTCTCGGCGGAACTGTTCAGTCGTCCACAGAACGAAACCCTTGTTTACTGAACACTATATCTAACGTAAGACACGCGACGTAGTGGGAATATTACTAAGAATATAAATAAAGATACAACTTCAAAGAGAAGATTTTCATTGTCGTTGTGACAAAGGCAAATTCACAAAGTTTATTATGCCTTTTTTTTGTTTTTCAAATTGTTATGACTGTGAATCACTTTCTCAAAATAGTACAATAAAGAAAGCATTGTAAATGCAGTAAATACTAAAGTAAACATGAAGTAAATCCACGTGTAATCAATTTAATCCGAATGTGTTTTCTTATATCGTCATTCGTCTTCTATAGTTTGGGTGTTGCCTCGTACTATGTTTTTATCGAGAAAAATAATTTACTTTTAAAAGGCGATAGCTTAGAAGACCATGCAAATTTTGATAAATAAAAGAGATATCTTAGTAGTAGCGGTGAGATATATCGCCGAATGACAACAAGTACAATAAAGTTTTATAGATTATACTAGCGACCCCAGCAGACAATTTCCCAGCCCATCTCCATCTATCGGGTCCAAGTCTAAACCATTCTTGAATCCATATGAACACACACAAAAAAAATTATAAAAATCTGTACAGCAATTTAGGATTTCAGTCACATACACACGGACAAGCGGATTATATATATAAAAATATATTACAAATACATTCTAACATAATCATAGCGTAGTGGTAGAGAGTTTGAGACTTTCTTGTTCTTGGGCTGTTCATCCTGCATTTAAAAATCTCTCACTATGTAGCGACGGTTGCGTTCTAACAGTTGCGTTCGATGATCAGTCTCCTTAAATTCATACAGTGTTATTTCAAAAAAGTTAAATACGTATTAAATACTTGCTTTAAAATGGTATCGTACTAAATGCACAGCGCTTGCCCGACTCAAGTTCGCGTTTTACTTTTTTCGCAAGTCTAACCTAACCTAACCAAAGCGAGACAAAAGAGCAAGATGGCGAACAACAGCGAGCGCGGTGCATTTAAAACGTAACCTTTTTAAAGCAAGTGTTCAATACGTATTTAACTTTTTTTGTAATAATACCGATATTGTTTGATATTGACTAGATACAAGATAGAAGAACTAGATACAAGACTAATAATGTTTCTTATATTTTGTTTGTATATATCAATATGTGTAGGTGGACAGATAATATTAAAAATAATACAATAAAATATAACTTTTACTTACAAGGTGAACGTTAACAAAAATTCTGGTCAAAAGTTTTAAAGACAAGTTAAGAACTATATTCAACCAGTTCATTCAAGCGGAGCGTGCTACACAAAACTTAATTTAGTATTTATACCATAAGAAATTGTAATATCATGAAACATGTTAATCGTACGGGCTAAATTTTACACTAGCTAAAGTTAATAAATAATTAGAGTTCCGTGAAAGGAACGTTGAAATAACGTTCGTTGAGTAAGTGAAAAAGATTTATTTGTTTCTCGAACTGACTACGCTATTGTCCTAACAAGATCTTAACAGCTTCACCGGACTACCACTAAATAAGAAAAGTATTACATTAACATTTAGATCTGCACCTATTTCTTACTAGAAAAATACATTTGCTTACCTTTCACCTAATTAGAATTGGTTTTCATAACAGAACAAAATGAAAACACGGCCAATAACATTTCAGAGATTTTTTCAATCCATTACCATCAACATTCAGTGCGAAATAATACTGCAATCCTATGCAAAATGATTACCTATTAGGTTGATTCTCTTGAAGATTGAGTTGACCGCACATGTACCATTGCGCGTGACGTACGATCATCGTAGTTCTATACTATACACAGCATTGAATCTTCAGCATTCGAATTCGACGTATTGTCTGTGATTATTTACACTAGTGGGGATACACGGACGAGCCTCTCAAATAATGTAAACTATTTTCAATTTTTCAGTATTTTCCATTAGTTACAATCTAAATAAATTTTACATTACATTAAATTGTATTTTGCACATATCTCCTTCCGTAGTACGTTGAGAGTGAACGCTTGAATAAATTATTATTAACCGTCTGTTATTCCACATGTTGCATAGGATTATTTAAATGAATAACCTGCTTTGTTCTACCGCTACTACACTGCGTGTAGGGATAATTTGAATAAGAAAGTAGAACTTTCTTTACTCTATCAGTCTAGTACATTGCATAGTACATAGTACATGGAAGAATATTATGTCCAAATGAAATCCTCAAGTATTACATTAGTAAGTTATTTCTTTATTTCTCTTATGTAATTGAAGAGATTACACACTTATTTTTGAGTTGCACTAATTTGCTAATTTTCAACTATGTACACTATATACTAACTACTATAATGTATCTATATTTTATTCTGCGCATTTGTCCGTAGTACACTTGAATACGCTTGCTAGGTCTGGAACCCGAACTATGACATACATATATCTCGTATCCAAAATATATAGATAAAATTTCTCAAATATCTTTGCTACCGCCTAAAACATAAATACTCCTCAGATGATTATTTGAAGTCATGCGGTAAATTTCATCTTCTGCCCCCAGCTACACGTCGTGAAATAGCTGACATAACCTATATGATGAGTATCATATCGGGTTCAACCGACTGTCCAGACCCTCTCAAAAATATTAGTTTTAACGTTCCTACTAAAGTTGTGAGACACTATACGCCGATCCATCTTCCATTGGTGTCCATCAATTATCGTCAAAATTCCTTTCTGTGTCGGGCGGGTACTAGCTTAAACAGACAAACCATTAAATTCAATTTTGATATATTTTGTATCAAACCAAAATCAGTAAGACTTGAATTTTTTTCAAAATGTAAAATAAGCGTTGACTTAGAAAACTGTAATCCACATAGTAATTATGTATCCGGATGCCTATTCGTGGAGACCTGAAAATGGTTTTTTGTTAACTATTTTTACCGTATCAATTCTTGTAAATTAATGTTGTTGGTATTTCTATGATAAATAAATAAATATTTACTCTAGTTATATATATTATCTTCAGAGGAGTCATACAATAAAAAATCAAGTGTAGATCTCCAGGATTGACTCTGATTTAAGTATCAATACAATAAATAGCAAAATAAGTCCAATTAGAGTGCAAAACGATAAGTCTACCTCCGCACAGTTGTGGTATAGCGCAATAGCCGTTTTCTTTTTGTATGTAATTTGATATCTTGGAATATTAAGAGTAATTGCTAGCTTCGTAATATATTGTAGTCTAAAAATAACTTTGCATTACGATATTGTGAATAAAAGTTTTCCTAAGCATGTGACTTTTCCATATTGGTAAAATGGTATTCATATTACGTAGTTTGATAGTGGTAGGGCCACGTTGAAGTTATTACTGGATTCACCATGAATGGGTAGGCCCGCCCAGTGTACCACTCTCACAGAAAACCGACGTAAAGTAACAGTGCTTGCATTGTTGCATTTCATTTGGTCTGTGAAAGCGCCATCGGCCCACATCCCCCCTCCCATCCTCTATCTTCTCCACTTTCCACATTCCTCCATTACCTCAAACACAAGCTCACAACGCACTAGCAACTATCCTGGTGTTGCTAGTGTCTATGGACGGCGGTAATCACTTTACATCAGGTGACCCACCTGTTCGTTTGCCTCTTATTATATAAAAAAATGAGCCGTCATGGGACGCCTGGTAGATATGAAAAATCGAAAATGTCTTGTATAAGTTATATTTCTAAAAGTACAGATTATGATAGGAATCAACTATAGCATAATGAAAAGATAAAGCATTACAAATTTGTTTCATAAAATGATGACTGTTTATTTATTTTATTACCTAAATATTCATTTTTATTAATTACAAAATTTCTACTGGGCGCAGACGCGGTGTGTTTTGGCGGCATTTATCAAAAGGCGCTAGGTCGTCGGCCCGTGCCGCGTAACACTAGTAGAACGAGTGGAAGACAAAACAATTTGAATTTTATGTTTATATAATACAGGGTTGCAAATGTTTTTGATTATTTCCTTAATAGTCCAAAGTTCGTGTTTTCGGTCGCCACTTCACTAAGGTAACGGTCAGGTTTACCAGCGCCTATAGATGTTTCACATCAAAAAAACTTATTTAAACTACACGTTTATAAAAGGTGTGAATACTGAGAAGAAATCTGACAGGGGAGAGTGGAAAAGGAAAACATGTTGTGCCAATCCTATTTAGGTGGAATATAGGTACGAGGAAAAGGTATTGGAAGTTGTTATAATTGACCCCGTGTATATGATTGAACAAAATAACCAAGAGAACAATAATATAATAACGTAGATAATTTTGAAATATCATTGTAATTTATTTACTTGATCATTATAAACCAACTAGCTGACCCGTGCCCACTTCGTTGGGCGGTAAACGTTTATAAAAAAACTACTTTTTGTGACTTAAATATAAAAGTTAGATAAATACTGTCTGTTACTTTTTTGTAAGCATTACAAAGTTCTCCAAATTTTCTCTAGAACTCAATCATATATCTCTCAACGTTAAGGCAGAGTTCGTAACAAATCTTGTCGTTGAACCGTTTTTTCCCCAACTTTGCAAATCCTACTTACACAAAAAGTCTTTTTATTTTTCGGGTTAATATATAGCCTATGATACTAACAAATAATGTGACTTTCTATTGGTAAAAGAATTTTCAAAATCGGCTTAGTAGTTCCTGGTATTATCCCCTACAACCTCACAAACTTAAACTCTTTATAATATTATTATAACTAGTGGGCGCTCAGTGGTCGACATTCGACCGTAGTTACTTGATCTTTTAAAGTTTGAACTTTATTAGAGTTCTTTTGTCAAAGGGTATACTTCTATAATCAAAGGTTTTCGCCATGGTTACTCAGTTATTTGCCATGATCTTTAATTATTAAAGCATTTTAAAAAATCCATGTGTAAATAAACATTGAAATTAATTATAAATTTGAAAAAAAATCACGTGGTAAAGCTCTCAAATTTTAAGCAAACATAACTTTACGAAAATAAAGAAATTTATCGCAACCCATGACACAATTATCAATTAATTTTACACGACACCATGGGTGAGTGGTATTTCTGGGTGATATTGAATTAAATGTAGTCTGTTCATTATGAGAAATAGTGATATGCCCAGGATCATCGTTTGGAAAAGTAATGGATCCACAATACAATCAAATGGTAAATTCAAGACAAAGATTTTTTTAATACTACCATTAGCATTTGAAAATAAGTTCTTTTTTGTTGCTAAATGAGGTTGAATTGCAACACTGTAACCGTGGAGGTCTAAGTCATGGATAACTTTTATGACCAAAATTCTTATTTTGATTATTCAAAGTATTATTTGGCTCATTTTTTTATTAAATCATCATTTGAAGTGAGTTCACCATAAAAAATAATAAACATTACAATAACAGATGTATTTTATAACGTCATTGTTGAATGTAGGATGAAAAATGGTAATTAGAACGTAAGAGTTAAAAAATACATACAGTCGAGCATAGCAACCTCCTTCACAACCTTTTTTGAACTTCGTAATTATTGACGGCTGTCAAAATGTCTTTTTTATTTACATTTGTGTATATGTTGTGTAAAATTTAAGCAGTAGTGTGAGTAGTGCATATTTTAATTAATTTAATGTACTTATAATGCATTTTATGTAAAATAAACAGCTTTCTGCACATCTCCGCCATATAAACTTTAACTGCCAAATTTCAAGTTCACACGTTTACGGGAAATAGGTTAAAAAGAGGTACAATTTTTTTGCTTTACGTATTAATATATAGATATAATATTATAGTGTATATAATATACGCGTATATATGCATATAATATATAATATAATAGTTTATAATATTAACGGAAGCCATATTTTATGAATAAATGTTTTTTTAGTAAACAAATCATTACTGGAGAAGTTGTTTAGTAAACATTTACCCAAATTAACTACAATTTGATTTAGCTTACATAAGCTAGCAATAGTCAATTCGGCGTATGAATCCCTCGAGATATCACAGATCCGGTGTCCTCACAGTCACGGGCAAGCCTAATGAGACGAGATAAGCAAATAGAAACTGATTTCCCTCGTGATGGTCTCTAATAGTGTGTAGGCTGTCAAGGACGATCATTTAGAGCGTTGACACGTGCTACTGTTTGTCGCTCTATTGGAGTACTTTTGTATAGACCTCCTTATGCTCTTACAAAGTAAGACGTTGCTTTAAAATACTTTGCTATAAAAATTCTAAATCAACTTTACAATTTAATCCTAAGAAATCATGAACATCAATACTTTACAGTATAAAATACCAAATGGGCTCGCAATCCACCAGACTTATAATACACCAGTTCGTTTTTGCATAAATCACATGATGTTGAGTGTATACATCAGTTTTGCTTTTCTCGATATAAGTAGGTCAAATGGTAAGCACCTATGTTTTATTGATTTAGAACGAGAATCGACTAATGATTATACTGTGAAAATATTGCTGGCGACTAACCAGTCGCGCTGTATGTCATGAAAAATTAGTCTGTGAAATTTTCTACTTAAAAAAATTACGTTGCATTGCCGTATGCTAAGCCTCTCCGACTTGAAGAGAACGACTATTTTTGAAAGAAATAAGCTAGAATCAGAAGCGATCTTTGTCGAAAGAGAAACTAAAAGTTTTTAAAAGAGAAAAAAAAAAACATGATGGGAATTGTCATTATATTTATTCCACGGTTATTCCGCATATACATTTATAGGTACATAATATTAAGCTATTGCATAGCTTCTATCGCGGGCCTTGAGCGTGGAGACCGAATCCAAAAATTCCGTAACGAAAAAACCTAACACCCCCCACTCTGCCTACCATGTAGCTCGGCCGAGCGTTCGCTTAACGCATATATTGTACGACTGTACAAAGCTTGCACGGATCGAGACGAGCTGCTCCGAAATCGAACGAATACGTAATCAGCTGTTTGTGAGAAAGTATACTGGTGTATAGGTATTTATCATCTATGTACAACAGTGAATATCTGTACTCGTATAATTTGTGTACAGAGTGTTTTCCTGAATAACCTACATGTACTGTAAGATAATTAAAATATTTTGAACAATATTAACTTCTCATTTATTTAATAAAAGAAAAAAAAAATGTTTTCTTATCGGTCACCACGCTCAAAAAGAGTAACTTGAATTAATATCAAAGAAAAAAAAAAACAAAGGAAAAAAAATACTGCATAAATAAAATAAATAAATAGTTATAATTGCATAAGTTAATAAAAAATGCTATGCAATAGCTTTACCGCGGCAGTCCCCGAGTGCCACACGTATTTTTTATTCTTTTCGGATTTTGTATAGTCAGTATCCGGATTCAAAAAGTTCATCACACGTTAATTTAGTTTAATAATTCGTACTTAAGCGTACCTTATCTTGATATGTACTTTATTTTAACACAATCATTATCCAATGCTATAAAGTTAGTTTGTCATACTATTGGTGTTTTGTTGGTTGAAAAAAAACAAATGACAGAAATGGATCCATAATCTATGATACTGAAATTGAGAATACTAAGACCTTCGTTGGAACTATGCTCTTTATCTCCTTGGTATACTGTTGGTGGGTGGGCGATGTCTCGAATAACATTTTACATCGCTTTTCTAGCAATTTTGTTCAGACTGAAACAATATATTTTTAAAGTGAGTGAAATATTCTTACAGTAAAGATATCTTTAAATAAAGCAGCTTACGTTGTGCTATTGCGTATAAACTGTGATCCAACCTTACAAAGATTAAATGTTTTTATAAGATACAGAATACAAAACAAATTATGTTAAAAAAAGCTTTTTTTTCATATAGGTAACCTCTGGAGAGACCATATTATTAACTCAAAAAAGGTGGTTTTCAATTCGGTTGTATTCTTTTAATGATTATTACCTCGTAATTTCGTCATCTAAAAACATATTTGGAAATTTAGGTTTTTATTTAAAAGGATATATTTTCAAGTGGATCTTATTTATATTTCGTTAGCATTGGAATTTGGATTTTGAAGGCACACTGAAAAACTCCTTACAATCGAATAGGAAATGTATAATGTTTGAGATTTTTTTTGTCATAGGAGGCAATCGACCAGACGGGTCACCTGATTTTAAGTGATCACCGTCGTCCATAGACACTTGCAACACCAAGGGAGCCGCATGCGCGCTGCCAGCCTGTGTTTGGAGGAAGGGGGAAGGGAGAGGGATGGAGGGAGGGGAGTTGGGCCTCCGGCGCTTTCACTAACCGAACGGAACGCAACAATACAAGCACTGTTACTTCATGTTGGTTTTCTGGGAGAGGGTGGTCCTACCCTGGACGAGCCGGCCCATTCATGCTGAAAACAGTTATAGCTTCAGCGTGCCTCTACCACCTATAAATATAGTATTAGTAAGCTTATAATAATCTAAGAGTAGTAGGTACCTAACCATCTCTCGCTGCCTGGCGTGGTTTCGGCCATGCTCGGCAGCGCGGACGTGCTGGCTGCTGTGGCCTCCTTCTGCGAGGTCATCATCTCACAGAAGGAGGCGGCGGAGAGGGCCCGGGAGGTAGATCCGCAAAGTGGCCCTCTTTGCCAAAGAAGAGCAGCGGGAGGGGCGAGGCGTAATGCCCGTCTCTCCCAACACCGTCGCCAAACCTGAGAGGATGGGCCGGGGGCCCCATCTCTTCGTTGCAGAGGTGAGACTGACGAGGGGAGGCTACTGGTTGTGTACCCAGTAGTCTCTCTACAGTCGGACGAAGCCTGGCGTTCACTCGCCAGGCTGCCGCAGGGGCAGTTTTTCAGGTTAGAGAGCATGCTCGATCCCTGGCCCCTACTATGCGGCGGACGGTACACCGTGGAGCTTTAGTCCATGCGAGTCGGAAGATAACTCACCCTCTCCCCGGGAGGGTGGCGTATCCGTTAGAGATTTCCCCACGTTAATAAAAAAAAGTTACCAAACCATGGCCAAATGGATTTTTAGAGTAATTGAAGTGAAAACTTTTTTAAGCGCGTTGTGCGATATTTATGGCAGGAGATAAATTTGTAATTTCGCGTCATGACGTGTTACGTCAGCATGACCGCCGGTGCTATACCCTGCAGGAGGTCGTCGAGTCGTTAGTGGAGCGAACTGAGGGGGATGAGAATAGGAAGCTGCAAAGAGAGGTAAAGAACCTCCGCCGACAAGTTGATGACCTGAATGCGGAGGTCTCAGCGTGGCGGAAGGAGGCGAACGCTAAGAGGCAGATGCCTCCGCCTCCTCCCCCCATGCCGGCACCGGTTGAGCCTGAGTGGCGTCAGGCCCTCACCGAGGCGGTCGACACTCTCCGCACGTCGTTCGGCAATATGCTGAACGCACGTGTGAAGAATCTGAAGAGACATCTCCCTCCAGAGCCGTCCCTGGCCGGAGACAAGAAGAAGGGCGAAGGGACTGGCGCGGCGAAGCCGGCCGTGAAGACGCCTCCAGCCCCAGCAGTAGTTCCGTTGGGCATGGACTGGGCTGAGCTGCCGACCCCGGCGGTGGCGACGGACGGTGCGGCGTGATCCACAGTTGTGGGCCGCAAGAAGAAAGCTGCCAAGGCCCAGGCTGCGGCAACAAAGGCCCCAACTGTGGCCCCTAAGGCCCCGCTTGCCAGGCCGAAATTGCCTTCCACCCCCCAATCGGCTGCGGTTATTGTAACGCTACAGGACACCGCAGCCAGCAATGGGTTGGGCTACAGGGAGGTAATGATAAAGGCGAACGAGCACGTCGCCCTGCCCAATATGGGCATCGAAGACGTGCGGGTGAGGCCGATGGCCACGTGGGCCCGCAAAATCGAGGTGCCGGGCCAGAACAAAGAGAAGGCTGCTGAACTGGCCCGAGAGCTCGAGGTGACGCTGGCCGGAGTCGCCACGGTCACCATCCCCACTAAAAACGACGTTTGACGATTCGATGTCCGGGGAGGAGATCTTGGCGGTCGTGGCTGCAAACGCCGAATGCAAGGCGGAGGCCATTAAGGTCGGAGAGGTGAGACGAAATTGGGGGGGTGCTTGGTGCAGTTCACATGACGTTCCTCGCGGAGGCAGCCAGGAAGCTTGTAGAGGCCGGCAAGCTCCTGGTTGGGTGGAAAGTCGTGCGCGTCCATCTGCTGGAGGAAAGGCCCATGTGCTGTTTTAAGTGTATGGGCTTGGGGCACACCCGCCCCTTGTGCCCCTCCTCCTCCAGCAGAGATGAAGGTTGTTACCGCTGGGGTGCAGTGGGCTACAAAATGGCTGAGTGCAAGGCGGAGGCGGCCCGCTGCGCTATCTGCGCAGACGCTGGGAAGCCCTCGGGGCACGTGATGGGGACTCGCAAATGCAGGCCCCCTACCACGAAGGGTAGGGACTTCCCAGCAGTGGGAACAGGCCCCAGGCCCTAGGGTGGCAGCCACCAGGCACGAGGAAGTTGCTATGGATCACTGATGGACCACACCATACGCAACTTCCTCCAGGCGAACCTGAACCACTCCGCTGCTGCACAGGATTTGCTCGTGCAGTCAATGGCGGAGTGGGATATCGGGCTCGCGGTCGCCGCGGAGCCGTACTGCGTTCCCTCCTAGCCACACTGGGCTGGGGATCGGACTGGTTCTGTGGCGATCGTGGCCGGCCGAGGTTCGCCCCTAGCGGTAAGAGAGAGGGATGTCGGGTTCGTGGCAGCCTTTTGGGGAAAGTACGCCATTGTAGGGGCGTACTTCTCCCCTAACAGGCCCCTGTGGGAGTTCGAGAGGTTCCTTGGCTCTCTGCAGGGAGCTGTCAGGCTGCTGTCGCCGCTCCCCGTGGTCCTCTTGGGTGATTTAAACGCTAAATCGAGGACCTGGGCAGCGGCAGCCACGAACCTGAGGGGCGTGGCCATTGAGGAGTGGGCAGCTGAAGTGGGGCTGTCCCTCCGCAACCAGGGGGACGTCCACACGTGCGTGCGACAGAACGGGGGGTCTGTGGTAGACCTTTCGTTTGCCACCTCGTCTGTCGCACGCAGTGTCCGGGGGTGGGAGTGCTCGAGGAGGTGGAAACCCTATCGGACCATCGATATACCGGGTCCGAGGTCTCTACCTCCCAAGCCAGGATCGGCACCGGCCCCCCGAGGGGGTAGGGGGTGAAGTTCCCCTGTTGGGTGGTGAGCCGCCTCAACCGCGACCTCAATCGCCCAGGCGTGGGCCATGCCCCCCTCGCAGGATGATGTCGACGCGTCCGCAGCCTACCTCCGTGGTGCTCTCACGGAGGTTTGCGACGCGTCGATGCCGCGGAGTGTGCACCGCCCTGACAAACGGGTGGTGTGCTGGTGGTCGCCTGCTCCGCGGCCCGGCGGCTGTTCGGGCGCAGTCGCCGACGGCGGCACCGGGACCCCAAGATGGAGGCCCGGCTGTATGGCAGCTACAGGGAGTGCAGGAAGACCCTGCAGGCTGCCATCAGCCGGGCGAAGGAAGTGGCATGGGAGGAGCTGCTGCAAACGCTGGAGGGGGATCCTTGGGGGCGCCCGTATCGGCTAGTACGCAATAAGTTACGACCCTGGGCGCCCTCGGTGACGGAGACCCTTCAGACGGAGGTGGTGGCTAGGTTCGTGGAATAATTATTCCCTGACCCTCCACCGCTACCTGCTCCTCCTATGCGTCCGCCTCGGGCGGAATTCGAGGGGGTGCCTGACAGTCCTCCTCCAATTACGGAGGAGGAGATGGGGAGAGCTGTCGAGCGTCTCCTTAACCGGCGGAGAGCGCCCGGCCCTGACGTGGTCCCAGGCCGGGTGCTCGGCATTGCGTTGGATCATCTGAGTGGGTGGCTTCGGGAGCTGTTCGACCGGTGTTTGGCGGTCGGACGGTTTCCGAAGTCCTGGAAGCTTGGGCGGCTCTGCCTGATGGCTAAAGAGGGCCGCCCTCCGGACTGCGCGTCCGGTTATCGGCCCCTTGTTCTGCTAGACGACGTCGGGAAGGCGCTGGAGAGAGTCATCGCTTCCCGGGTCGTCCAGCACCTGGAGGGAGTGGAGCCGAACATATCTGACGCGCAGTTTGGCTTCCGGGCAGGGCGTTCCACAGTGGACGCCCTGTGCCTCCTAAAGTGGGTGTCCTTAGACATCGCCAATGCCTTCAACAGCCTGCCACAACGGGGTCATACAGGAGGCTCTCCGATATTTTGGAGTGCCCCCGTACCTGCGGCGGCTGTTGGAGGCGTACCTGGAGGACAGGGAGGTCGCCTACGTCAACGGCGACGGGCGAATGGTCCGGCGGGTTACAAGGCGGGGTTTCCACAGGGGTCGGTCCTGGGGCCGCTCCTGTGGAACATGGGCTACGACTGGGTGCTCCGAGGTGCGCTCCCTTATGGAGCGCACTTAATCTGCTACGCCGACGACACCCTAGTCGTAGCCCGGGGTGAGGAATAGAGGGAGTCGGAGCGCCTGGCCACGACGGCCACAGCCCTCGTGGTCAGACGCATAAGGAGGTTGGGCCTCAGGGTGGCCCTCGAAAATACCGAGGCCATACTCTTCCATGGGCCTCGGCAGGGGCCACCACTTAGGGCCCACATTATGGTGGAGGGTGCCCGGATCAGGGTAGGAGCCCAAATGAAGTACTTGGGCCTCACCCTGGACGGGCGCTGGCGGTTTGAGTCCCACTTCGCGGGGCTCGGGCCACGAATTGCTAGGGCGGCGGCGGCACTTGGCCGATTGCTTCCCAATATTGGGGGGCCGGGGGCCAGGTGCCGGCGACTGTACATGGGAGTTGTGCGGGCGATTGCCGCTTATGGGGCACCGGTTTGGGCAGACGCCCTCGGTGCCACCAACGTGCGCGCGCTTCGCAATGCGCAGCGCACGGTGGCGCTGAGGGCGATCCGGGCGTACTGGACGGTATCCTTGGCGGCGGCTTTCACGCTCGCCGGCTCCCTTCCTTGGGAGCTGGAAGTAGGAGTTCTCGCCGCCGTATACGAATTCACGGCGACGAGGAAATGTAGTGGGGAGCCTCCGGCTCCCAGGGAAATAGAGGCCAAAAGGCAGGAGTTACGGGAGGAGGCGGTAGAGCGGTGGATGCAGGACCTGGCGGACGCGCGCTTCGGGACGTACACCGTCGACGCCGTCCGCTCGGTCCTACGGGAGTGGATTGGGAGGAGATAAGGCTCCCTGTCGTTCAGGCTGGTGCAGGTGCTGACCGGACACGGTTTTTTCGGGTGGTACCTGACCGGATTGCTCGCAGGGAGCCGACCGCCGCCTGCCATGAGTGTGGCGCTGAGAAGGATACCGCGCAGCACACTCTCTCTGAGTGTGTTGCATGGGAGGTGGAGCGCCGCACTCTGGTGGCGGTGGTGGGGGAGGATTTGTCGCTGCCGAGCATGGACGAAACCACGCAAGCGTGGCGAGTAGTGGCCTTCTTTTGCGAGGAAGTCATCTCGCAAAAGGAGGCGGCGGAGAGGGCCCACGAGGCGGACCCCTTCAGTGGCCGTTTTCGCCAACGGAGGACCGGCAGGAGGAGGCGGCGCTTCGCCCAACTCCTCCTGCCATCGTAGCCGGACCTGAGGGGATGTAGTCGGGGGGCTCATCCCTTCATTGCACAGGTCCAGCGGACGAGGGGAGGCAGCTGGTGTGTACCCAGCTGTCTCTCTTTAGGTAGGAGCCCGGCGGCCACCTTCCGCCGGGCGGAGCGTTTGGGCGGCTATCTAAGGGGAATAGCTTAGAACTATCCCTTGCCGCCCCAACACTACGGTCGGTCGGTACACCGTGGGATTTTAGTCCGTGCGAGTCGGACATAACCCACCTTCTCCCCCGGGAGGGTGGGTATCAATAAGGGATTTCCTCACGTTAAAAAAAAAAAACATGACCGCCGGTATTGGGCTTACGCGACTTGTGTTAGACTAGCGATGGCCTAGAGCCCTGTGTATATGTAATAATGATATTTTGCAGTTCATCAAACGTTTTATTGATTGATAGACTTTATAAGATGTATACAATAAAAAAAAAATACAATTGCTCCGAGTGCCAACCACCAAAAAATGTGACAACAACGCTAATATTGTTTAATAATAATGTTTCTTTGGCCTCTACAACATTTTTTTTTTCTTTAAATGTTCAATTTTTTTTATTTTTTTTTCTTAGTTTTAATTACGCATATTTGTCTTCATAATTTATATACATATGTTGTGTTTACATTTAGTGAGTTCGTGTCCATTTCTGTTCATTGAACTCAGTTTTGTGGACCTTAAATAAATAAATATTAATAATTTAAATAAACAAATTCTAAAATTGAAATATTGTTATTCACACTATAATCAATATGAAAATTCAAAAGAGAACACATTTAATTCATTGTTTTGAGCTTAGCTTTGAATTCTGACGACAGTCTTTATGACTGCCTCATCATTTTTTTTAAGTCTCTCTAATTTTTTTGTTAGAATTTTCTGTACAACATCGTATTTTTCAGGTGATATATCAATGGACACCTAATATTGTTATTGTATCAGGACAAACTTATTATATTGGATCTAATGGCAAGAATATTTTCCAGATAACATTATCCTTTCAGTACTTCGACAACCATGTAATTATATATACGTAGGCCGCAATTCAGTTAAACTACTACCAGACCATACACTACAAAAGACTTACAAGTTTACAATTATAGTGGCACAATACGAAAATTGCGGTGTATATTAATTAATGTATCAATTATTATTAATTGTCTCCTTTTAAAACACGATCTTAAACAATTAGTTTAACACTGGTTTAACTGTCATATGTATTTTTACATTATGTATTTTAATTAGGGCTTAAATTGTACCATTGTTGTCTATTTTGAGATACTTTTATAGGGTTTATAGGTTGTAGAGCCACGCTGAAGTTGTTACTGGTTTTCAGCATCAATGGGTCGGCTCGTCCGAGGTATTACCACTCGACCCACAAAAACACCGACGAGAAGTAACAGTGCTTGCATTATTGTGTTTCTTTCGGTTAGTGAAAGCGCTGGAGGACCACCTTCCCTCTCTTGCCATCTTTCTCTTCCATTCCCCCTTCCCTACCATCACAGGCTGGCAACGCACTTGCAACTCCCCTGGTGTTGTTAGTGATTATGGACGGCGGTGATCACTTAACACCTGGTTACCCACATGTTCATTTGCCTCCTATGATATAAAAAAAAAATGAAAAATGTGGGATGAATTACATTCATAGTGCGGGTAATTCATTAAAATAGACGATGAATTTTATACGAAATGGAATTTAATATTTAGCGTAAAGCTCTTGTAATCTAGTATATGATGGATGTGCGACGCTCTGGGATGCTGGGTTTAAAGCTATATATCATAATTGTATATTCATAGCTAAGCATTTATAGTTTTCTATATACTCAACTAGCCTCTGCCCGCGACTTCGTTCGCGTTCTCAAAAGGAAAGAACATCCCGATTTTGAAACATTTTTCATCTGTGCTGTGCTCCTATTAATCCTATTACTCCTATATTAGCGTGATGATAGATAGCCTATAACCATTCTCGATGAATGAGCTATATAACACTGAAAGAATTATTCAAATCGGACCAGTAATTCCTGAGATTACCCCCTACAACGTCACAACATCACAACGTCACAAACTCATAAACTTTACCTCTTTATAATATTAGTATAGATAAAGAGATCGGTAAACCCTTCTGTAGTAAATGCAGAATAGTATTAAGTAAGACATATGAAATAAATCAAAGAACACTTTTACATAACAGCAATCTATACTAGTCTATATTTGTATACTAATATTATAAAGAGGTAAAATTTGTGAGTTTGTGACGTTGTAGGCGTTATCTCAGTAACTACTAATCCGATTTGAAAAATTCTTTCAGTGTTATGTAGCTCATTTATCCAGGATAGTTATACGCTATATATTTATCATCATACTAAGACCAATAGGAGAAGACCAATGAAGAATGTATAAAAATCGGGGGTTTTATCCTCTTGAGACCTTCCGCTGCGTGTTAGCATTAGCGTTAAGTAACTATTCCAGGCGAACGAAGTCGCGGGCAGAGGCTAGTACTTAATAAAGAGATCGGTGAACCTTTCTGCAGTAAATGCTGAATTGTATTAAAACATGTAAAATAAATCAAAGAACACTTTTACGTAACGACAATACTTTATAAACCGATTACAATATTGTAAAGGTAAGTGAAATATAACAAAGTGTAGTTTATATGAAACCTTACAAATGAAAGGACATAGTAGTTCGTAACCAAAACATGTTTGTTATTGTTATAAATTACCATAGAAACGTCTTCAACTATAATACATTTTCTTTATGCTCAAAGTCATCAAGAAGCGTTAGTAACGAGAAGTTTTGAATTATAATTATTATACAATTCATTTTAAGGTCTTTATATATTATAAAGATGTAAGAAACAAGTATGTGTAGAAATTAGAAATGAAGAACACAGAAAGTATTCACATAATTTCAGTTTTGTATTTGCAAGTCGGTTTTTTATTGCAACAAACAATATATGAAACAAAACTCCGGGCAGAACTAGAATCATCTATTTATAAGTGTGTGAGTATTGCCCTGCCCATACATAAGTCAATTCGATTATTAATTAAAAAGCGTAAAATCCTAACTAAATATCAAAATGAATGGTATTATTAATTACATTTCAATAATTTATTATGAACGAATTTTCATTAAAGGATTATTGACGTTATTGTCGATTGTCGATCAGTATACGAACATTAATAAATGTAATCGAGCATTACTTTTACAATCTAAAATGAGTTGTTAACACGAAATTAATGAAGACGCGTCTTTATTTCCGCAAAACCTTCAACTGGAATAAACAATGTAGCAAATTCTTTAATATCTAAAAAAGGAATCCTTTAGTAATAAAGAGCATGAGGGTTATTTACGATTGAGTTCACCGCTCAATGAAAGTCGGACAATAATTAAATAACATCAAAGAGATTGTTATGTATCGAGTTTCAGAAGGTCTGAACAAAGCATGAATGATCGCCGTTGGCCGCCGACCGCTGCTGATTACGTAGGATCACCGTTCCTCCGTACATCCGGAGTCTGTCCTTAGCATGCCCTCCACTACACTAAGCTTGTTAGTGTAGTCAACCGACCGTTGTAAACGTATTCTAAAATTAGCACGTTTCGTATTATTTTAATCATGTTTTTGACAGACTGCTGCACCGGTTATTGATTCATTTTTCCCTGTGTTTTTCTACAGGCAATAGTAAGCGATTGCAATATAAAACTTAATTAAAATTGAATGCGATCGAATATTATACAGTAGAGAGCAATAGTAATATGGATAGCATAAGATACTTCTGTGAAGACAACTTAGGTTAGTCACCTGTCAAAATGATCGGATTAACCATCTTCTAGTTTATCGATCTCTGATACACTAACGTCCATTATACCCATATTATACCCATTTATATATATAATAGGTCTTTACCTATGAAATTGCCGTTCTGCAGTACTGGCCATTTCAAATCAAAATATTTTTTGTTAGGCTAAGAATTCTAATTTCAAATTAATTTTATTTTAAAAACATGGAATTCTTTTTCCAAATGTAGTCGTTTGTTTATTGATTAGTGTTACATTTTCATCGCATTTCAATCTTTTTTGTCATCATGGATACGTTAAAAATTCGAGTACTTATCGAATATGAGTACCGTCGTGGCAGCAACGCGGCACAAGGGGCACGCAACATCAACGACGTTTACGGAGCTAACACTACAAACCAACGCACAACCTGTTATTGCTTTGCTTGCTTCCGTCCTGGGAAATTCTGAAAAATGAACCTCGCGGTCGTCCGAAGACTTTGGTCGACGTTGACGAATTAAAGGCGATTGTGTTAGCGTTAGCGTCAAAACAATATTGGTCCATTTGCGTCAAATTGGCAAGGTAAAAAAGCTTGACAAATGGGTGCCCCACGAACTCAATGATCAATCTATATATATAGGAAAGAAGAACCTTAATAATATTACTATTAATAATAATAGTAATATTTTCACCAGCCCCTAACACCTGGTACCAGACAAATACACTGCCCCAGGCCAAGCAACCAGATATGCATATACTCAAAGTACATACTTACCCCATACAATTTATTTCTGAGAAAATAAGTAATATCTGGGATCTTGATCTATAATTTCATCTTCAATAACAAATCAAAGTTTTAAATTAAAATTAAAAAACTCAAATCCTTTTTATTTGTTTGTTACATTTTCGCGATTAAACTTTTAAAATGATCGTAAATTGATTTAGGACAGAGGTAAGGAAGGATAAGGTAGATAAGAATACATTTAACAGCGGTATGAAAAAAAAAGACGAGTACTGGAGCAAATAAACACCACCTAATTAATTATAAATATGAATAATTAAATAAAGTATAGAAAAGATATACTGGCATGTTTATTTTTTACACCTAATAATCGTATCGCGTATGATATTGTAGTTAACATTTACGTAAATTGATTATTAAAACTATACATTTGTCATATGAAAACATTTGGTAAATTTTATAATTATACTTCTGACATTAATTACCTATATTAATCCAATATATATATATTTGATTTCTCTTCACGTTGTTTTGTTATAAATCGTGGAAGATAGACAGAGAAAATATCATCCACAAAGATGAATTAAATCACAACAAGTTAATTGGTGCAAAAAATCTTTTAACAAGCGTAATAAATCTTACGTATAACCGGACAATGTTAACTATTTCTTAGCTTAGAACGGTCTTTCGAGAATGCAACAGGGAGAGGAAAGAATGCAAGTGCGAGATTTCAAGTTTATAACAAAGCTTGCTTGTTGTTTTAAAGACAGATAGATGCATAAAAGTGGCTTGTCTCTCACTGTGTTATAGTTACACTTTAGAGAGTGTGCACAGGAGTTATATAATTCCACCTTCCCAATTCCATCAAAGAACAACTAGACGCTGTGAGGGTTTCCATCTTTACTTGGTTGAAATTGTCGTAATTCGTTCGAAGTGATTTGCTTCGGCATTTATTATACGTACAGTTAAGGAGTAAAATTCACTTCCGGCGTCTGTCTCCCCGTCATGTTATAAATTGTGACTCTTCAAGAGTAGAGTGAGCAAGCGTCTAGTTGGTAAGCGCGATACATAGTCGGCATCATCGTAACTTACATCGTAAGGTGAGATTGTGGCCAAGCGCGGAAAGGTTTTATTTTTTCCCTCTTATATACTTCAATAACTCATATAAGTATGAATATGTAGCTTAGCTTAGGTTAGCTTAGATAGGTCGCGAATTCCGGCCCCTAGTGTTGCTGGACAACACCGGAAAGACGCTCGAGAGAATCGTTGCCTCCCGGGTCATCCGGCATCTTGAGGAAGTGGGACTGAACCTGTTCGGGGGTCCATACCTACGTTGAGACCATCCGTGTCGCGGTTAGAACCCAGATGAAGTATCTGGGCTTCACCCTGGACGGACGCTGGTGGTTCGAGCCCCATTTCAAGGGGCTCGGACCGCGCATAGTCAAGGCGGCAGCGACGCTCGGACGACTCCTCCACAACACGGCGGGACCGGGTGCCATCTTTCTGAGTGTGTGGGAGGAGCGGCGCCGCAGTCTACTGCGGCGGTAGGTGGTGATCTCTCGCTGCCGAGCGTCGATGTTTGGCAGCAAGGATGTATGGAATATTATGGGCTCCTTCTGCGAGGAGGTCGTCTCTCAGAAGGAGGCGGTGGACAGTATCCGTGAGCAAGATCCTCACAGTGGCCGTCTCCGCCAACAAAGCACAGGCAGGAGAAGGCGGCAGTTTGACCGCCTCCTCCCACCGTAACCGGACCAGAGAAGATGGGTCGGGGGCCCATCTTCTCATTGCACAGGTCCGGCGGGTGGAGGAGACGGTCGGTGTGTAACAAAAAAAAGATAGGTCGCGAATTGCATGTATCAGGCAACAGCCCAAGCCGAGGTGTGCCGTGCACCTTGAGCTAGTTGTCCAAATAAAAAAAAATTGATCAAGAGCGTAGCTGTTGAACACTTAAACAAAAAATAAGCCTGCATGCTGACTTAATTATTGTACTTAATTGAATGTGATAGTGTGTTCTGATACTGTAAGTAAAAGTATATACTTATGTAAGTTTGATCCCCTGCAATAAGACGAAGCTTTCAGCGAAGGAAAATACCGTCATGAAATCATAGCTTAGTGTTTCTCTGATATCCGCCTTACCAACTATTACAATCTAATTGAAAATTTGCTACTATACACACATCGCTGTGTTCCGGCAGCTGTATTTGAGATTATATTTTTCTCTATATTTAGTACATTTACCATGCTTAAATCGTAGTCATTTCACATCACGTGAATAGCTAAATGTGAAATTTTAAAAAGCATAACAATGGAATATGTTTATTTTTCATATAATCTCCATTTTTTATCGTACATTTTTATTTGTAAACATTCAATAAAGAAATATCTCGGGTAATGTTAATCTGCTGGAAATATTCTTACTCCCGTAATTCAAAAACTCCCGTAAAAATTGTTAGGTATCATGATTTCTACGAATTGTAAGAGAACCTTATAGCTTTTATTATCCTTCTAATCCGAGATCCTTAGTTTTCCTCGATGTCATTACATTTTTAGTTATATAAATAGTACTAAATTTTGTATAATTTAGTAAATTATGTAAAATTTAGTAAATTATGAATTATACAACGGATATGTGTATATTAAAACAATTGTAATATACAAACAATATTCCTAGTACTAATTTACGAGTAATTACATTTTTTTTTTATATTTGGTAGTTTTTTATAGGTGGTAGAGCCATGCTGAAGCTATTATTGTTCTCGGCATGGACGGGTCGGCTCGCCCTGGTAGTACCACCCTCTCACAGAAAACCGACGTGCGTTGTTGTGTTCCGTTCGGTCAGTGAGAGCGCCGGATGCCCATCTCCTCCCCCCCCCCCTTTCCCCCATTTCCCTCCAAACACAGGCTGGCGACGTACTTGTGACTTGTGGTGTTGCTAGTGTCTATGGACAGCAGTGACCACTTAACATTAAGTAACCCGCCTGTTTGTTTGCCACCTATGATATATAGAAAAAAGTTAGAATTTGGTCTATTTATTGAGAGAACTATCTTTTTTGCTGTATTAAAAAAAAGAAGTAGGAAAAGTTTAAATTGAATAAGTTGCCCTATGGTAAAAGCATTATAATTATTGTATAGTAAAAAGATAAGTGAACAAATAAAAGAACAAATTAAAAAATAAAATCAGCACAATTTGACGTTAAATCTTCAGCAAGAATTTACATAGTCAATAAAGAGAAGGTGGGCCATAAGGTCTTTATGCCCTTCCCTCCAAACAGTAACAGCGTAACACAAGAACGGGTTTCAATAAAGTTTTATAGTCTAGGAGATTTGCCATTGTGCTCGAACAGCTAGACAGAAGAACACGATGCGACGTTGAAAGCCAGATTTTCATATAAAACGTGTTGGAAAGTAAAACCTATTCTTATATTTAATAAATGCAAAGTTTGTCTACTGAATTGATAATATACTTTGGTCTGTTGTGTAAGACTCTCATAAAGTTTTACTGCAGTTCGTTATATGAGTTACTTGTTATGCTGGATTGTAAAAATACTCGCCCGATAGTAAGTCCACACCAACCGAAATGAACATAAATAAACTTGCATTGTTTTGATGTAAAATTTCAATTAAACATTTGATTAACATTTCGATGGTAAATTATTGTGCGGTCCACCTGAAGCTAAATAGTTACCACAAATAATAGACCCAAGACCAGGATGTTTTGGCGGGATCTTAGGCTGTCATGTAGTGGATTTTATACTTTATTCATAATCTTGTGTTATTTGACTCTATATTTTGTAAATTTGGTGGTGTTTTAGTTAGTTTATTGTGTATAAGTGAATGGAAAATAATACCACGGAGCATGAAATTCTGATATGCCATAAAAACTCTCTGGAAGTTTCTAACAAGAGATCCACCATCTTATTAGAATATTGAAATGGTCACACGACGCTTGTAATATTATTGTACTATAACGACCATTGAAACAAACATTGACACTGGCAAGTGCTTCTGCGGAGCCAAAGCAAGAAAAAGAAGAAGACGCAAGACCAGAAGCACTATATACCAGTTACAAACTCTTTAGAAATGTTTTCACTCTTCCCCGGAGAAGCCTTTTCTAATTCCCTTGAAATCTCTCAGTAAGAGGCTTATTCATAAGGAGTATTTGCAGAGGGAAACATTTCAGCAATTAGACTGTCAGTAAAACTTTGGGCTACAATTTTTGAAAATATGGCCATAAGTACTATATTGAATAATTACTCACTTCAATTAAGATTCTATACATTTTATGTTTTATTTGTGATTTCTACTATACTAGATATTACTACAGTATAATATAGTATACGAAATATAAGAATTTATCATACTTAAAATATGAGTAATTCTAAAGTATAACATTACGTCTAACTAAATCTTCAACAGCGTGCTTGATATTAAGAAAGTGATATATAATAATTCATAAAGTTTTAATCTCGCTAATGTGTTTGTTTTCATCTGAGACTTCACAGATTAGTTCTAATTGCAGCGATGTTTTAATTCTTACATTTCTAATCGCTGTTTTATGTAACAATAGATGACCCTTTTATTCTATATGTAAATTGTAAATTAATCATGTCATAAGAAGTTAATAAAGTCTTTGAATTAATAATTATAAATTCCATTCATAGTTAATAAAAATAGCGTCGGAAAAATCTAGACTTCGTAAAAGCTCCAACTGTGTGCATATCAGCGTGTAGATTGTAACATCTTGAGTACTTTCTTAGATAAAGTACATTATATAGAGGTTGAAAGAAATAACAAACAGTACCTTAAAGAAATGCAAATTTGCATTGTTATCTTGTTTATTTTTTATGTAAAAAATACTTGTACATTTCAGTTTACTTAGTACAAGAATTGAAAATTATTTCTAACATTTATTGCGAACTAAGGTTATTGAACTGCAACGTTTTACGTAAAAACCTTGCCCCATTTGAATTACGTAACTAGACTATTGTTTTATTTCTATTTAATTTTGTCTTATTATTTTATATCGTGTTTTATTTATCTACCTATATTTTTAGGTTCAGACTTAATATGCCACAAATTATCAATAACTCATTATCTATACTTATATATAACATACAATAATGTTATAAAGGGGTAAAGTTTGTGAGTTCGTGACATTCCAAGGGCAATCTTAGTAACTACTGGTCCGATTTGAAAAATTATTTCAGTGTTATATAGCTCATTTATCGAGGATGCTTATAGGCTATATATCGTTACGCTAAGACCAATAGGAGCGGGACACCAATGAGGAATGTTTCAAAATCGGGATTTTTACCCTCTTGAGAGCTTCCGCTGCGTGTTAGCATTAGCCCAAAGTAACTATTTCACGCGAACGAAGTCGCAGGTAGAGGCTAGTCGTTCATACATTCTTAGTTATCAATTCACATTAGACATCAATCAGTCACAGGGTAATATGATGATAACAGTATTAAATCGCAAAAAACTCATGACTATATCACATTATTTACTTCTGTCTGTCATTACTTCATATTATTTTAACCACAGAAATTATTGAATTAATATAGAAAATTAATAAACGCATATAAAAACACAACATTCAATAAAAGTATAAAAAACTGAACTTAATTAGCCCTGAATAAATATTTGTTTACGTGGAAACCTTCAGGTTTTTTTTCTTTTAATTAGTTATTCTTATAAATGGACTCTGGAGTATCAACTTCTTCGTAGAATCGTGCAAGTAACTATACAGCTGTAAACAACACCGTATCTTCGTAGCGTGTCGACGAAGTCATAAAAGTCAAATTACTAAAGGAAAATACACTTATTATTATCTTTTTAAACGCGGATTTTTTACACATTTGAACGTTATATCTGTATACAAATTTCATATTTGAAAAGTTTGCCTTCGATTTATAAGTCTCCGTCGAAATGTTGAGACACGAGCCTAATTAACATAATAAAGATGTTTTGACACTTTTGTATTTAACAGCACGAGCGTAATAAGACTAAAGGCGTATTCAAGCGAGTGTTATTATTAGGTGTTATTATTTTTTGTAGGTGGTAAAGCCACGCTGAAGCTATTATTGGTTTCAGTATGAATGAGTCGGCTCGTCCGGGGTAGCACTACCCTCTCACAGAAAACCGACATGAAGTAACAGTGCTTGCATTGTTGCGTTTCGTTCGGTCAGTAAGAGCGCCGGACACCCATCTCCTCTCCCCTCTCCTCTAACTCCTCTGCCTTTCTCTACGTTCCCCAAACACAGGCTAGCAAGGCACTTGTGACTCCTCTGGGGTTGCTAAAGTCTATGGACGGCGATGATCGCTTAACAACAGGTCACCCGCATGTTCGTTTGTCTCCTATATGATATAAAAAAAGGTAATTAGTTGCCTGAATGTGATTTTTTTGTCTTAGCTTACCTCTTTTGTAGATACATACCAGGGGTGTAGTAGGGCGTCTAGCTGTATCATCCTTAGGGCTCTACAAGCTGGCCCACATAGGGCGGTAGATCTCTACTGACCGCAGGCGCGTTGCAATCTCTCATCAGTGGCTCCAAGTAGCTGTAGTGCACGCAGCGGCCACACCCCGGTAAACCGCATCAGCTCGCGGGCTAAACCTGATTGAGGGGGGTCTATCCCTTAAAGACCTTATAGCGAAACCTTCTTGCTTAGTGCATAAAATCTATTTCGGTGCGAAAGGCAGCTTAAAGCAGATATGCAAAAAGTTTGGCGGACCTGACGGAATAGCAAGGCAAGGTGAATGGCCAAGGGCGACGGTAGAAGGCGGTAGTTACTGTCGGTCAGACACATCATCGGAACCTTTCTCTGGTTGTATCGATTCTCCGTTCCGCTGGATTAGGGAGGGGGAAGACGAGTCTGTGCACCTGTGTTTGCGCGTACGCTTGTGCACTAGGCAACTAAAATCCAGGATTATGAAAAACATCGACGTGCAGCACTTGATAGTAGACGAGATGAATTGAAAGCCCGAACACCAGCGGCAATCAATTATACCTACGAGAATGGTGTTCTCACTTGTGCACAGTGTGCACGCACCTTACGTAAGAAAATCGGCTATATTAGCCACATGAGAGCACACGAGCGTCGGAGTTGAAGCAGTCGCTGTGGCCGAAAACGGCCGGGAGTATACAGAGTATACAGTACAGATACATACCAATATATGTGACATTTTGCTATGCTACTCGATAGAGATTGTTCGCTTTTCCAGAATACAAACTGAGAAAGCGAATTTTTTAAAGTAAACTACAGTAAAACGATAAAAGTATATGCGCCAAATCTATAATGAAAAAAGGCATCGTAATTACGGATGTGTTCAAGTTGTTAATAGCAATTTGAAGTTGCGTTTACAATTACAGAAAAAGAAAACTGATTTGTAGGTTTTTCCGTGCAGTTTTTCCCTTTTTCTCTCCATAAAAACCTTCCTCAGTGTTCAAGGAATAAATGAAATCAAAAATTACTCGAAGTGGACCAGCCGCTTCAAGTTTTGCTCTTAGTAACATATTTTGCGGTTCATTTTTATTTGTATAGATTATCCGCATCCACAAGGTTATGGCGTGAAGCCATCTTTGAAAATTTCATGATATTCTATTTTATTATTATGTGTTAGGTTACAATGTATTAGTTTATTATTGTTCGAAATAATATTCAAAACGGAAACCCACAGTCTTGCAATCCAGCAAAAGTATCGCATTCACTTCCGTCTTTATCATTTTTTAATACGTTCACTATCATGGGACTTTTCACGAAACTAACCACGGAAGCCATTTTGTTTTAATGATACTATATAATATTTAAAATGGAAATTATAATATACAATTAAAAAATTAAAACAGTGCTGTTTTTAAAGAAAAACATGGTACGAATTATTTCGTAGTTATATTTGAAACTGCAATACTGAAAGTTATGGAAGTATGCCGTGGCGACGCGTTGCCATACCAGCAGCACGTCTGATCCGTCGCTATAGGGGTTTCATATCAAAAAAAATCATCCACATATGCTTTACTCCGTTCATATTGCTACCATTTCCATGATTTTACATTAAATAGTTACAATGCACTTCTACCTTTATCGTCCTGACCGATAATATTTTTCCCCTTAATTGTTACTTTAAAATATTATTTAAAATGGCAACTGCACATAAAGAGGCCTATAATAAAACAGATTGTATTAAATTACACTCGGATTTACAGATAAGAGGCAAAATTAATTTTACTACTTGCAGTATTTAATCTCTTTTCCAGTTTTAAATGTCAAATGTAGAAGTGGCCACGGGTTTAAGAAATAAAATCATCGCGACATTCCAATATCACTTGAAACGTGCATAAAATCAACGTCAGATGTGTAAAGTAGAATGCCTAACTAGGTACTCAAAGTATTCAGTACCTTTACTAAGGATAAAGACGGTACCTAACCGCTTTCTATGGTAAAAAATAACGCATTTGGAACTGGGCCATATTTTTGTCTCCTTTTTTTAAATATAATAAATACTTTATACCGCAATCTCATCTGATTTTAAATTGAGAAGTGGTCTAAGATTTTTTTTATATTATACAAGGCAAACGAAGAGGCGGATAACCTGATTGTGAGTTATCACCGCCACCCATAGACACTACCAACACCAGGGGAGTCGCAAATGCGTTGCGGCATTTTAAAAATGAGTACGCTCGTTTTTTGAAGGTTTGTAGCTCGCAATGGTCTGGAAACACCGCCACTGGGTGTCGATTCCACAAGGTTTGAGATAGTAAAGACCTTAAACGTAGGAGAAGCTGGCTTTCAAATAGGGCTCCCGTAACACACCAACAGGTGTTTGGTGACGGATTTTCAACTTGCTATAAATAACTAACCAGGCTGACTCAGAAAAAGCACTACGATTATGCCATGATTTCAACACGATGTTTTCCGTTAGCGAAAGCTCTGATTTTTTTTATGTGAAACATCTATAGGCGGAGTGTAAATGTGATTGTTGCTGTGGCGACGCAAACACGCACTTTGCGCTATCAACGAAATACTCAACAACCCTATCTGTATAAATATAAGATTTAAACTGTATGGTCGGCCAGTCATTCTACTAGCGTTACGCGGCACGCGCCTACGACCTAGCGCCCTTTCATAAATGCCGCCAAACACACTGCGCCTGTGCCTACTTGAATTTGTATTTCATAAAAATTAACATTTGTGTAATAAAATAAATAAGCAGTCATTATTTTATGGAGCAAATTTGTAATGCTATATCTTTTTATTATGCCCTAGCTGATTCCTGTCGTAATCTTTTTTCTTTATGTATATAACTTGTAGAACACAATTTCGATATTTCACATCTGCGTGGCGTCCCGAGACGGCTCATTTTTTTATTTTGTTGTAAATACTATTGTGTTGCGTTATAAAACAACATCCTTATATGTGTCCAATGAGAGCTGTTGACTAATTTTACGTAGAAAATAACACCAGAATTTCAAGTGTTTTTACTTCTTAAAATATACTCTAACTTTTCATGTGTGTATGTAATAATTGAGATGATATGTTGTGTGTAAATTCGTACATTTTAAATAATCTTTGTGTCGAGAGAGTCGCACTGTCATAAAACAGATTCTCATTTAAAATAAAAATGTCTTTGTTCACAGATATAGCGTTATTTTAACGATATCAACAAACGCATCTGACGGATTCGCTCTAATAAACGGTGAGTTTCCTTATAATTTTATACACAAATATAAATATTAGTAAGTTTTAATAATACATGTTGATTTAATATAAACCATCGCGGTACGGTATAGTGCTAAAAGCACAAGGCGATAACAAGGCTAATGCGTCATTGGCTAATTGATAATAACTCTAAATTAATACACCTTTAATAATAAATATAAGTTATTTCAACAACAGTATCGTGTAAATATACACTAATATTATCTACAAATGTAGTTATGCCGGCGACTACATTGTAAGCAAGAAGGAATCCTAAACAAAGTCGACTATCGAAAAATCCACAATTTTTTTTTTCAAAATGACTACGCTATTGACCCAGCAAGGTCTTAACAGCTTCACCGGACTACTAAGATCCACAAACTTATTACTAGCTTACTAATAGTCGTTACCATACTTGCAGCAATGAATGTCTTTTCCCGTTATGTTTGAAGAGCATCACATCATAGGAAGTAGTGAACGTACTGGCTCAGAGGTGGTTCTACAATTTTACAATACAAGAAAATATATTACAGGAAACTTCTCGGTTCGTAATAAAGGGGTAGTTATCGTAAACCTGTGACTCTAGAGCCTAGCACGTATGGTTCTGTTATGGAAAGGAGAGATAAAAATTAGTTCGAATAGCTCTTTAGATTCCTCGCTATGATACATGGCTACAGAACAAACAAAATGAACTTGATTCATACAGAAGTGTATCAGAATTCTTGGTAACGTCTACGTCATGCATAATTTGTCTGCAAATATCAAGGAACCGTCAAGGTAACTTAAGATTTATAAGATTTTTTCATGCCAAAGACAACTAGGTAACCGTCACCTTTAGACAATTGCAACACCAGGGGTTTGACTGTTGTGTTTCCGACCTTGAAGAGGGCCTTTCAATCTCTTTTTTAAGAGCTTAATATCATAACCCTGGGGAACACCGTACCAAGAAACCCATTCCACAACGCGAGTGTGCGTATGATTAAACTTTTAGACCTTACAGTTGTCACCATTATGCTGTGCTTGAGGATATGTTGATGAGTGACCAGCCAGCGGCGGATAATGCGATCTTGTAACAGTTATGAGAGCGCCATATCAAAAACTTCTTCAAAACACTCTCCGTCGTACACGCGGTAAAGCTCACATAAGAAACCAATATCTTTTGGAAATCTGATGACTTTAGACCGGGTTTTAGTGAGAGCACTCACTGGATACTGTTGTCTTAAAAAACACACGTACAACATCGGTGTCCAGAGCACAAAAGAGTGTATATTCTGTCATAGTGCGGATGAAACCCCCAAATACCTCTTGGGTGAATGTGATCCACTAAAGCCTACACGGAACCGGATTCTGGGAAAGCATATACTGCTTCCGGATGAGGTACAGATGCTCTCATCCAAAAAAGTCCTGCAGTTTTTAAATGCTATCGGACTGGGGAGAGCTTTAGTAATATGGGGCGATCACAATAGACCAATACTGGTCGCAATGATACAGGACTTAAGGCCTGCATAGCTCCTTTTTCCAGAATAAAAAAAATGACTTTAGACCACGTGTTAATTTTCTTACATAGAATGTCGTTGCGTATAAGTTGGCATTACGTCACACGATCCACAAATCACTAGTTTTTTAATAATAACATCAATTTGTGTATTCCCATAATTATCTTAATTGATTACAACACAGAATAAAATTCCGCTATAGATATTTTAATCTAATTATATTGCTTTATACCTTTAAAAGAGACATAAATTATAATAAATGACCTACATTCAACTCGGAACTTAGTACCTACCTAATATACTTTTATGAAATGAGTCATGTTTATTTACATTCATTATTACAGACGATATTAATTCAGAAAGATTTTTATATAAATAACAAATTGAATAAGACAAATATTTTGACATATACATTCAAAATGTTTGATAATTGAAATCATCTGTAGGTACGTTTGAACTGATGCCAATTTTATTAGAAGAAAAAGTAGGATCATATTAATTATGTTCAATTATTTTGAATGATAATATTCAGGACGAGTAATATAAATTTTATTAGTATAAAAATTTTTGAGTGCACGTATATTTTTCGAACGTAAGTAAGTTGCGATGACAAAAGACCATAGAATTATAACAGGAGTTTTGTAAAAAGAGAAAAGAAAATTTAATTTAGAATAGTTTTTTGGTAGCGTTAATGGTATTGTAATATGTTTATAACATTATCAACATCAGAATTACACGTTCAGTATCAGAAAGGATCAGAATGGACATAGGAAACCTTTAATCCAGAAAAAAATATATAGTTATCGAATGATAGGTAAAATATACATTAACGCTAGCAAAGCTAATTTTGATATATATATGTATTAATTACAACAAATAACATCACACACGTGCTCAGTCCAGGGACAGTTATTATTCTTTAGAATATAAAACAGAGCGTGTCATAAGGCCATAATAGAAGTGGAATTTTTGTATTACGGGAAAGATTAAAGATTAAATACAAAAAATACAACGAAAAGTCGACGTCACGCGGTGTCCCCTGGCGGTCACCCATCCGTGTACTGACCGCTCCCGATGTTGCTGAACTTCAATGAACGAACGAGAACCAGTGTTTTCCTACACTCTACACGACACAGTGTTTACTCCCACTACTTTTCATCGCACAAAAAGGATGCCGATCACGATTTTAGAGCGCTTCCATTAGATGTTCCATTTCAATATAATTTTCTAAATCTATCTATCCAATCTAATGCCTTTAAACGAGCAATTCTTGTATATTTTTATATTGTTATATATTCAGGATTTCGGAAACGGCATCATTATTTCCGTGAAACTTAGTCTATAGGTAGTTTCGGGGACGATAAATCGATCTAGCTAGATTTCATTCATAGAAGACTTTTTTTAACTGAGTTTTCAGGCAATGAAAATATATAGCTAGAATGTAAAGGTAAATTTCGTCGCCGCTGTCAAAACAAAAATAGCTCAGATGGAAATCGACTGCTTCTAGAATCCGTGCAACCTCAGTCCGAATCCGAGCGACAGCAAAAAGTGATTTTTTTTTTTTATTTAAAAAACTGATTTTGTGATGCAAACCTAACAGTTTATTTTAATTAAAAAAATAATTTTATTATTGTAATTATAAGGGGGACGTTTTTTTTAAATATATTTCTTTTTTTATGCTAATTTTGTGAGGTAAACCTAACAGTTTATTTTAATTTAAAGATGATTTTTTTAAAAACTGAGCTAGGCTTGGTCGTCCAAGTGCTGTACATTAACTACGGTTGTAATAATACTTATAAATTTCAAAAATCGTATAATGTTATATTCCTTGCCTAAATGATTTTAAGGTTTAGTTTATCTTATTTACATTTGAACAGTGCATAAAATTACAACCGCTACTGACTATAACATAACAACATGCAGTTTTGGAGTAAGATTATTATTAACAGTGACGTAAATATATCGGTTCGTGCGGTTGAGCGACAAATAAATATACCACTGGAAATTACTATTTGTTGTCGAAACTTATTTGTTTTTTTTTTTTTTCGAACTGACTATGCTTCGCGGCCTTTACAGCTTCACCGAACAAAAAGGCGAGCGCTAAAGACAGCCGATTTTGTTTAGGTAACTAGTACAAGGGTGCACGTACAACTTGGCTTAGGCTGTTACCGACTTCCAAAATTATTTGTTATTCTGTTCAGTATTAAAAATAAATAATGTTATAATTTTGGTAGTGCCAGAAACACGATTTTATATAAGAAATTCATCTGTTCGTGTACATGTGACTGAACTCTTAATCGGCTGGAGAGATTTTATTGAAGTTTTCTGTGATGAGTGTTCAGATGGATTTTAGAATAGTTCAGATTCATAATTGGACCCGATAGATGGCGCTTGATGAATTTTAGATTTTTTTTCTCAAGGTAGGACCAGGCCAGGCCCGCTATTAATTATATATAAAGATAACAGTCTTAAGTGTTGTAATTTCAATATAAATATGTATAATTAACACAATGTTATTTAATTTCCTTGTTATTTTTTTTATATCATAGGAGGCAAACGAACAGGCGGATCACCTGATGTTAAGTGATCACCACCGTCCATAGACACTAGTAACACCTGGGGAGTCGCAATTGTGTTTCCAGCCTGTCTCTGGGGGAAGGGAGGTTTTTTCTCTCTCGACCTGACTTCGCTATTGACCAAACAAAGTCTTAACAGCTTCACCGGACTACCGGTAGGGGAGGTGGGCCTCAGGCGTTCTCACTGACCGAACGAAACGCAACAATGCAAGCACTGTTACTTCACGTCGATGTTTCTGTGAGAGAGGATACTACCCCGGGCGAACCGAAACTAGTAATAGCTTCAGCGTGGCTCTACCACCTACAAAATAACAACCTAACATTTAGCGATTTCAGAAAAAAAAAACTGACGTCTTCAATAGTAAACAGGGCATTGTATTTATATCTTTCTCCACCCGATTAGGCCTCCCACGGCAGCGGCTCAAGCCTAGGTTCGATCCCTCGGTAGGGAGCCCTTGAGTGCGTTGCTTGCGCGATACGGTGACACACAAATATACATCACTGCTACAACACTACACGATCACCCCCACACACGTGCACGCCTACACGCTTACACATGAAAGTGGAAGGGTTTACTTTTTTTTCCCTTATCGAACTGAAAAACTCTCAATCATCCGATAATAAATATATGGAAGAGTTGTTGAGGCGTGTATGCTTGGTACACATATACGTTTCAACAACTCATACATATATCAATAGTTAGTCAGGTTACCTAAGATAGGTCGCGTTTTTGCATGTAACAGGCAACAACCAAGCCGAGGTGTGCCGTGCACCCTTGAGCTGGTTGCCAAAATAAAATCGGCTGAGTGCCTTAAGCGTTCGCCTTAGTAGTCCGGTGAAGCTGTTAAGACCTTGCTGGGTCTATAGCGTAGTCATTTCGAAAAAAAAAAAGATCTTTTTCTCACATCGAACGCATCACCGAAAAACATTTTAAAAAAACAGTAGTTCGAGAATACGTGGTATTGCATTAACATCACAGCCGCTGTTATTCTGAGGACGAGGCAAGGGCGTCGAATGTCAGACGGTTGATTCACCCGTGCTTTAGTACTAAGCTAATTGCCAATTAATCATACAATACCCGCAGGAACTGGCGTAAAGCCGGGTCGGTCTTGTCACTGGGCCCCATCAATTTTATATTCACGCTCCGTGCTCAACTCTAACGCGTTAGAACAACAATTGTATTTTATTGTTTTACAATTACGCAAATAGAAGCGTGTACTGAATAATATTTATGTTTGGGTAAAAACAAAATTCCATACTTCAGGTCGTGTTGGCTTTAGTTACTGAACAATAATCATCAAGTACAAGTAGTATAAATAAAACACTAATACGTTTTTTTAAATCCTAGAGAGAATTTATATGCTGTCCGTTTTACAATAGCTTGACAAAGAGGAGCGCTAGGTTGTCTCTTGTTTTTAACAAATTTTGATTGTAATTTCACGCGGTTGAAGTCACTTGCGACAAAAAGTAAATACATTAATTATGATATAATTTGGTCATAATTAATCAAGTCATTACTAGATGACGCTAGGCTGTTATTTAGTACTGTATCGTAATTTAACACGAACGAAGTCAAGGACTGGTACTAGTATCTTATAATATAATCGAATATGAAGCTAGCGAAACAGATTACAGTAAAATGAAAGATCTATACGTCTACTTAATAGATTTTTTCATAACACAATATAGTAATACTTTGTATACAATTTACGTTGAAATTTGATTTAAAAGAGATAAAACTGCCATATTTGTTGAATTGTTATAACACGATTAAACATTTTGATACGATAATATCATATCGATAAGTGTAAAAATAAAACAGTATATACTTATGCGTAAAACCTTTCCCTATTCGATAGCAACTATGTAACTGAGGACAGAAAAACCCAACAACACGTACGGTCGCTCGTACATTCCGAGAGCGACATTTTTCACGGTTGCACCGGAGGAGAGAAGCGGCGGGAGGGGAACGGGAGGGGGCCGCGAACGCGTCAAGGTCATTGGTGACGTCATCACGCGCGCACAATGACCTCCCGAAAATGAGCCAGTGATGGCCGTTGCGCCCATGTCGATACCTCGATGATACTTGTCGAGTAATTTTATTGACGCTGAGCGCTCCTCTTTGTTGATGTTTGACATTATAAGCATTATGTACTCTTTAGTTGAATATTCTCTTTTCTATCAAATATATCGGTTCGATCGGGGTATAAAAAAATGTCATGCAAATATTTACTTCAATTTAGCTGAAGTCACTAAATGTAAAGGTTCAAAATGAATAAATAATTATCTATAAATTTAAGTAAATTAATAATAATACGTGTGTTAAATATTTATAACGTAATTATTTCTGGTTTTATTCGAAAATTTATTGACAAGTATATATGATTACTCATTTCAATATATGCATATTCGCTTTAACAAGCGCTTTCTCTTATTTCGGATCAATAATATACATGTTTACACAAAGAAAAAAAGAAAATAACGCTCGTATAATATTTAAAGTATATCTTGTATTATAAAGTGAATACACATTAAACCCTTTTTACACTTTTGACAATAAATCTATATGTATTTGATAGTGAGTAATACCAGAAGAATTAATCTATATTAATCTACACTAATATTATAAAGAGGTAAATAAAGTTTGTGAGTTTATGATGTAGGAGATAATCACAGGAACTACTGATTCGACTTGAAAATATATCTGTATTATATAGCTCATTCTCGAGGAAGGTTATAGGATGTGTATTATAGCGCTAAGACCAATAGGAGCGGAGTGCTAATGAATAATGTTTCAAGATCAGTTTTTTCCTCTTCAGAGTTTCCGCTGCGTGTTAGCGTCAGCTCAAAGTAACGATTCCACGCGACTCCAAGTGGCGGGCAGAGGTTAATGTAACATATTTTTACATTAAAATATCGATATATCAATATAATTAAATAGCATCCCTGTTAATAAATATCCTTGTTTCGTAATTTTGATCGTGTTTTTTTCCACAATAAGAAAAATTTTAAGTCATCTCATTATCATATTTATTGATACGTGTCTTATCGAATCGTATGCGTATAATCTATTGAAGATGTAGAAATTATTCGACTTGCAAGTTAATTAGCCGTTGTAAAGCTATTATTCATGTCCATTAATAATTATTTATTTATTTCAGAACATGATAATCTATAATATCATAAGATCATAAGAGATTGTTTTGTATCAAGATATCACGGGCATAATTATATGTTTGAAACAAGATTTTATGGAAGCTAGGTATATATTTTAAACTTTTTTAACGTACAGTTGTTCTATAATAATTGTAGTATAACAGAATAACATTATAGTAACTAGCTGATAACCGCCACTTCGTCTCTATTTTATATTATCTCAGAAGTACATTTTATGTACAGATATAAAAACATAAAAAAAAAAATATTTTGCTTACTAAATATCTTTTTAGTAGAATCTACAATTTTATTACACACCAATTACATAAGTATTGAACATTAGTTATATTCAAGACTTCATCAAATTTTACCAAGTATAATCCCTCATTCTACGCCGAGGTCAATGTGTATAATAACTAATACACTCTCTCAGAAGTCTTCTCTGTCTACCCCTAAGTAGGTCGGTGAGGTTACATCACCGAGGCTGTGCCTATTTCAGTAATTGGCCACGCGAGTCGCCAATGCGAGCCTGTCTTAATGTTTATTCACGCTCCCAAAAGCGGTTACATTCAGTATATTCTTCGGGTCTAGCTTTCTTCGTCAGCGACGAGGTTTGCAAAGGTTTGCAGCGTTTGTCTGGCGGTCTGGTGTGCTGGAGAGCTATACTCCGTCTGAAAATCGTGGTTGCGAGCCGAAGGTTAATGGTTTTACCAAGTATAAATGCTCATCCTATCGCTGAAGTCCACTTAATTTATAATTCACTAGCTGTCCATGCCGACTTAGCAATAATATAACTAAGAATATGAGACCGAATCTTCTCTTAACAGTGGGATTGTGTAATAAAATAAAATGGTAACTGAACGTTGATTTGTCTATATTTTCAAAAACTCCCAGCTACCTTCTGTCTCATTCACTTTTTTAGTTCACGTGAAGGTCCAAGTATAATTGCTTCAAATAATGTAGCAACACTCTATTAAAAAGCAATAATACCTACAGCAGTAGTACTCTGTTGAAATGGTGATCAAGATAATTAGGTAGTCGATATAGTATTATGAATAGCTGCCCATAGAGCATTGATGTAGATTTGACCTATCCCTTAGGAACAGTACTTCCTTCCTAGATTAAAGCTAATCAATATCCTTTTCTGTAACCTTGACAACGTATGTGTAAAATTTCATGATGATTGATGGAGTTGTTAAGGCTTGAAAGCGTAACAACCGAAACAAATTCAAATTTACATTTATAATATTAGTAAGGAAGGAAGGAAGAACTTAAATAACTACAACCTTTATTTAGAACGGTAATAATAAGCCTATAAGTTTTTTGGCGGGATCTTAGGTTGTCATGTAGTGGATTTTATATTTTATTCTAATCTTGTGTTATTTGACTATATATTTTGTAAATTTGGTGGTATTTTACGTAATATAGTTAGCTTATTGTGCATAAGTGAAGTGAATGGAAAATAATACCACGGAGCATGAAATTATGAGATGCCACAAAAACTCCTTGGAAGGGATCCACCATCTTGTTAGAATATTGAAATAATCGCACGACGCTTGTAATATTACTGTATTGTAACGTCCATTGAAACAAAACAATGACACTGGCAAGTGCTTCTGCGGAGCCAAAACAAGAAAAAGAATATGCCTATTACTATAACAAGCCTGTAACTAATAGAACTGAAGTGGAACTCGGGACGTTTTGTGTCCCAGTGTATGTTGTCAACCACATCGTTCGAAACAGAACACAGGGATATGAGCATTTTGCAGTATAAATAATTGTAATAGTGATTCTGCTACAGGATATCACATCCCGTAAGAGTCTCCCTGCAGGACCATAGGCCTCGTCCCGAAGGAAGGTTTGGGCGTAGTCACCATGGAAACCCACGACGTATAGGCGAATTCAACTTTTCAGAAATACTCAGTTTTAATTTATAAGTTGGTTCTAACAGAAATATTTCTTAGGTTCAGGTTTCCTCACGAAGTTTTACTTCACTGTCAGACAATAGTGTTACCAATTCAGATTAGTAAATGAACTGTACTGTATATCGTTATTCGGGTTTTGTTCTGTGGACATCGACTTTATATTCAACCGATCAAGCCACTAACACATACAACACCACTCTTAAATTCGGTTATCATTATGGTACTCCTACTTACATTAGCTAGCATTTAAACCACATTTGTACACAATGATGACTGTGATGTCATTCGAAAATATAATCATATAATACCATTGCACAAGTTCTTATAACTGCCCGGGTATATTTAAAATTTTTGAATCCTAATGAATGGCATAAATGTTCTCTAATGAGAAATATATTGCACCACCGTTTTATAAATTCATTATGGCATTTTTATACATCAAAATATGAAGATCAATTCAAAACTACGTCGAATGAGCATTTCACACAGGTACTAAGTGGAATATTATCGTTTCTATCTCTTAAAACAACAGACTCACCGTTTTGGAGCAGTCGGACAGGGTTATGAGTAGATACTGCTATGTATTGACCTTCTATTCATAATGAGAAAAGTGAGAGTTGACATTTTTTGGTGGTTCAGTTATTATGAGGTCTATCTTTTATTGATCTCGGCTATATTAAAAAACGTACAAGTGTTTGATAAATGTATAGATGCAGGTGCAAGGCTTTTGTAACCTGAATCTATCAATTAATTTAACCACAATTGATGACACAAGCCCTAATACACTAAACGCTATTGATATTAATTTGTATTTCACCTTTATTTAGGTTCTGATTATCTAATTATTTACAAAGTAATTACAGTGATAAATCATTTAGTATCTAGGCAACCGAGCCTAACTCGGTTCTTAAAAAACATTTTTAAAATAAACTGTTAGGTTCACTCACAAAATTAGCATTTTTATTCCAAAAAAAAAATGAAAAAAGATGTCTATTTTGCTGTCACTCGAATTCGAACAGGGATTACACGTTTTTTCGAAGCCACCGATTTCCATCTAAGCTATTTTTGTTCTAACAGCGGCAGCGAAATTTACCTTTATATTCTAGCTATATTTTTTCATTTTCCTAAAACTCAGTCAGAGAAAGTTTTCTATGAATAAAATCTAGCTAGCTCGATTTATCGTCCCCGAAACTACGTACATACTAAGTTTCACGTAAATAGATGACTCCGTTTCCGAAATCCTGAATATATAGAAATATAAATATATACAAGAATTACTCGTTTAAAGTTATTAGATATATATATATATATATATATATATATATGATGGATAAATATAATACACGTATTTCCATTTATTTGTGAAGGTTTCAATATAGACTAATATTCTAACATTTCCTTAATAAAAAAAAAGATTTTAAAAACAAAACCATGTGATATTTAAATTTGCCAAAGACAAGCGTATGTTTTTGACAAACAATTCTAAATTTGAATTTCGTGTCAAAGACAAACCGACACGTGTTGAAGGTTGGTTTGCGCTCAAAAAGTGTGCAATTTATCGTTGTCAGACGGAATCTTAATTTTTAAAATGCCATTTAGTCCATCACTAAAGTTGTTGAAGTTGAATACATATGTAAATTAATCTTTTCACAGAGTAGTTCTGGTTTATTCTGGTATTACATCCTTATTTTAGTGTCAAAATGTAGTAATATAAAGTATACTAAAATAGTTATTAGGTGTAAGCCAAGTTTGTATTTGTGATTATTATATTAGTTCTTCTTTTGATTTATTATAGGCTTTTTATATGGGGCTTTATATGTAATTATAATGTCTACCATTCTACCTGAATAATCTTTTTTTTTTATATTATAGGAGGCCAACGAACAGGTGGGTCATCTGATGTTAAGTGATCACCACCATCCAAAGACACTTGCAACACCAGGGGAGTGGCAGGTGTTTTGCCAGCCTGTGTTGGGGGAGGGGGATGGGAGGAAGGGAAGAGGAGAGGGGGAAGGTGGGGAGAGGTGAGCCTCTTTAATTTCCTTTACAGAAAGCCAAATTCCATTGCAATCATTTCAGAAGGTTAGCCATAAAAGTAACAAACAGACAGATAAAACTTTACTTCGGCGTTGATAATACTGGTGTAGATTCTTTATAGAACAATAGTGAACTTAAATCTCGATGAGGCAATTCGTTAAACGAGGCTGAATGAAATAAAATTATTATCTTCAAGTGGAGTTACTTGTTACACATTACCATCAGTCTGTTTCTGTGCATCACTACTTAGGTATTAGTCAAAAGTTACAAGTTTGTAGGTGGTAGAGCCACACGGTGATCACTTAACATCAGGCGACTCACCTGTTCGTTTACCTGATATGATATAAAAAAAACAGATGGACTATAATTTTTTCTCTATTCATGCGATATAAATCTGGTAGCGATAAAATTAATTAAGTCTTGAGTGGCAACTTTATTTAGCAATTACAAATTACGAAGCGACTGGTGACGCAACTATTTTAATTATAATTTAAAATTGGAGTCTAAAAAATACGAAAAGACATATGAAAATCATTTTATTTATATTAAAATTCCCCTCAGGTAATAGATAGTTCTTTGAATTCTAGAATTAAACGTTTTTAATTAACTCATAACGAGTATTTTATAAAAATCCGTTCAATGGTTTGTTTCAACAATAATGATTGTTTAAAAGTCAGATTGCATGTAATACACGGAATATACATTTGTCTGAATGTATTTTGATACTTTACAAATTAACACTTTTGAAATGAGTCATTGTTTGCAGTGTCTGAAAAGCATAGTCCACTATCAAACGATATCAAAATTATTCAGTACTTTTTTTTCAAATTGACAATTATTTGACTGAATTGATAATTATACCCAACATTAATAATCTCATCACTAAAAATTATAAATGGTGGTAACGCCATCTAGTATACCTCGCAACAACTCCTAATATCCCACCCCTTTCCAGTCGTGCACAATCGGTTGACGCCATACTTGCTTCTCGCAACGTCTTATCGCGCTGACGTGACCTATATATTTTTCGCTTCTTCGTTGCTGCTCCCGCACTCCTGATTCCATTGAGGAATTAGGAGATAATATCGCGCCGTTATAGGTGAAAACCTGTAACATTTTGCTAACCCGCACCCGCACGGTGGAGACGATAGTTCCGGATATCAGGCTTTTGTAGTGATACTAGTGAAGGTGAAAACGCACTGCGCTGCTGGAGGTGCTTTGGGCGGCTGTACGCGGTCGTGGAGGAGAATACGCTGCAGGAGAAACCGCCAGGTCAGTGCACGACTTCCCGCTTCCTTCCCGTCACTATTTTCCCTCGTCATTGTGACGACGGATACCCGCCGGTATTCGGCGCTTGCGTCTCTAAATGGTATTAATTGTTATTCAGCAAAATGGACTTTTAAAACTTAATTTCCTCAAGGTAATTTAACAAAATTTTATAAACAATATTTTCGGCTGTGTATTTCCTACTTAACTTTTAAAAATGATTGTAAAAATACGACGTTTGTATAAGAAAATATTTTAATATTTATATGTAAATATATTCATAACCGTGGTTCCAAACTCATGGAAATATTTTTATTATATCAATATAATGAACTAATTACTTTAAAAATGATGATAAATATACACTTACGTTTTTATACCAAAATTTGTGTCTTGCGCATCTAGACTCAGAGCGGTCAAAAGATACAATTTTTTCTGACACTGTACAACCAGTTTCTCTTTTATTTCCATTCTAATTACAATGTTTGAGTAACTTTGTTCCTTTTTTTTATTGTAGAACAGCAAAGTGACTGCACTGTGCCTGATGGTGAGCACAGTGCAATCCAAAAACAATGGCGACCACCGAGAGACACGCCATCCCTCGGCGGACGCCGTTGTCATGCCGGCCTGCGTAAATGTCTCTTTACGTTACGCTTGAAGGACCCCATGTTATAGGAAGGAGGGAACACACTAGCCGGGAGATTGTTCCACAGCTTCACGGTATGGCAAAGATAAGAAGTTGCGAACTTTTTAGTTCGTGTCCAGATAGGATATACCGTAACACTATGGCTCCGAAGCCCAGCGTGAGTGGTTCGGTTATGAAAAGAAGAGGAAGGGATTAAATTAAATAGCTCTGCAGAGCATTCGCCATGATACAGACGGTAGAACACGCTCAGTGAGGCAATATCTCTGCGCAACTGAAGCGGCTCTATAAACTGTGTAATGTCTGCATCATTAACAATGCGGACAGCTCGTCTCTGCAACCTATCCAGGGCATCTAGTAGGTATTTGGCGGAACCGGCCCAGAGGTGCGAACAGTATTCCACGCAAGGCCGAACTTATAAAGGAGGTTTAGCTGATTAGGCGTGAAAAACCGCTGCACCCTGTTCAGGATTCAGAGTCTCCGAGATGAAGTGGAGATTATGCTCCCAATGTAATCCCTGAGATTAAGGTCGCTGCGAATGTCTATACCTTAGATATTGAGGCTGTCTCGCATGGCGGGCGAAACATTCTGGAGAGCAGGAAGAGGGGTAAATGGAGATGTTTTGCAGGTAAACGCGCACACCTGTGTTTTGTTAGCATTAAACTCGAAGAAATTACTTGCCCCCCATGTTGATATGAGCCGTAAGGACCGGTCGAACTCAATGACAAGTTCCTGCTGTCTCTTATCTGTCTCCACCCGACCGCAAGAAGGCTTGCTGTAATAGCACCCATGGATGGTGCGGTGCTATCGTCTGCATAGCAATGAATATGGCCTAAAGGCAACATATCATTCATATGCAGAAGAAACAGAAACAGGGTAGTTGAAAGATATGCAGAAAAACAGAGTAGATAGATGAAAGATATGCAGAAAAAACAGAGTAGGTGAAAGATATGCAGACGAAACAGAGTAGGTGAAAGTTCCTGCGATTATATATTAGTTAAAACTGGTTAAAGATACAGTGAGTGTGTTCAATATTACTCACTACGTATAGTTTAGTCCGGTGAAGCTGTTCAGACCTTGCCAGGTCAATAGCGTAGTCAGATCGAGAAAAAATCTATATATAGTGACTTTTCGAAATATTAAGCTATATAATATATTATTGAGAGTGTTTTTATGCAGAAATTATATCAAATATAACTATAATATTTAATGTACAATATTTTAAAAATCAAGAAATACAAACAAATTTAAGGTTGTTTAACATTATGTAAACATAAGAAGAAAATTCACGGCTAAGACAAAGAAATTGCTACAAAACATTTACGTTTAGTATATTTTGAAGTAAAATAAACAAAACATTATTTTAAATAAATTAACCTACTCAATTAACCCACATAAACGAGTCGTTACGCCGCCGAATGGAATGCCATAGTATTAAATAATATTCAATTTCAACAAACAATAATAATTTTAGTGTCATCTAAGGATTTCAAGCTACATTCCAATTCTGAACTTGTAAAAGATTCATATGTGGCCACTCTTATTTTTGTTCTTTTTTTTTCTAATTTCTTAGTAAAATTTACTTTGGGTAACGTCATTTACCAACAAATCACAAAATTATTACGTCGTGTAAATTTTCGTAATATTAAAAACAGGATTTTAACACAAAATATGGGACTTAGACTGAGTAACTGATATTTTACAAGTTAGTTTTTATTAAATTACCGTGACTATTTGACAAAAATAGCACATATCCCTAATGATCAGTACATTTCCATAGCCTTTCTCATAGTTAAGTGATAAAATGAATCGTGAATTCGCATCACAATTTTGTATTATTATTCATGTCCGTGCCTTTGGTGTCGATTGTGTTTGCTTGTGTGTGTAATAGCTTAGTATTTCCTCTGCATTCGCAGTAATCTAGACAGACAAAATATGTATGCATTCAAAATGAATATTCCTGTATTTATATTGGAATATTATAAAGCCGCATTCCTTGTAAAGTGGGCAGATATTTTTTCTTAACTGGTGTGTTTGTGGCTCTCTCAAGTAATTAGTATATAATTAAATTTTGTACAGTACAAGAGCCTTGCTTGTGGTTACTAAATTGCAGTTGCAAGATATATTAGAAAAGGGAAAGCTTGCTTACCGTTCTTCTACATTCCCAAGCTCTGATATTACACATACGCCGATGGCCCTGTCGCTCCAAGTCGAACTTTTGGTTTATAATATCAATATATCTATTATGTCCTAGTATCTTGAATCCTACTTTTAACAAAATTACGTAATAATGTCCACTAGATATATCTGTCGAAATCAACAATATGTCAAGATAGTATTAAGATTTCGTTCGGGGCACTCATCCATCGGGAAGTTTTGCATATCTTATAGAAAAAATGGAATCTTCTCATTGTCGTTTAAGTAAAAAGGTTGGTGATGCACTTCTCTTGCTGATTAAATGTACCAATAACAGCACCAAAAGGGTCGTAGATAAACAAGTAAGGTGGTAAAGTCACGCTGGTTTCAGCATGAACGGGTCGACTCGCCCGGGGTAGTACCACCCAACCTACAGAAACATCGACGTGAAGTAATAGTACTTGCATTGTTGCGTTTCGTTCGGTCAGTGAAAGCGTCGGAGGCCCACCACCCTTTCACCCCTCCTTTTCCCAATACCCTCCCCTTTCCCGCCCCTCTCCCTCATCACTCCTCCTTCCCCAAATACAGGCTAGCAACACACTTGCGACTCTATGGTTTATGTGTATCTATGGACGGCTGTTATCACTTAACATCAGGTGACACAAGTCGAGCAAAAAAGCCGTACGGCCGTACTATCCTTTTCTCGTAGTCCGGTGAAGCTGTTAAAACCTTGCTAGGTCAATAGCGTAGTCAGTTCGAAAAAAAAACTTTTTCTCGAAACAGTTCAGACCATTTAGACACCCTATAACCTATTAACCCTAACCCTATAAATCTTTTTGCATAAAACTAGAAGACTGAACCCCTTAAGTAAAAGTAACCAACTTGGTATTAAATGGATTTCACATCTTATTACGGTAGAAGAACTGGGTTGCGAGACTTGGTTTTTTAACAAGTTTTGTTTTTCATAGCATATAAAGATTCTGTTAAAATCAGGGTGATGTGCATTACTCGCATGATAACATAGCTAAACTAATAATTCTATCATACTAAGGAAAATGGGAGCTACTATAATTTCCCAGAAATACGTGATTAATACATATCTGTTGGATAACCTTCATTTTATTGATTGTGGAGGGAACTAAAAACTCGACGACAAATTTTAATTTTAATTTAAATCGGTAGTCGCATCCTTCGTACTTTTAATTGAAAACTGTCGGGGTAGCCTGATAGATTGATTCATTAGTTTGATCTAATTTTTAAAACGTAATATATACTACTAAAAGTTTTTCGTTTATCTTTCAGTTCTACTATGTAAAACGTTGGAAGTATTTTTTTCTACGACACAAGGGAACTGAATATTGAAATGAAGTCGTAACATTCTACCCTAAGGCTAAGAATGAAAATCCTTGTAAAACACAATTTTCTTTTACCGACGGGACCTTCATGAAATATGCTGAATAAAGGACGATAGAAAAACTTAATACACTGGTACTGACACTAGAAGGTGAACTGAAAACGTGGTTACTATATTTCTGAGATAAAATTTAAAATTGTACATTGTACGAGTTAGTTCAGAACAATTTAAAATATCTCCTTATAACAATCACATAATTTTATTTACTTGCATATGCGTTAAAATCTCAACAATCTGTGACTTTTACATTACATGTTCGAGCGTTTTATACCCGGTAATCGAGTTACTTATATATAATGCACTTTGTTAGAAAATGCATTTATATCCAAAAATACCAAAGTACATCTAGATAATTCCTACGTTGTGAACTACTGCTAATTGATAAATAAATTAACAAATAATAACTTATTTCAGGATTCCGACCTTATTTGTAGTTCACACATAAGTATTATTATCTATTATTACCAAATTAGCTTCTTTTCAAAAATATTCAATAATAATTTTACTACATGTGAACAAATTTAGTTCATTTTCATATTATGGATCATTAGAAAAAGATATACCTTACTTCCCTATATCCGTGTCCGGGGTTCACACATTTTACGAATCAAAATATGGTCTTATAAATGTTATAAATATATAGTATGACTAGCTGTTACCCGCGGCTCCGCACGCGTTTTTTGAATGTATTAAATAAATGTAAAATTGTTATTAGATGTGTAAATAACAATAATACTCTTTCAAAAATATTTGTAAATATGACACGCACATCATCTACAGTAACAGGTAACATGTACATTATATATGTGAATACTAATAGTGTATCGAATGGGATGGGATTTATCATAAGTCACATAGCTGGAACTTTAAACTACTATCTATGTATCAGCCTCATTGCTCACTTACAATATATAAGAAAGTAATGAAAATATTAAGCTATACATTATCGAACAATATGTGTTCAATCTTTTATTGTATAGATATAATATCGGGTATCGTCTGCTGAACTCGCTAGCTTCGCTCGCTAAAACAGTTAATTAGTTGGTTATTTGCCCGTAAAATTTCTGTTCAAATATTACTTGTAGTCCGTTGAAGCTGTTAAGACCTGGCTAGGTCAATAGCGTAATCATTTCTAAGAAAACAAAACCGTTCATATAGGTCCAGCTGTTTCGGAGATTACCCGGAACAAATAAACAAACAGATATATCGACAGAATCAAAAAAAAATGTTGATATTTGTAGCACCGCAGATATATGTATTCATCAAAAAGTATTTATTTGAATATTATATACACACGCTTTATTCTTATAATACGTAATACGCAGTATATCACAAACCAAAAATTGGAAACAAAACTAACGTAGAATAAACTTTTTGAGGAGTTTTTGACGGGATTTCAGTCAGTGTTATGTAGGGATTTTATTCATAATTTTGTATTATTTTACTCTATATTGTGTTAAATTGTCGGCGTTTTATGTAATATGGTTTGTTTATTATGCATGAGTGAAATAAATGAAAAATAATGCCATGGAGCATGTATTCTGTAAGCTTGAAATTAAGAAGATAATAATTTACGAAATATTATATAGAAGATTTGGCGCTTATGTATAGAGAATACATAAGAACTACCTATACTGACAATTTCAGAATTGGCAGTATGGATTAATTCCTTCGCCTGTATTGTGATGGACGAATATTATTACTACTAACCTTTTAGAATATCAGCACAAAATAAAATTTACAAATGTTTCCGACACAAACGTACCACGTATAATTAAAAATTGAAAACAAAACTAACGTAGAACAAACCTTTTGAGTAGGAACACAAAATAAACCATGAAAATATTTCCGATAGAATGTTATCGCGTTACCATGGCAACGCATAATATAATACTGACATTAACACGCAGCGGAAGCTTAAAAAATAGCCCGTTTTTTTGACATTCTTAATTAGTGCTCAACTCCTGTTGGTTTTAACGTGATGATATGTAGCCTATAGCCATCCTCGATAAATGAGCTATCTAACACTAAAAGAAACTTTTAAATTGGATCTGTAGTTCTTGAGATCATAGCGTTCAACCAAACAAACAAACAAACAAACTCTTCAGCTTTATATATTAGTATAGATAAACCAAACAGTACTACGAAGATATCTATTTTAAATGTATTTGTGAACGGGTAATAAATTGTATGTACTTATGACACTCATTCTTTTGTCTGAGTCTATTTGGTGCTTTCTACTTTACCAATATAAACATGGTTTTCGTATGTAATGGGACTTTCAATGTTGTCTTATTGTTGGCATAGCGAGTGTGTGAGACGTGGCGAGTGAGTGAGACGTGGCGACACTATTCCATGCGCAAGAGACTGTGCTTAATCTCTCTTGCCGCACTGGGCACACATACCTATAGTGTAATTAGAGAATTCGAGACTATGAGATTCGTTCGATCCGCAAAAAAATTCAATGTTTCACATTTGCGAGACGTCCCGTGACGGAACTACTTTTTTTTGTTTATGAGAGAAATTAGTTTAAAATACAAAAATGTTATCCAAAGTACAATTTAATATCTCTCGAAGATATCTTTATAGGCTGGTACTGCGCAGCTCACATCCAGATGCACTTATAACCTTAATCTGGACATCGATTCACCTTGTAGCGACTGTATAGGATGCGTGCGTCTTTTGATGCGTGTCGGCCATTTTGAAAACTCTTTGACTCATAAACCTTACGTTCATTCAGAGAAGGTGCGTTGCGGACTTTCACTTAAATTTATTAAAATTTGAGGGCTATACCGATATCTTTGTTTCTTTTACGGCACTTCTATGAACATATCTGATTACAAATAATATCTCTGACGTGTGTCTCAAAATATAAAACAACATTTTCCTCATGGTTTTAACGTACAAAATTCATTTCAAGTTAATGTTTGACGTCACCTGTTCATACAGTACTGACTTATCTGAAATATTTATTATTTATTTCCGGCTCTAACTCCGACATGGAGCAGGATCCCCCGCTGACGACGGCTTCACCAAAGTCACGCGGCATCGAAAACCGCGCAATAAGCGCCAAAATCCCTCCTCGTCCGAGAATGAAGGCGCTAAGCGTTCTGAACTCGCAAACGTCGACGGCGCGAGAGTGCCAACGGCGACTCCCGCACCCCCTAGACCAGTCTCGCCCATAGCTGCGACTCCCGCAGTCACGGGTAAGAAGCCCCGCCCTCCAACTCCTGTCACGATCCAGGACAGAGCGTCCTGGGTCGAAATCTCTAGTCTGCTGCAAGCAGCAGACATTCCTTTCACCTCTGCCATGAGTACCCTCGCAGTGTCACAACTGCCAGGTGTACGGACACTCCGCACTTAATTGTTACCTGAAATCCAGGTGCGTTAAGTGTCTCGGCGACCACTCCACTAAGGAGTGTCCTCGCACGAAAGACTCGCCCGATCTTCCGAGTTGTGTCTTGTGCCGCGGCGTGAGCCATACTGCGAATTATCGCTGGTGTCCCCGCGCCCCTCGTACAAAACAGCCCCGCTACGCTAGGCAGGTCTCGCCATCTAAGGCGCCTGCGGCGTCAACCCGTCCGCGACCTCCGCCTCCTAACTCTAGAGAGGCCTTCCCTAACTTGCCGAGCACATCTCGTGCACCGGTAGCGCCCGCACCCGCGCCTAGCGCGCCTCTCCGCCCTGTACGGGCCCCTCAGGCCCCGTGGGCCCCAAGATCGCGCCCCAGCCTGCTCCTCGTCCTCAGGCGGCTAAGCCTTTACAGGCCGACCCCGCCCTCTCCTTCAAATTATCTGGTATGGACTGGTCAGCCCAGCTCCTAGTCTTCCACGAGATCTCGGAGATCTCCGCGTACGATGAAGTAGCAAACGATCCAAAACAGGGCCCCCTATTCGTGCGATCGCGAAGTTTCCCGCCATCGCGGCTACCATTCAAAGACTCGCACGCGCCACCGTCTCGAAATAATAATAATTTTTCTCAATATAAGATAGAGTAAACTCGCGTGTTTATTATCTTCTTTATATTATTAGTGTATCTTCCCCTAAAATCGATAAACAATGTCGTTATATCTATTTTTAGATACCGGCGCCGGCGCCGTTCGTTTAATCTGTAAATTCGATCTTTTCAATTCACGTGGCCGGCCACGTCGCGGACCCTTCCCTCGTGCGTCACGAGGCAGGGTCCTCACGTTTTACTCCCGCACATACGTCGCGTCATCTCGGCAGCATCTTTGCTCGAGATTACCCAGGTGATCACAAAGATGTTGCTATCGCGATACAGTATACACCACACCGATTATACACACATACAGATATTCAGACATGCACCTTTACACAAACTGGTGGAAGGGTTTACTTTTTTTCCCTTATTCGAACTGAATCGAGTAGTTTAGTTTGTTTCTTTCCGATTTACATGTTGTGTTTTTGAATCATGCAATTTTAATTGTATGATTCAAAAATGAACATAGCTTAGCATAGTTTAGCTAGGTCAGATCGGGTTATTTCCGGTAACAGCCCAAGCCGAGGTGTGCCGTGCACCCTTGAGCATATTAAACAAAATCGGGTGAGTGTCTTAAGCGCTCGCCTTAGTAGTCCGGTGAAGCTGTGAAGGCCTAGTAAGGCCAATAGCGTAGTCAGTTAGAAAAAAAAATGAAATATTGTACTAAGTTGGCTTTACGTAATGTATTATTTAATCCGACATATTATTTAATTTATTGTCAGGCCAGGTCTTATTAAGGTTCCCAGAGTAAATAAATTTAAAAAATGGATACTTGAAGATTTCTGACTTCATTGAAATTTTTCTTACCTCCTTACTTGCCAATTTTCTCTTACATTTTTTTTATTGATCAACGCCTAAGTGACGATATTCTGTTTGATGGTAAACAACTTTTAACTATGGATATTATTGAACTTAAGACGACTTGTAATTAATGAGAGCCTTAAAACACATTATTCAATCGAAACTCTCAACGTCTGTAACGTCCTTTGGGTATTTACATTGTGATTTCTGCTAAAGACTTCTGTAATTGATTACATTGTTTACATCTCTTAGATGTCGATAAAAATAGATGAAATCACCAAAGACAGGGTAAACAATCGTAAAAGAACACTTAATATATAATTTGTGATATTATAGCATTGATCTTATAATATTTGTGTCAAAAATAAAAAATGTCGATGTCATTTCTCTACCAATTTTCGTATTTTATAAGTTTTATTACAATGTAATTAATCATAGCAAGGGCTACCATTAAGTTGGACATTATCTTTAAATCACGTCTATCTTCGCATTAATTGAGGTATTCTTAAAGAATACTTTATTTCTAGATGAAAGACTCTATGTCCTCTTCTGTACCATAGACCACATGTATGCAAAATTTCATCATTATCGGTTAAGTACCTAAGACGTAAAAGCGTAATAATAAAGCGAACATACTTACATTCACATTTTTAATAGTGATAATAATGATATTGCTGATGTTTGAACATTTGCATCGTTGATGAAACATGACTTATAGAGATTTTATTCATATTTTAATGTATAGTACCTGGGCGACCGAGCCTAGCTCGGTTCTTTAAAAACACTTTTAGATTAAAATAAACTGTTAGGTTTGCCTTATAAAATTAACATAAAAAAAAAATAGATTAAAAAATATGTCTCTTCTGTCGTCACTCGGATTCGAACTCGGGTTACATGGATTTTCGAAGCAACCGATTTCTATCTGAGCTATTTTTGTTTTGACAGCGCCGGCGAAATTTACCTTTAAATTCTAGCTATAATTTTTCATTGCCTGAAAACTCAGTTAAAAAAGGTTTTCTATGAATAAAATCTAGCTAGATCGATTTATCGTCCCCGAAACTACCTACATACTAAATTTTACGGAAATAGATAACACCGTTTCCGAGATCCTGAATATATACAAATATAAAAATATACAAGAATTGCTCATTTAAAGGTATTAGATTAAAGTATTTTGAAATAAGAAATAGAAGAAACATCCATTTTAATTTTTTCTTTACATTTAAAAAATTTTAAAATGTTAGAGTTTAATGCGTTACAGACAAAAGCCAACGAACAGTCCTAGTATTATTGAATAGTGTAATACACATTACAGGATAATCGTATTATACCAAGGTTAGACACTCGCAGTTTGCCAGGATATGACACATCCTGGTTGCATTTAACACATAAAATAATAATATCAAAACAAGTACTTATAGACAACAATGAGAAGATTAGATAAAGTTTATTCTAAGAACTTCAAACGTATGGATAATAACTTAAATAAACCTAGATTGGTAACTATCTAGATAATAAAACCTGGGAGCGGTGACCAGTGTTAATAAATTTTAATAATAAAACGGACAGTAAGCCCTTTTTTTATCAAACTTCGAAAAATTGTTCTTTGTTAGCTGGCTTGCTTTACGTTCACTTTACCTGACGATCATTGACACTGTGTTTTAATATAGACGCTTAGAGGATTGAGTATATTTTTTTTATGTTTCTAGATAATTAGGACAAATATTAAACACTTAATTTTTAATTAATTTAGAACAAGAATCGGGTGCAAAGTGTCTTCCATAAATATTGCTACTGTCTAAACATTCACCTGGATAATGTCCTTACCAAAAAGAAGAATAATACTATTAATTTCACACGTCTGAATAATTTGTTTGGCTCTTCATCAGTTCCACCCAGATGTACTGCAATACGTACCTGAATGTGGGGTGTCATTTTTGGATAAACTATGTATATTTTCCTTTTGTTTATCTTGTTGTTTGTAATTGTTTTCCAAATTTTCTTTTCTTTCTTTCCTTCATTTCTCGTTATCCTAACCTGCTTAAATGTTAGTCAATATTAGATGAATTAAATATGTTAAATGTATTTAATATGAGCATTATTATTTTAATTAAAATGATTAGAAACTATATAGATATTTTTTCACAGTAACAAGAATTAAATACAGTTTAATTTAACAATGAAACACCACTAAATTTCTGCTATCCAAAAGAAAAAAGAGCGCATCTGCGACCTTATGCATTATTGAGTTATAAGCATATATTCGAAGTCTATCGTCATATATATTCTTGGTACGCAACAAAGGATAGATTCGGTTTTCATTTGTTCTGTTTGTGTATTCTATTCATGGAGCTTGAATTTGCATTAATTCGAAACCCTGGATTCACTACAATGTTACAAATACTTCCATAGACATACCGTTGTCTAGCGTCATAGAAACTTTATCTATAATTCTATACTAATATTATAAAGAGGTGAGGTTTGTGAGTTTGTGACGTGGCAGTTCCGATCGGGCGCTCAACGAGAGCGGATGTCCCTTGTGCTGCGCGTTTCGATTTCGATACTCGTGATTTAGTGACGTCTGTTATTACTTCGGGAGTGTTCGTTATTGTTCCGATCGGGCACACGTGCACTCACACCTGCATTTTTTTTTCCCAGAAATTGAGTGAGACCTTTCCATTGTATTTATTTATTGCTTTATTTAATTCTTAGTATAATTATTTGTTTACTCAGTTGTTTATCTATTCATTTACGTAGCTCTTTAGTAATTCTTTTATACATTTATTTACTATTCAATTATTTATTTAATTAACTATCTATTTACTAATTTGTTTTCTATTTACCTATTTTATTTACTTGTATATATATTACATAAGTGGATAGTTTCGTAGCTTACCGTTTGGCATGCCCCCCTGCCCCTCAGGCAGGGAGGTTGGTTCGGGGCGCCCACTCCTCCCTTAGGTCATCAACATGGAACAGGCAGCTCATTTTAGAGATTTTCTCCTACGACAGGGCCCAAACGCGGATATCGTTGCTAGTTTCGATAACTATGTAGCGTTATTCAGCGAAACTACGCAGTACGTGCCCCGTGTGGCAACTGCAAATTCTTACGCGACTCTCTTATCGCAATCGCCGTCTGACGTCCGAGATAGAGGCCTAATAGAGGCCCCAATACCGAGCTCCAGCTCGGAGGCCGGCTCCGAGATGGAGCTCGACGTAGCGGCGTCCACCGAGCCGCCTGCGACCGATAACGCGCCCGCGATTTCCGCGCCTTCAGCGCAAAACATAGATAATGACGGTTATAAAACCGTCACTTACAATAGACGCCGCGGTTCGCGTTCGTCAGATTCTGACTCGGGTTCCACACCCCCCGAAAAGTTAGTTAATATAAATGGCGCCCGGGTGCCAGCACCGACTACACCGTCAGTCTCTAAACCACGCGTGGGCGGACCTAGCTCCGTCTCTGTCGCTCCTTCCCAACCTACGGGTTCCACAGTTAGGAAACAGCGCCCCCCGCCTCCTGTCACGATCCAAGACAAGTCCCAGTGGACTTCTATCTCGAATCGACTTAAGACACGGTCAATTAACTATACGTCCGCCCTGAGTACTCCGGCGGGCATTCAAGTTAAATGTCCCACCTCTACCGACCATCGTGCGCTAACAAAATTCCTTAGAGAATCAAAGTTAGCCTATTTCACTTTTGCACTCGAGGAGGAACGCCTCCTCCGCGTAGTGCTTCGCCGCATCCCGGCCGAGATCTCGGTCGATGACGTCACCCTCTCCCTTAAGGAGAAGAATTTCCCCGTGCGTGAGGTACATCGGATGTACCATCCACGCACCCGCGCCCCGTACAACATGGTCTTAGTCCTCCTCGACCGCTCGCAGGAGGGCAAGGCCATCTTCAACCTCACAGCGGTCTGCGATCTAAACGGCATCACCGTTGAGCCCCCACGCAAGACCCATACCCCGTCGCAGTGCCATAACTGCCAGTGTTATGGTCACTCGGCGAGGAATTGCCATCTCCGCCCCAGGTGCGTCAAGTGCCTGGGAGACCACGCCACGAAGGAGTGCGCGCGCACTCCTGGCACTCCCGATCCTCCCAGCTGTGTGCTCTGCGGTAACGCGGGTCACCCCGCGAATTATCGCGGCTGTCCCCGCGCGCCGCGCACACAGCGCCCCCGTCAGGCGAGGCAGACGCCCTGGGCACCTGTAGCCGCCGCCCGTGCTGCGCCTCCACCTCTCATGTCCGTAGAGGCCTTCCCGGGCCTGCCGGGCGTCTCCCGGGCCCCGGTAGTGCCCACGCCCACGACCTCACCGCGCTCGCCACCCTCTGTGCCGCGCGCGGCTCAACCCGGGCGGGCCCCTATGGCCCCCTGGGCACCCCGACCTCAACCTCAGGCTTCTTCTAAGCCTCAGGCACCGCTGCCACAGGCGGCGTATGCTTCATCATCCTCTCTCTCGGGTAAATTCGACTGGATGAAGCATTTACTCCGTGAACACGACATGAAGGAGGTCCTCGCCTTCTACGCCATCGTCGAGGTAGAAGAGGAGCTAGGTCTCCTCACTGCTCTAGCGCGCTTCCCGGCTATCGGAGCCACCATTCAGCGCATCGCCCGGTCACCCTCTTTTAAATAAGTCTTAAAATTCACGAGTCTTAATAAAGTAAAACCACGCGGTCTATGTCTCTTGTTTTTCAATGCGAGATCCCTTCGGTCACAGCGCGATCTAGTAGCTGACTTTTTGCGCGATAGACAGATTGACGTTTTCCTCATCCAGGAAACGATGTTAAAACCGAGTATGCGTAATCCGAGAATCGCGAATTACTGTATAGTCAGGAACGACCGTGTCACCCGCGGGGGTGGCACGTTAATCTATTTTAGGCGTTCGTTGTACTGCATGCCGTTAGATCCGCCCGCGCTAACCAATATGGAAGTGTCAGTGTGTAAATTAGGTATGACCGGTCACTCGAATATTATTTTAGTTTCCGCGTATTTGCCACCAAACAAAGAATTGCTAAGATCCGATTTGCAGGCGCTACTTAATTTAGGAGATTCAGTTATTATAGCGGGGGACCTCAATAGCGGGAACGTTATCTGGAATAGTCCGTGTACCTCTCGTAACGGAAGAATACTCGACGAACTAGGTAGGGTTCTCGCTTTTGACGTCATAGCCCCTCTGGAACCCACGCACTATCAAGATCATTGCCGACCCACAGTATTAGATATAGCTCTCTTAAAAAATATCACGCTTCCTGTACGACTCATACAAGTCGTACACGAACTTGATTCAGATCATCGCCCGGTTGTATTACAGTTAGGTCACAATTCAGACTTCAACCCGCCGTCGGTTAGGGTGGCTGATTACGCGAAACTCGTTCAATATTTTAAAGAAAATCCGTCGTCTAGTAGTTTAGACAGGATTCCGGACGTGTTGGTGTCTAAAGCCGACGCGGATTCGGCCATCGATTCCCTGGTTGATTATCTCCAGACCGCCGTCAGGGTGACCTCGAAAGAGGTGCAAGCGGCGAACGATCGCCGTTTTATACTTCCTGACGACGTGAGAGCATTGATCACGGAAAAGAACGCCGCGACTCGAGCTTACGACGCTTACCCGTCTGTAGAGAATCGCAATCGTTTACGTTTGTTACGAAAAACAGTCAAGTCTCGTATTTCTGAGATCCGGGGCGACAGGTGGGACAGACTCCTGGAGGGTCTCCAGCCGTCTCACCTGTCGTACTGGACTCTAGCGCGAACTCTCAAATCAGATATGGTCACTCCAATGCCTCCTCTCGACAGAGGCCCCGGGTTGCCTCCCGCGTTCGATAGCATAGATAAAGCGGAATGCCTTGCCGCAAGCTTAGAGAAACAGTGTTCGCCGAACACTGATAACACTGACCCTTCCATCATAGAGTCTATCGAAACAGCCGTAGAGCATGCACTCGCGTCTCCTCCGGCGGATACCCTAACCTCGATAACGTTTGACGAAGTTTCGGCCGCCATCAAGCGACTCAAGCCTAGGAAGTCCCCAGGTCCCGATGGGATCAGGAACGAGGTTCTGAAACTCCTTCCTGATCGCATCATAGCTCTATTGGTCTGCGTCTTCAATGCGGCCATGTCCCAGGGTCACTTTCCAGCCGTCTGGAAAAAGGCCGTAGTGATAGGTATTCACAAGCCCGGCAAGAAAGCTACGCTTCCCGTTAGCTATCGCCCCATTAGTCTGTTAGATACCTTAGGAAAACTTTACGAGCGGCTCCTTCTGAACCGTCTTCAGTTCTCGATTACAGATTTAAAATTAATACCACCTGAGCAGTTCGGATTTCGTGCCGAACACTCTTGCACGAATCAAGTACACCGCCTCACGGAGTACATTTTCTCTAAATTTAACGCCGATCCGAAACGTAAACCGAAACGCACAATTGCAGTCTTCTTCGATATCGCCAAGGCCTTCGATAAGGTCTGGCACGGAGGGCTCATCCATAAATTATGTAAATCTCGCGTACCCGATAGGTTAATTCATATTATCCGCGATTATCTCACTGATAGGACATTCCGCTTCAGAGTGGATGGTGAACTATCTCTGCCCCACCCGATACGCTCAGGTGTGCCACAGGGCTCCATACTCGCGCCCTCGCTCTTCAATCTGTTCATCAGTGACCTACCTCGGTCTCGGGGGGTCGAGATAGGTTGTTACGCTGACGATACCGTTATTTACACTTCCGGCTGGCGGTCGGACTTTCTTAGGAAGCGCATTGAAAAAGCCGTTCATACTCTTGGTGAATGGTTTCGTCGATGGCGCATAGAAGTTAATCCCGATAAGAGTGCCGCAATACTCTTCGATCCCTCGAAACGCGTTAATAAATTTGAGCCCATCAGGCTGTACGGAATCGATATCCCTTGGGCCGAAGAGGTCAAATATCTCGGTGTCACATTAGATAAACATTTAAAGTTCAATTCACATATAGACAGAGTGCGAAACAAAGCCGCTATGGTCTTGGGTCGCCTCCATCCGTTGCTTTGTCATAAGAGTAAGATGTCCCTCAGACACAAGCTCACTCTGTATAAGACGTGTATCCGTCCCGTGATGACATATAGCTGCCCCGTTTTTGCGCATATGTCCAAAGATAACTTTCATAAGCTGCAGGTTCTCCAAAATCGTGTTTTACGTAAAGTGACCGGTGCTCCGTGGTACATTCGGAGAGTCGATCTCCATAGAGACCTAGAGATCCCTTCTATCTGGGCGTACGTAAAATCACTTACGATTAGCTATTTTGAAAAAGCCGCGAATCATCCCAGTCCGTTAGTGGTATCCGCCGCAAACTATGAACCCGTACCTAACGCTGCGCGTTATAAAAGACGTCCGCGATGCATTTTTACCGACCCTCCTGATTTAATCACGTCAGCGAACGATCAGTACCAGCCTGTCCCTCGAAACAGAGCGTGCTCACGTCCACGCCCGCGTAACCACAGATCACGCCGCCGTGGTCTGGGGGTTAATTTCGCTTCCGCACACCCGATTAGGCCTCCCACGGCAGCGGCTCAAGCCTAGGTTCGATCCCTCGGTAGGGAGCCCTTGAGTGCGTTGCTTGCG
>JACEII010000003.1:8456567-8515868 GCA_014332785.1 Antheraea mylitta
GGTTGTCTGCTTTGCAGCTCGCCTCGATTTCGATATTCGTGATTTAGTGATTTATTGCTTCGCGAGTGCTCGTTCTCATTGTTCCGATCGCACCTGCACGGACACCTGTGCTACAGCTGCGTTCTGTTTCCTAGAACTGAGTGAGACCCTTCCTTTCTATTTATTTATTGTTTTAATTGTTTCTTGATATATTTATTTGTTTACTCTTTTTTTATCTATTTGTTTACATATTTCTCTAACTCTTCATTTGTTTCTTAATATATTTATTTACTTTTTGTTTACTTATATAGTTATATATAGCTCACGTATATATTTATATTTTCACCTATTTTGTTCCGTTTTAAATAGCTTTTTTGATCCAGACTCGGGATAGTCTCGTAGTTTTTCGTTTGGCGTGCCCCCCTGCCTTTAAGGCAGGGAGGTTGTTTCGCGTTCCCCTCAGGCCACGAAATGGCGCAAAATAATACTTTCATAGGACTCCGTGACGATTTACTAGCCATTGGCGTCGACAAAAATGCCGTCGACGCCATTCTTGCGCGATATTGTTTTCCGTCCATGAAGGACGCTCAATATGTGCCACGCGTTGCTACCGCGAACTCTTTCGCAGCCCTCCTGATACAGTCTCTATCGAACAACACCGATATGGGCCTGTAAGAAGCTCCCATACCAAGCTCCAGCTCGGAGACCGGCTCCGATATGGAGCTCGACGTAGCGGCGTCCACCGTGCCGCCCGCGATCTCCGAGTCACCCGCGATTCCCACGGCTTCCGCGATTGAAAATGACGATGACGGTTACAAAATCGTTTCGTATAATAAACGTTTCCGCCGCGGTTCACGCTCTTCCGATTCCGACTCGGGCTCCGGAAGCCCGGCGGAAAAACTCCCTTGCATAGAGAGTAGGGTAGACGGCGCCCGGGTGCCTAACGCGGCTACGTCACAAAGCGTGAGGCCACGTTCGGGTAGAACCAGTCCTATCACCGCCCCGTCCACGTCCACGCCTTCTCCGCTCACCCAGCCTAACGCTGTCGGCTCCGCAGCGTCGGCTAAAAAGCCCCGCCCGCCACCCCCAATCACGATTCAAGACAAATCGCGGTGGATGTTCATATCCACCGAACTCAAAAAACTAGGTATACACTACACGTCCGCCCTGAACACCCAAGCAGGCATCCAAGTTAAGGTAATCAGCACCGACCATCACCGTAAACTAACCGATTTCCTTCGTAGGCAGAAGATAGGATATTTTACGTATGCATTAGAGGAGGAGCGTCTCCTCCGTATAGTACTCAGACGCATCCCGGTCGAGATCTCAACCGAGGAGGTTTTAGAGTCCCTTAAGGACAAAAATTTCCCCGTCCGGGAAGTACACCGCATGTACCACCCGCATACAAAGGTCAAGTTCAACTTGGTGTTGGTCATTCTTGACCGCACCAAGGAAGGCAAGGACATTTTTAACGTCACGTCCGTGTGCGGTCCCACGGGCGTATCTGTAGAACCCCCGCGTAAGTCTTACGCGCCCTCGCAGTGTCACAACTGCCAGGGTTACGGTCACTCAGCTAGAAACTGCCACCTGCGTCCCAGGTGTGTAAAATGTCTGGGGGATCACTCCACTAGGGAGTGCTCGCGTACCCCGACCTCAGCAGACCCTCCGAGCTGTGTTCTGTGCGGGAACGCGGGTCATCCCGCGAATTATCGCGGCTGTCCCCGCGCCCCGCGCACGCAACGCCCTCGGCAAGCGAGACAGGTGGCCAGAGCTCCTGTCGCCGCCACCCGCCCTCCGCCTCCGCCACTCATGTCCGTGGAGGCCTTCCCCGGCTTGTCGGGTGCCTCCCGCACCCCGGCAGCGCCCGCGCCCTCCCCGCGCGTGCCAACCTCTGTGCCGCACGCGCCGCAACCCGTGCGGGCCCCTCTGGCCCCCTGGGCTCCCAAACCTCAGCCCCAGACTCCGAAACTTCAAGCTCAGCCTACGCAGGCGAAGCCTATTCAATACGACCGCCTCAGCACCTTTTCTTTCGACGGTGTTGACTGGATTAGCCAGTTAATGGTCGTGCACGACGTAGTAGACGTCTTACCTTTTGCGGAGTTTCTCGTGACGAAGAGAAGTCAGGATATGCTCAGAGCGTTCGCGCGTTTCCCGGCTCTTGCTAGGACAATGAACGAACTTGCCCGTGCTCATTATAACAAATCGGTTTAACAATGTTTGCGGCAATGAATAGGGTTAAACCATGCGGTCTATCTCTTTCATTTTTTAATGCTAGGAATCTCTCAACACAGCGCGATCTAGTAGCTGCCTTCTTGCGCGATAAACAAATAGATATTTTCCTCGTACAGGAAACGTTATTAAAACCGAAAATGCGTAGCCCGCGAATCGCGAATTATGATATAATTCGAAATGACCGTACCACCCGCGGAGGTGGCACCCTAATCTATTTTAAACGCTCCTTATATTGTTTGCCAGTAGATCCACCCGCTCTATCCAATATGGAAGTGTCAGTGTGCAGACTAGGGATGACCGGACATCCGTCCGTCATAATAGTATCCGCGTATCTCTCGCCGAATAAAGAGTTATTAAAATCCGATTTAGAAGCGTTGTTCAAATTAGGAGACTCCGTCATTATAGCGGGGGACCTCAACAGCGGGAACGTCATCTGGAATAGTCCAACTACTTCTCGTAACGGGAAGATACTGGACAGACTAGGCAACGATCTAGCTTTTGACGTCATAGCTCCTCCGGAACCCACTCACTATCAAGATAACTGTCGTCCGACAGTGTTAGACGTAGCTCTTTTAAAAAATGTCACGCTTCGGTTACGACTCATACAAGTCGTACACGAACTTGACTCAGATCACCGCCCAGTAATATTGCTATTAGGAACGTGCTCGGATGCCACCCCTCCGTCGGTCAGGGTGGCCGATTACGCGAAACTCGCGCGTTATTTCAAAGATAATCCGACGTCTCTAAGTTTAGACAGGATCCCAGACGTGTTGGTGTCGAAAGCCGACGCAGATCTGGCTATCGATTCCTTGGTCAACTATCTTCAGACCGCTGTCAGGGAGACCTCGAAAGAGGTAAAAGCGGTGAACGATCGCCGCTTTATACTCCCAGACGACGTAAGGAAGTTAATCACGGAAAAGAACGCCGCGACTCGAGCTCACGACACTTATCCGTCTGTAGAGAATCGCGATCGGTTACGATTATTACGAAAGAAGGTTAGGACTCGTATTTCTGAGATCCGGGCCGACAGATGGGATAGGCTCCTGGAGGACATCCGGCCATCCCATCTGGCGTACTGGAAACTCGCGCGAACATTTAAGTCAGACGAGACTATTCCGATGCCCCCTCTCGATAGAGGCCCCGGGTTGCCTCCCGCGTTCGATAGTATAGACAAGGCGGAGTGTCTCGCCGCGAGTTTAGAGAAACAATGTTCACCGAACACAGCAAACACTGACCCTATACATATTGGATCGATCGAGACCTCGGTAGAGCACGCGTTAGCGTCCCCGCCAGCTGATACACTAACTCCTATCACTTTTGATGAAGTATCGGATGCCATCAAGCGTCTAAAGCTTAGGAAGTCCCCAGGTCCCGATGGGATCAGGAACGAAGTACTCAGACTCCTTCCTGATCGCATCATAGCTTTATTGGTCTGCATCTTCAATGCGGCCATGTCTCAGGGCCACTTTCCAGCCGCCTGGAAGAAGGCCGTAGTGATAGGCATACACAAACCTGGCAAAAAAGCTACGCTTCCCGATAGCTATCGCCCGATTAGCCTGTTGAATACATTAGGTAAATTATACGAGCGGCTCCTTCTGAACCGACTCCAGGTCACGATTTCAGATCTTAATTTAATACCGCTTGAGCAGTTTGGATTTCATGCCAAACACTCGTGTACAGATCAAGTGCTCCGCCTCACGGAGTACATTTTCTCTAAATTTAACGCCGATCCGAAACGAAAACCGAAACGCACAATTGCAGTCTTCTTCGATGTCGCCAAGGCCTTCGATAAGGTCTGGCACGGAGGGCTCATCCATAAATTAAGTAAATCTCGAGTACCCGATAGGTTAATTCATATTATCCGCAATTATCTCACTGATAGGACTTTCCGTTTTAAAGTGGATGGGGAACTATCCCCGCCCCACCCTATACGCTCAGGTGTGCCACAGGGCTCCATACTCGCGCCCTCACTATTCAACCTGTACATCAGTGATCTACCTCGGTCTCCGGGGGTCGAGGTAGGTTGTTATGCTGACGATACAGTTATTTACACTTCCAGCTGGCGGTCGGACTTTCTTAGGAAGCGCATCGAAAAAGCCGTTTGTAAACTCGGTGAATGGTTTCGTCGATGGCGGATAGAAGTTAATCCTGATAAGAGTGCCGCGATACTTTTCGACCCTTTGCGACGTAGTAATAACCTTGAGCCCATCAGGCTATATGAAGCCGATATACCGTGGACCGGCGAGGTCAAATATCTCGGTGTTACATTAGATAAGCATTTAAAGTTCAAGTCACATATAGATAGAGTGCGAAACAAAGCCGCTATGGTCTTGGGTCGCCTCCATCCTTTGCTTTGTTATAAGAGTAAGATGTCCCTCAGACACAAGCTCACCTTGTATAAGACATGTATCCGTCCCGTGATGACATATAGCAGTCCCGTTTTTGCACATATGTCAAAAGATAATTTTCAAAAGTTACAGGTTCTCCAGAACCGCGTTCTACGTAAAGTGCCGGTGCCCCATGGTACGTCCGGAATAAGGATCTTCACAAGGATCTGGAGATGCCTTCTATCTGGGCGTACATTAAATCCCTTACTAGTAGTTACTTCGAAAAAGCCGTGAATCATCCCAGTCCGTTAGTGGTATCCGCTGCAAAATATGAAACCGTACCTAACGCTGCTCGCTACAAAAGACGCCCGAGACATATTTTTACCGATCCTCCCGATGAAATAACGGCAGCGAACGATCAGTACCAGCCTGTCTCTCCAAACAGAGCGTGTTCACGCCCACGCCCGCGTAACCACAGATCACGCCGCCGTGGTCTGGGGGTAAATTTCGCTCCCGCACACCAGATTAGGCCCCCCTCGGCAGCGACTCAAGCCTAGGTCCGTTCCCTCGGTGTGGAGCCCTTGAGTGCGCTGCTCGCGCGATACAGTGACACAAAAAAATTTACATCACTGCTACAACACTACACGATCACCCCCACACACGTGCACGCCTATACGCTTACACATGGAAGTGGAAGGGTTCTATTTTTTTCCCTAATGAACTGAAAAAAAAAAACTCTAATTTTCCGATAAAAAAAAAATATATGGGGGGATTGTTGAGACGTGTATGCTTGGTACACATATGCGTCTCAACAACTCAAACATATATGAATAGTTAGCTAGGTTAGCTAAGTTAGGTCGCGAGTTTGCATGTAACAGGCAACAGCCAAGCCGAGGTGTGCCGTGCACCCTTGAGCTAGTTGCCCAAATAAAATCGGCTGAGTGCCTTAAGCGCTCGCCTTAGTAGTTCGGTGAAGCTGTTAAGACCTTGCTAGGTCAATAGCGTAGTCAGTTCGAAAAAAAAAAAAAAAAAAAAATAGTGGGCGCCCAGTGGTCGACATTCGATCATAGTTCATTGATTTTTTAAAGTTTGAACTTTTTTAGGGTTCTTTTGTCATACCTCTATAATCAAAGGCTTTCATCATGGCGACTCAGTTATTTGTCATTTTTCGTGACCTTTAATTATATAAACATATAAAAAACTATGTGCTTATAAAAATTTCTTAAATTCTAAGTAAACATAAATTTAGGAAAATAAAGAAATCTATCGCAAACCATGACACAAATAAAAGCACTCCTGTCATAAAACCAAGGAGGAATAATTAATAATTATTTCAGTGGTTCCATAAATGTACTAAAGATAAATTGTTTACCAATTAATTGTTAGTGTACCTATATATTATATATTATGAATTTAAGAGCATGTAGGGTATGAAACATATGTCGTGGTATAAATATTATAATAATAGCTACATGTTATAATATCATTGTTGAATGTAGGATGAAAAAGTATAATTGTAACGTAAGAGTAAAAGAATACATACAGTCGAGCATAGCAACCTCCTTCGCAACCTTTTTTGAAGTTCGTTATTGACGGCTGTCAAAATATCTTTTTTTATTTACATGTGCGTATACGTTGTATAAAATTCAAGCAGTAGTGTGAGTAATGCATATTTGAATTAAATTAGTATACTTCTAATGCATTTTATATAAAATAAATAGTTTTCTACACTTCTCCGCCATATAAACTTTAACTATGCCAAATTTCAAGTTCATCCGTTCATGGAAATCGTTTAAAATAGGGTACAAAGTTTTTGCTTCACGTATTGTTATCATTGGATTTATCTCCTGCTAAAATATCGTTCAACGCGCATAAAGAAGTGTCCACTTCAAAAATGTGTCACTATGTTGCTTCCACAATGTACTGGTTAAGAGGTCTTTAAAATTTTTGTGAATGTCAAAGTTTTATTTCGCTAACTGACATACATGTCACGTACACTATAGGCGGTTAGTCACAGACAGTTCGAATTTAAATAATAAATGCGCGTAACGTCCAAGATGACCGATAAAGAGGTCATCCACTTCAATATGAGGTAACGCTTCAATGTCGCGCGTTTGAAATCATCATTGCTTTGACACCGTGCGTTATTCAGTGGGTCGCGTCGGCGACCGCCTAATAGGGTTATCTGTATTAATAAATCTATAGCGGTTGTCTATACCTGTGTTTTTTCCCCAAAACTTGTTTTATGCCCCTATTTTATAGGCAGCGTATGTTAATATGTTGCATTCTTGTAATTTTTGTCTTTTCATTACGCAGATAAAACTTCTCAATCGTTCTATATATCAATCAATGTATGTCCTTTTGCAATTTATAAAGTATAAAACTTACCATGAACCCAAGTTCATTCTTATATTTGGCAGATTGATTTAATAACTTTATGTATTCGAACGACAAAACAATTGTTTACTAATTGAATCCTTCATTACTACTAGATAAAAGTCTTTATTCAGGAATAACAAATTATTTTCGGCAATGTAGATGTCTAGGTCCGTAGATTCTTGCTTGATCAAAGCGAGGAATTTTTTTAACGTTAACCCTTGCTTGTGTAATTTTCCTTAACCGTAAAAGGATCGTTGAATTGATCACCGGAGTAATATGAACCTATAATATCTGATATTAAGTATAACGAGATTTTAAATGAAAAAAAAACTACAATTTTATACTTTACTAGCTTCTGCCTGCTACTTCGGCTACGTGGAATGGCTACTTTGGCCTAACGTCAACTACAATAACTCGCGACTTCGTTTACGTAGAATATTTTTACTATACGTACGTTGACCAGGATTTTGAAATATTATTCATTGGTGTTCCGCTCCTATGGGTCTTAGCTTGATTATATATAGCTTATAGTCTTTCTCGATAAATGAGCTATCTAACACTGATTATTATTTATATATTATATATTTATATATATATTATATTATTATATTTTATATTATATTCAAATCGGACTAGTAGCTCCTGAGATTACCGCGTTTAGTCAAACGAATTCTTTAGCTTTATAGTACCTATTAGTATAAATTATATATGGATAACATCATCCTCAACCGTGAAACCACCATTCATATACTCATAACTTTAAGGTAAATTCTGTACGTTTCGTGTCATCTCTCTTAAGACCTCGAGTCGGGACCCTGCTAAGGGAATAACACCTGCCGAGTCAGGTAGAAATATTGTAGTAGCAATTCCTGCCCACCCTGCTAAATGTTGCGATAAGAAAAGGGCTTTAATCAGTACTAACCTAGCATTCCCACTTATGCTACCCGGCGAGATGGGGATCTAAGACAAATCCCCGGTAGAAAAGAGAATAGGATCGACACTTCACTGTTCTTTCAACCACTGAGACTTTCCAGCTCGTATATGTTAGTATCTTTGCATATCGCAAAATATTTAGGAATAATTAGTTTTAGTCTTAGTACCTTTAGTCTGTGTTTATTTAGATAGTTCACCTATAAAATATTAGCGCATATCAGAACTTAATAATTTCTTATACGTAATTAATAGGCATAATTTTTAAATTCACATTTAGTATTTTAGTTTAGCTAGTTTATAATAGGTGAAGCTATACTGGTTTCAGCATGTATGGGTCGGCTCGCCCGGGGTAGTACCACCCTCTCACAGGAACACCGACGTCAAGCAACAGTGCTTGTGTTGTGTTGTTTCGTGTTGTTGTTTCGTTCGGTCAGTAAAAGCGCCGGAAAACCCACATTCCCTCCCTTCTCTACTCCCTTTTCCTCTCCTTTCCCCCTCTCCCCTCATTCCCCCCAAACACAGGCTGACAACACACTCGCGACTCGCCTGGAGCGGCTAATGTCTATGGACGGTGATGATCACTTAACTAGGTGACCCGCCTTTTCATTTGCCTCCTATGATATATAAAAAAAGACTTAACATGTACTTATATCCATATTTAAGCGGTCAAAAAAGGCTTGCCCGTCGATGACTTACTCAACGAATTTGAGTAAATTAGTTTGTTAAGAATAAATAGAACACTACTAGTTAATCATTAGGCTTAACGGTGAACTGTACATGCTTTAATTACGTAAATGATATGAGTTTTAGATAAAATAAATAGGGCAATGTTATTAAAAGATAAATATATTCCTTTTTTAATCCATATTAATTAAGTCATGCAATTTGAAAAGGTTTTTGGAGTGAAAGTTTTTATGACAAAGCAGGGAAAAATTTGCGTTACGAGTTAAACGTAAGATAAATATCTATTTGTATTTTATTATTATATTGTATGTGTAATTTATATAACTAGTGTTTGCCTAAATGTAATTGTATTCCAAAACGAGTATTTAAGTATTTATACTACTTGACTTCGCATAGTTCGTAAGTATTTTCATAATATGTGTTATATAATTTGGTATACATAAGCTAAAAAAGTTTCAATTCCTCCGTGTATAGACGCACTGTATTTTTTATGTCCCTGTCATATTCAAAAACGATTTCATCTATTTAATTTTAATAAAGCAATAAAAATCGGCATTAATAAAAACATACATATTTATGTTCTGAAAGAGGATACAATTTAAATCTCTTTCAATTGCGTGCTATATTTAAAATTAAATAAAACACGTCGTGAAACTAGAACCTGTAATCGATGAATCTATAAATTCTTAATGCTGACCTAAAAACTTGGTGTCGATAGTATATGACGGTAATTCTAACCCTAGATAATGATGGTGTCGCGTGGTGGGGTCATCGTCCGGCCTTGTCTATGTTCATTTCGTGTATTAAGTTAATTGCCTTTAAAATTGATAGTTTTCGGTCACGCATCACGTAAATAGGGCCCCTAATTGGCCGGTCTGGCAATTTAGCGGTCATCTACGCCGATGTAACACGATGAGGTCATGTTTGCAGCGGTCGTCTTGTTAGATGCAATGGGACTATTTGGTGCGCATGCGCAAATTGGCACAGCAGACGGCACGTCGGTCAGATGACACAATTTATTGTCACCGATGCCCGTGAGTAGTCACCCAAACGACACTATATAGGACGCGTTCCAGTAGAAGCTCACAACACTCACAACGCCCTTTTCACCGTTCCGCTAGACAACCGCGAGCGTTGCGGTCGTGATGAAAACGTCATTGATGACGTCATAACATACGCTCACGCGAAGCTCACGACGCCCCATGTCTGGACGTGGGTCGACGTGAGTGTTGACAAAATTGGCGGAATTCTCAATAAAGATGGTGATCGTGAAAATGTCATTTCTTGATACGGTATAGGATATTTATATTAAATAATATATTGTTTTGAAATACGTAAATGAAATTTGAAATGAAATATGTTAATAAAGTTTTGATAATTTTACTTCTTTTGAAAAATGTTGCGAATTCTAAAATTCAATTTAAAAATTAATTTATAATCAGTTCATGGTAATTTAATATTTTTCATTTAACCAATAAGGTCATTTTTTATGTTTTTATGATAATTAAAATAATAAAATTGAATTATACATTGTTTCTTTAATATACTTAAATGAGTTTAATAATTATATGAATTTACTGTTAAGACTTACAAAGAGTAACTTAACCTCTCAAAGCTTTTGTTTTATTTTTTCTAGATCGCCATTTTTAATATTTATCTGAACGCTCAAAACGCTCACAAATGCATTCCACTAGCTCTTACGATCGTAACGCTCGCGAGCTAGTGGAACGGGAAAACTCGCGGTCGTGAGCATGAGCGTTGTGAGCTTCTAGTGGAACGTAGTCATAGTAAACACCACTTTATAAATTAAAATGAGTAATTGTACGAAATGTTACGTTATTAAATTCTCCACGGAATTGTAGGTACTAAAACTATAGTTATTTACGTTTAGACCATTATGGGTACAAATCAAGAATTTCGTTTTTAACCCTGTAACAATCCTAGCATTATTCTAAACTTATTATAACTAAGTGTTAGACAGCTTTGTGACAACCACACACCAAGTAAAATAACATTCTAAACAGTGGTAGGTTTAGCTCCGTTGAACCAGTATTCAAACAGTTTACCATTATATAGTATACCATATATATATATTACTAATTGATACCTGCTACTTCATATGTGTCGTTTATTGTCCTAACAATATGTAGCGTAAAAAGTGGAAAAAATTTGTGGAACCAAACCGCTTGCCCCATTTATCCACGACAGGAAAACACACAACGCTGAGCGTGTAGTGCTTATAAAAGTCATAGTTTAATAAAACTTTAATAAATCCATAGCAAATGAAATAATAATAATAATTTCTAGATAAGGAGTAAGCATCTAAGTAATATAACAAAAAAAAATGATACAAATCTATTCAATAGTTTTTGAGTGATGCGTGAACAACAGCACACCTGTATAATGATATTTATATATTAGCGGACCCGGCGAACGTTGTCCCACCCTAATAATAAAAAAACCTTCCTAATAATAAAAAAACCTTGACAAACTACATACCTTTCACATGAATCACTGTATCTACTGGAGAAAACCGCATGCAAATCCGATCAGTAGTTTCCGAGTTTATCGCCAACAGACAGGCAGACAGACATGGTAGACGACTTTGTTTTATACTAGGTAATGATAAAAAGATAGATTGCTCGTGAAAAAATTAAGGCTAATAAAATTGTTATAAACCCCAAATACTACATTTGTTTATTAATGAAAATAAAATATCGCGTGATGTAAGCGATATAACCTAAACATTAACGTAGCATAGAATACCGTAAAGTTCAAATAATTTTTAAAGAGTCATCGGTCTATTATTGGCGCGCGATAGATTTGTAGGCGTGTCGCGACCTCTTCGAAAATATTGTATACATAATATGAATTTAAATATATTGTAACAGTATTATATCAGTCACCATACCTGTATGATGAATGAATGATAAGGATAATCGGAATAATTACTCGATTGTATTAGTTACATTTTTAAAAATCGTCCCTTTGAACTGGTTTGTCAAACAACGCATCAATTTCCTATCGAACTGAGATCCATTATTTACACTGCAATGGTAAAAAAACTATAGATATAACTAAAATTTCAGTGTCTGTTGTTTGTTCAGGCTTATCTCGAAAATGGCTCAACTGATTCTCTCGGGACTTTTAGTAGCAACTATAGAACTTTACAGAGCATTATCTATCTCATTTTACAGCAGCAATAACTTTTTTTATATCATAGGAGGCAACCAAACAGGATGGTTACCGGATGTTAAGTGATCACCACCGTCCATAGACACTTGTAACACCATGGGAGTCACAAGTGCGTTGCCAGCCTGTGTTGAGGGAGGAGAAAGCGGAGAAAGGGAAGTGAAGAGGGGGAAGGCGAGGAGAGGTGGGCCTACGGCGCTCTCACTGACCGAACGAAACGCAACAATGCAAGCATTGTTACTTTACGACGGTTTTCTGTGGGTTGGTTGGTACCTACTATTCATGACCCATTCATGCTGAAGCCAGTAATAGCTTCAGCGTGGTTCCACTACCTATCCATTAATTCATATATAAGGTAGGCGGATATAGGAGGAAAGGAAGACCGATGAGAAGTATGGATGGATTGTGTGAAGAATGATATGTGTATTAAAGTTGTGAATACTGAAATGACATCTCACAGGGGAGAGTGGAAAAGGAAGACATTTTGTGCCGATCCCACTTAGATGGGATAAGCGTAAAAAGAAAGAGAATTTTCTCGAAACAGCAAAACTTTTTTTACAACAGAATTAACCTAGTAAATGCTTAATTCACCTTTTTTATATCATATACGAGGCAAACGAACAGGCGGGTCACCTGATTTTAAGCGATCACCGCCGTCCATAGACACTCGCAACAACAGGGGAGTCGCAATTGCGTTGCCAGCCTGTATTTTAGGGGAATGGGAGGAAGCGGAACGGGGGAAGGGGGATTGGGGAGAGGAGAGGCAAGGGGGGATGAATAGGGGAGGGGAGATGGGCCTTCGGCGCTCTCACTGACCAAACGAAACGCAACAATGCAAACATTCTTACTTCACGACGGTTTTCTGTGGGTCGGGTGGAACTATCCCGGGCGAGCCGACCCATTCGTGCTGAAACCTGTGACAATATCAGCGTGGTTCTACCACCGATAATAATAATTTTATTCTACACGAACGAGACCACTACCAATTTATTAAACCGGAAATTATTGTCCTTTTATAACCCCGTGACATATCAGCTAATGATAATCGCAAACTATTTAAAGTTTGCAAAATAAATCACGTGCTGTATATAGGAAGCTGTTAACTCGTGCACGGGGGATTGGCCCTACATACATTAGACGTCGGTCGCCGACACCAACTCACCTTGAGATCTACGTGTTCTATTGTGACACGAGATCAATTCGTCGAAACGTGTCTGCTACTATGAGACGATCGTGCTGCACTTTTTGATTAAAGTAAACCGATTCTTGAACCTATTGTAAAAAAAAAACATAGGCAATACAAAGTGTAGTTGCAGGTCCTTATAGTTACTTTTTTATTATAAATATCTATTGACTCTTTATTATCCTTAAAATAATTTAATTTTCTACACACAGGCAAAGGTATTATGGAGATATCTAAACATAATACTATTTATCTATTATATCTATCTAATACCTTTAAACGAGCTATTCTTGTATATTTTTATATATTCAGGATCTCGGAAACGGCGTCAGCGATTTCCGTGAAACTTAGTATGTAGGTGGTTTCGGGGACGATAAATCGATCTAGCTAGATTTCATTCATAGAAAAATTTTTTATTTGAGTTTATAGGCAATGAAAAAATATAGTTACAATATGAAGGTAGATTTCGCCACCGCTGTCAAAACAAAAGTAGGCAAATCGATTGCTTCGAAAATCTGTCTAAGCCCAGTTCGAATACGAGTGACAGCAAAAGGGATATCTTTTATAATATTTTTTTTTTGATAAAAATGCTAATTTTATGAGGCAAACTGAACAGTTTATTTCATTTTCAAAATGTTTTTTAAAGAACTGAGCTAGGCTCGGTCGTCCAAGTACTGTTATATAATAAACAAAAATTTTAGGACATATTGGATATATTGAATCGATTTTTTGAATCAGTTTCGGCTTCATTTATCTTAATATATTATATTTGATTGGTAAATACAAATGAATTTGGTTAATATTAACACCATAACCACTTTTAAGATCATCATATGCATTTAAATATATGTATTTATCTTGATAAACAAAATTACATGATTATTTATAACATTTACATCTAATTTTGTGGAAATTCAGTGATAATATTGGAATGAAAAGTATAATTTGGAAATAAGAAAATACAATGGTATATAAGTTATGAATGACGCTAGTACCTTGCAGATAAATAACAGAATAACAATAATTAAGGTTGGTACGAATAAAAATCCTAAGAGTGACTAGCCTCTGCCCGCGACTTCATTCGCGTGGAAGAGATACTTTGGGCCAACGCTAACACGCAGCGGAAGCCCTCAAGAAGAAAAAAAAACCGATTTTTAAACATTCTTCATTGTTACTCCGCTCCGAATGGTCTTAGCGTGATGATATATAGTCTATAACCATCCCCGGTAAATGAGCTATATAACATTGGAAGAATTTTTCAAATCGGATCAGTAGTTCCTGCGATTACCCCCTACAACGTCACAAACTTTACCTCTTTATAATATTAGTATAGATAAATATAACATCCTTAAAGCAAGATAATATATTCATATTCTAAATCTGTATCGTACTTAATGTTGTTGTTCACGTAGTATTAATTAAAAAAATAGTTTTTAATTATTCAGATTGTACTCTATTTCTTTGAGACCAGTGGAATCAAATCAATACATCTGAAACGTTTAAAAGTAATAATTTATTTACAGAAATAGTGTTTCAATTTACGACTTAGCAGTTTTATTATTTATCTCGTTAAAAAATCAATTAAATATCGATAACTTCAATGAATTTTCAATTTATATGGCGACGATTAAATAGATTCTCAGAAGATTAAGAGTATTATAAATATTTTAGAAAAATGCAATCAGTTTCTACCGAGTTTATAGCAATTGTATACAGCGTGAAGACATGATGCATATTTTGATATCAGTGTTTTTTTCATAATGAACGAATTGGAGAAAGATTGAATGAAGAAAAGAAATGAAAGAATTTATGTAATATAAAACATATAGTAAGATGACAACTATGTTTCGATTATCGAATACTTGTGTATAATTATAATATATACTTTTAGATTATCTAGTGCTCAACCTCAGAAACATGAATCTTAAAGGAAATTAAGAGGAAACAAGCACAACCCATTACGCGTTTACATCAATTTACTACAAATGAACTGTCAGCTCTTTCAAAGGTTTATTTATACTGTTATAAATACTAAATTGTTCCCCTTACGTCAACTAATTTATAGACAATTATAATTTAGCAACTACCGGTATTTATTTTAGTTATGAGGAGTAGCTTAGAACTAATTATATACGCTTTACGCAATGTTTTTGGAAGGTTATGCTTTAGGTTATCGAGCCCGTATAATAGAGTGATTTGTTTAGTAATTCATTTTAGCCGAAATAATGACTTCATTGTATCTGTATGTGGTACATTTCACAGAAATATCTATTTCATACAAATTACATTATTCATTTGCGTAATCAAGTAATATATATCATTTAAATATGATCACATTTCATGAACTCCATACAGTAACTATTTCCTCTCTGAAACTTTCATTCCGATATATATACATGTTGTGTTTCTGAATCATACAATTTTTTTTAATTGCATGATTCACAAATGAATACATGTATGAATAGCTTAGAATAGTTTAGCTAGGTCAGATCAGGTTTTCCTCGGTAACAGCCCAAGCCGAGGTGTGCCGTGCACCCTTGAGCGTGTTACCTGAATAAAATCGGCTGAGTGCTTTAAGTGCTCACCTTAATAGTCCGGTGAAGCTGTAAAGGCCTAGTGAGACCAATAGAGTCTTACTCTATTAAAAAAAAATCTCTGAAACTTATCTTTTGAAACCTTTGTTTTTAAAATTGATTTACCCCAGATGCGACAATCGCCAATCAAAGTAAACTAACCAAACGAGTTAAGCTAACAACACATGTATACGTTAGTGGGGAACATAATATGCGTAACCTTTTTTGTAGTCCGATGAAGTTGTTAAGACCTTGTTAGGTCAACAGCGTAATCAGTTCGAAAAAAAAAAAACGTAACTTCATATGTGTCGCATGAGAGTGTACATGTACTTTGAGAAGATGAAAAAATTGACCGTTACACTGCCATTATATCTAATATGTGTGTACGCGTGTGTGAGATGCATTGTAGTATGTATTATTACCTAATTAATGTGGTGTTACTGTAGCACGCTGTCAGCGTGCTTGAGAGTTGCTAATGACATGGGCAGCGGCGCGTGTGCTGGAGTGAATTTGACCGCCCGACTATGGTACTATGTTCGGTGATTGCGCAAGTGTGGTCTCAAATACGGTCTGTTTAAAGAATCTGAAAGGGACGAATATCTCGCTGCCGTTACTTTATCGGGTGGGTCGCTAAAGTTACTTCACGGGCTTGTTCTGGAATACTTCTCGATGAAATCGAGGATATTTGGGAAATCACATTGGTTCCAAGGTATAAAGGTAAACGATGGTTAGCAGTGTGAATATTTAATTTATCTTTGTTTTTGTATTAGCGATCTTTTTAATTTTATTATTTATTATTTATTATATTTTTCAAAATCCAATAACTATCTTTTCATTATGCTTACTTACTACCCTGTTAGGTGAGGTTAACTACTCATATTTTTATAAATAGTATCCTTTGCACGTTAAATAAAACAGTTTATTCGACTATAACAAACAAGCAATAATGTATAAGCCAGTATCGCCATAAGTTACACTCTTTGCAAAAGAAAGCACTCTTTCATACTTGAAGTCACTTTTATAATTGTCAATATTGCACACAGAGTAACTCAGTCTTAAGTGTATAGAACGATTTTCACAGATTGCTCACACTTTCAATATAACTTGATGTTTAACTTCATTCGTTATAAACTCTTCGTGTAACTTATACAGTAGAAAGCCTTTGATAAAGCCAAGATTTGTGCTTTGTTTGCTTTTCTGATATCAAATAAACCTTCTTTGAAAATTTATTAACATTAATTAATAATCGTATTTATGACATGAACAACTTTTGACAGTGGAAAATACTCAAAGTTTCAGATAGAATATTTCTTTAATAAATAATGTGAAAATAAATTAATTTTCTGCAATTCTTCATAAAGAAGATAGTATTTTATGAGAAATAAAGTGTAAAATATGACAATTGTTTCTAATATATAATAAGATATTGAACAAAAAAAAATACGTGTGGCACTCGGGGACTGCCGCGGTAAAGATATTACATAGCATTTTTTATTAACTTATGCAATTATAACTATTCATTTATTTTATTTATGCAGTATTTTTTTTCCTTTGTTTTTTTTTCTTTGATATTAATTCAAGTTAGACTTTTTGAGCGTGGTGACCGATAAGAAAACATTTTTTTTTCTTTTTTGGTCGAAATATTTGTATTATCTAACAATACATGTAGGTTATTCAGGAATATTAATCATTGAAACTATAGGTTTATGGTAACTGAAATAAGAAACAAAAGTTTGAGACTTGATTGGTGTTAGATTTTTTTGTTACGGAATTTTTGGATTCGGTTTCCACGCTCAAGGCCCGCGATAGCAGCTATGCAATAGCTTAATAAAATTTGTTTGAACTCATAATTTTTTCGAATTACAGAAGTACTAATGTGACTTTATTTACTTTATAGGGATTAAAGCAGTATAATTCTTCTGTCAGTTCTTATTATGGAAACTTGGTAAGCAAATTATAATAGTGAAAAAATTTATAGAATCTTATAAGCGTTAATAAGTTCTTACTGATGTAAATACAATAGTTCAAAAATTCTTATATTAGGTCTTTACCTATGAAATTGCCGTTTTGTATGAAAAAATTTAAACGAATTTTTTTCATGTATTTTTTATTTGTATTAATCGAAGTAATCACCCATGCAATCAATGCATCTTTGCCAACGCAGTGGCAGTTTATTGATGCCCTTCTTAAAGAAATCAGCTGGACGGGAGGCAACAAATTCTTCAAAGGCATTTTGTACTGCCTCTTGGGTATTGAATTTTTTCCCTGCCAAGGAGTTATCCAAATTCTGGAAAAAGTAGTAGTCTGTAGGCGCAAGGTCTGGTGAATAGGGCGGACGACGGAGAACTTCCAACCCCAGTTCTTGCAACTTGGAGACCATCTGCTGTGCAGTTTGAGGTTACGCGTTATCCTACAGGAGCAGTGGAGATCTACTCATACTCTATAATTACTCGAATTCATAACGTATCCATGATGACAAAAAAGATTGAAATGCGATGAAAATGTAACACTATTCAATAAACAAATGACAAACAAACTACTTTGGGAAAAGGAATTCCATGTTTTTAAAATAAAATTAATTTGAAATTAGAATTCTTAGCCAAACAAAAATTATTTTGATTTGAAATGGCCGGTACCGCAGAACGGCAATTTCATAGGGAGCCTAGACCTATTATTTTCTCATCCCAATATTTTTGTAATTACTCACAGGAAAACATACGACACTAGATTTGTACATTCCTATAAAAATGCATTATATAGGATTTTTGAAGTAAAATTTCTTTAGGCGTGACTAGGAGCGCGATTTTTGAAGTAAAATTTCTTTAGGACAATACAACGGAAATTCCTTACGGCAATATGGCGTCACGTTTCTCTACCATCCGGCTAGACAATAATCAATAATAACCAAAACTTCTATTAAATCATAATTCATTTAATTATTTACTTATCATAGTAATATATTCGTACTTTTCTATATTTTATTTACTTTATAACAAAGAGTTGCTGCTAACAATATTTCCTGTGTTATTTGTTTGACAGACAATGAAACTTTGATTTAATTCGTTACTTACTTACATTGAAACCAGATAACAACACGGTCACACTCCCATATAATTATACATAATTAATTTTGTTGTATGATTTTTGTCATTATTAAACTTAATATTTTTTATTATATTTTATTTTCAAAACAATTCCATTGATTAGTTTTTAAACTATTTGTTGACAAAATCATAGATATTTTAAAAGTTTTACTTCATTTGCGTGTAACGGTTTCACGTACTCGTTTTTTTTTTTTTTCAAATTACATAGATGATAATTGCCATAGTTTCTTAAAAAATACATATGTCCAAGATATACAAAACTTTTATTACAGTGAAGATTTATCCGTGAATTTACTTCAAAAATGTAAAAGAGAACATAATACCCTATTCATTCTATTTATACATCACACTTTGATATTGGTACTATGTAGATAGATACAAGTTGATTATAGTCATAATTTCCAGACTTGAATATAGATATAACAAAAGCTGTGCCATAAATCACATAATAAAACGATTTCTAGTTACTCATTACATAAATATAAATAAAAAAACCCCCGAGCAAGGGAAATCATATAAACTCTTTGAATGGATAAATCCGATCAAAGAAATACCAACTTCTTAACTTTCTGAAAGTTTGTTCACGTAAATGTTCACTTAATTTTTTCTATTATGTTTACGTTATATAACTTTAACTTATACCTTCCTCATATTTGATTTTTTTTTTTCGTTCCGCGTAACAAATAATACATTTTACGTACTTCTATTACAGTTAGGTGTATCTCTTAAAGGGTGTAAGGAGTGTCGAATAACATCATAAGACTTGAGACACCCAAGCCAACCTCACCTGCACGTGGTGCACCCTGCTGAATAACGAACGAGGCAATGGCGGTAACGGGGTGGTAGGGTTTTACAGCCCGACTGGGGGGTCGCAATCACCATGCATATGGCGAAAAAGCCCGTAATAGTGATTCGCTTCTACGGGTCGCGTTTCGGGATCAGCCTGTGCATATCCAGCTTATTACAGGGCGGCATGATAGTGGCGACCGGCGATGGACAGTGTGTCAATCGGTGGTCGCTATTATATTTGAATTGTACTGTACTTACCATCAGGCATAGTGCAGTCACTTTGCCGTGAAGAAAAAAAATCACTAGAAAATAAATGAGAAATGAAATTAGAATAAGATATATTTATTTACACGATTTATACAGTTCAATGATTTATATAGAACTGTAAATATCGAAAGAAACGAGTAGAAAAGCGATTAAAAATACAAATACACTGCGACACATCGAATACAATTGGTTTCTCTTTTCATTATTAACCGACGAAAAAAACGGAGGAGGTTCTCAATTCGTCCCGTATATATTTTTTTATCTATGATCACGCATAACTTTTTACAGTATAGTCCGATTTAAAAAATATTATCCTTTGATTTGAAAGAGTATACCTAGAAGTTGATCTCATATACATGTAAACATGAAAAAAGCAACCCAAAGGGTAGGAAAACAGGGCATGATTTATAATTCAGCTTCTGAGCTGTGTATTACAAATAAATTAAGCATGTAGTAATTAGTAAAATCATAGCCACAAAAAGTCATAAAATAAAAACTTTTTAACAAAAAATTAAACCGCCGAAAAAACTGAAAAGAAAAAATAATAAACCTTTTACTTTGTTCATCTTAATAACTAAGTTCTTAAACTAATGTAAGTATGCCTTTTTTTTTTTTTTTTTTTTTTTTTTTTTTTTTTTTTTTTTTTTTTTATTAACGTGGGGAAATCCCTAACGGATACGCTACCCTCCCGGGGAAGAGGGTAGGTGATGTCCGATTCGCACGGACTAAAACCCCACGGTGTACCGTCCGCCGCATGTAGGGGCAGCCAGGGATCGAGCATGCTCACTGACCTGAAACTGCCCCTGCGGCAACCTGGCGAATGAACGCCAGGCTTCGCCCTACTATAGAGAGGCTACTGGGTACACGACCAGCAGCCTCCCCTCGTCAGCCTCACCAGTGCAACGAGGAGATGGGGGGCCCCGCCCCATCCCCTCAGGTTTGGCGACGGTTTTGGGAGGGTCGGGCATTACGCCTCGCCCCTCCCGCTGCCCTTCTTTGGCGGAGACGACCACTTCTGGGATCGACCTCCCGGGCCCTCTCCGCCGCCTCCTTCTGTGAGATGACGGTCTCGCAGAAGGAGGCTACAGCAGCCCAGACGTCCTCGCTGCCGAGCATGGCCGAAACCACGCCCGGCAGCGAGAGATCGTCCCCCACCGCCGCAACCAGGGCGCGGCGCTGATCGCCCCACGCGGCGCACTCCGAGAGAGTGTGCTGCGCAGTGTCCGTCTCAGCGCCGCACTCGTGGCATGCGGCGGTGGGCTCCCTGCGCGCTATCCGGTGCAAGTACCAACCGAAGCATCCATGCCCGGTCAGCACCTGCACCAGACGGTACGTCAGGGAGCCCCAGCCCCTATTCACCCAGGCCGACAGGACCGGGCGGACGGCGTCTATGGTAAATCTTCCGTAACGCTCGTCCGCCAGGTGTCGGCCCCACCTCTCTATTTGCTGGCTGCGGGCTATTGCCCGCAGCGCAGCGATCTCCCTGGGCGCCGGAGGCCTACCTCGGGATTTTCCTGCCGCCGCGTAATTGTACACGGCGGCAAGAGTTTCCGCCTCCAGCTCCCAGGGTAGAGAGCCCGCGAGCACCATGGCCGCCGCCGAGGACACCGTGCGATATCCGCGGATCTCCCTCAACGCCACTGTGCGCTGCGCTTTGCGCAGGACGCGAACGTTCGTGGCGTTGAGGGAGTCCGCCCACACCGGCGCCCCGTAGGCGGCCATGGCCCTCACCACCCCACTATAAAGACGGCGGCAGGCAGCGCCCGGCCCTCCCACGTTCGGGAGAAGGCGGCCGAGCGCCGCCGCCGCCCCTACTATACGCGGTCCGAGCCCCTTGAAGTGGGGCTCGAACCGCCAACGCCCGTCCAGGGTGAGGCCCAGATATTTCATCGTGGACCCCACCCTGATACGTACTCCTCCCACCGTTATATGGGCCCCAGAGGGTGGCCCCTGCCGAGGCCCGTGGAGCAGCAGGGCCTCGGTTTTTTCAAGGGCCACTCTGAGGCCCAGTCGGCGGATGCGCCAGACCACGAAGGTCGTAGCCAGCGTGGTCAGGCGCACCAGCTCCGTCCATTCTTTTCCCTGGGCTACGACTAGGGTGTCGTCCGCGTAGCATATTAGACGCGCTCCTGAAGGGAGCGCGCCGCGGAGCACCCAGTCGTAGCCCAGGTTCCACAATAAGGGCCCCAGGACCGAGCCTTGTGGGACTCCACAGGGAGTCCCACGTCGAACTGTCCGCCCTCTGCTGTCTGCGTAGACGACCTCCCTACCCTCGAGGTACGCCTCCAACAGTCGCCGCAGGTACGGGGGCACCCCGAAAAATCGGAGCGCCTCCCGTATTACTCCGTGCGGCAGGCTGTTGAAGGCGTTGGCGATGTCTAGTGACACCGCCAACAGCCTCTGACCCCGGGAGGTCGCCTGCGCAGAGAGCTCCTTCAGGAGGCTCAGGGCGTCCAGTGTTGAACGCCCCGACCGGAAGCCGAATTGCGCGTCGGACAAGTTCGGCCCTACGTCTTCCAGGTGCCGGACGACCCGGGACGCGATCACCCTCTCGAGCACTTTCCCGGTGTCGTCCAGCAGGACGATGGGCCGGTATGCCGACGCGCTATCCGGAGAGCGGCCCACCTTAGGTATAAGGACGAGCCGCCCCGTCTTCCAGGGCTTCGGGAACTGTCCTTCCGACAGACAGCGGTCGAACAGCCCCCGAAGCCGCTCCCCGAAGTGCCCCACGCAGAGGGCCAACACCCGGCCCGGGACCCCGTCCGGCCCAGGCGCCGTCCGCCTGCCGCGGAGGCACTCGACCGCCTTACCCATTTCCTCCTCTGACACCGGGGGAGGACGGTCGAGCACCTCCGCCACAGGCGCAAAGCGCGAGAGCGGCGGCATAGGAGGAGGAGGGCGCTCCGGAGGGTCGGGGAACAGCTCTCCCACGACCCTCTCGGCCACCTCTGGCTGGAGAGTTTCCGTCGTCGGAGGCGCCCGGCCCCGGAGTTGTTTCCGGACAATCCGGTACGGGCGCCCCCACGGGTCGCTCTCCAGCGTCTGGAGGAGCTCCTCCCATGCCGCCTCCTTGGCCCGGCTGATGGCGGCCTGCAGAGTCTTCTTTTTCTGCCTGTATTCGCCATACAGCCGGGCCTCTTCCTCGGGGGCCCTGACCCTTCTCCGGCGGCTGCGCCCGTACAGCCGCCGGGCCGCAGAGCAGGCCGCCCGGAGCTCCGCGAGCTCGGACGACCACCAGTACACCGCCCTTCTGTCAGGACGGTGTGTGCTCCGCGGCATCGACGCATCGCATACCTCCGTGAGAGCATCACGGAGGCGGGCAGCGGATGCGTCGATATCTTCGTTGCCCAGGGGGGGCGAGTCCCAGGCCTGGACGATGGCCGCCTCCTCGGCCTTCTCCCTGTCGAGGCGGCTCATCGCCCAGCGGGGGAACGTCGCACCCCTCCGGGGACGGTAGACCGGCTCGTCGTGATGGGAGGTGGAGACCTCGAACCTGATGTAGCGGTGGTCCGATAGGGTCTCCACCTCCTTTTCCACCCTCCATCCCCGGATACGGCGTGCGACCGACGGGGAGGCGAATGTGACATCCACGATCGACCCCCCGTTGTACCGCACGCACGTATGGACGTTCCCCCGGTTGAGGAGGGACAGCTCGTGTTCGGCTGCCCACTCCTCGAGCGCCTGGCCTCTCGGGTTCGTTGTCACCCCTCCCCACGCCCTGGACTTGGCGTTAGGATCGCCGAGCAGGACGACAGGGAGCGGCGCCAGCCGCCTCACGACCGGCCCCAGGGAGTCCAGGAAAGACTGGAACTCCACCAGGGGCCGGTTCGGGGAAAAATAGACCCCGAGGGTTGCGAGTCCTCGTGAGGCGACCGCCACGAACCCGTCACCCCTCTCCTTGACAGAGAGGGGTGCGCCCCCTCCGGACAGGATCGCCACGGAGCCGTTCGCGTCACCCGCCCAGTGCGGCTGGTCCGGAACGCGATATGGCTCCGCGACGACTGCCAGGTCGATTTTCCACTCCGCCACCGCCTGTAGGAGAAGGTCCTGGGCGGCGGCGCAGTGGTTAAGGTTACCCTGGAGGTAGCTGCTATGGATGTAGTCCATTAATGGTCCATAGCAGCTACCTCCGCGTGTACCTCCTTAAGGAGGCGCACTTTCCCCTTTACAGAGGGGGGCTTACATTGGCGCCCCCCCATGATATGTTCTGCCGGTATTCCGGCATCCGCGCAGACACCGCACCTTGGCTTAGCTACTGTGCAGGTGTCTGCCCGGTGTCCATCTTCCCCGCAACGGTAGCAAGCCGCTCCTCTCGCTACCTCTGATGGGCACATCGGCCGGGTATGGCCCAAGCCCATGCAGCGGTAGCACCTTAGAGGTCTACCCTCCAGTAGATGGACTCGGGCCGAACTCCAGCCGACTAGGAGGCGACCTGCCCCGACCAGTTTTCGGGCCGCTTCAAGGGGAAGGGACACGAAAAGGGAACTAGACCCTCCCAGCCGTGTGCGGAGCGGGCCCGCTTTCATATGGGAGGGCTCACATCCGCCCGCCGCGGCCACGGCCTCTACGGCCTCTTCCTGTGATACCGAGTCGTCAATTCCGACGACTCGGATATCCACCCTCTTGGTGGGCCGTGCAACGGTGGCTAGGCCCTCCAAAGCTGCCCGCACTCCAGCCGCAAGCTTATCTGCCTGCTCTGGGGCCAATGCACCTGGGACCTGCAGGATTTTGGCCCCAGTGGCACTCGTGCGCACCCGGAGGCCGGAGATGCCGTACTCGCTGAGCGACACCTCCGTCCTCGCTTTAAGGAGGGCGTCCTTGTAGGTCACCCCCCTCTCCTCTGCCTCCGGCCGCAGTGTTACCATGACTGCAGCTGTTCGAGGGGGGGCGAGCTTATTCTTCGACCTCCTTTTCTTCTTGGGTTTAGCCCCGGTTGGTTTGGGGCCCACGGCCGGCGTCGGGGCAGCGGCGGCCTTCCCTGAAGCAGCCTTCCCCGACTTTTTCTTCCCCCGCCGCACCACTGTCGTCCATCCTTCCTTTTCCGGCTCCGATGAAGCCGGAAGGGAGGATGGACAGGGAGCGGGGCAGGGGTTCGGCGCCGGTGTATTGATCGGGGGCGTCCTTGTGTTTGCCGCAGCTGTCTTTCTAGCTGCTGGCCTAGGAGCCTCCCGTCGTCTATCCGCCTGGAGCTGTGGTCTGACCACCTTCTCAGGGAGAAGGCGGTCATTGATACCCGCCAGCTTGGCGTCGACCATCCCTCCGAGTGATTTTAGGAGGGAATGCTTGAGCCTTTCTTCGACAGCCGCAAGAGCCTCCTCCCATCCTTTGGGCTGCTGCTCCTTAATTGGTGGGTGCGTAGGCAGGGGTGCAGGAGGGGGTGGCATGGCCTGCTTCTCGCTGGCACATCGCCGCCATGCGAGGACCTCCTCCGTCAGTCCGTTAACTTGGCAACGAAGGCCGCGAGTCTCCAGCCTCAGTCGGGTCATCTCATCGGACTCCTTTCGCGATGATAGCGAGTCGATTACCGCCTGTAGCGCCTGAGCCGCTTTCTTTAACCGCCCCGCGTACGCTCCCTTGGGGTGTCCTGACTTTTCGGCCATCTCCCAGAGGTCGCCAACGTACTTCTTCGCGACCTCCTTTAATCGGTCGCGATCCATCCCCTCAGGCTCGTCCTCCTGGGCGCTCTCCTCTGCCTCTGAGGGGCAGACGTGATCGGAAAAGGCTCGATCATACGAGCCGTCCGCCTCTCCCATGATGGGACGTCTGGGGTTAGCCGAGTGTGCACCCTCCCGCGATCTACCTCTCATAGACGAGGTCAACTTTTTCGCCGGTCCAGTAGCCGCCGCCACATCCTCATGAGAGCGCTTGATACTGCGGCCTGCGAAGAATTTTGAGCAGACCTGTGGTACTTCCGCCGTGTCCGTTTCGCATGCAACGTCTGTGTCCGTTGTCCTCGCTGTAGTCTTATTTTTGTGGTCGTCGAGCAAAATTGTGCCCCCCCCAGAAGACGTGGGGCAGCCTGAGTCGGAAGACTCAGGGAGGGATTCTCCGTCCGCGGAGCGGGCGGTACCCTCCTGGGGTAGTATATTTTTAAATTTTGCACCTTCCATATTTTTTCTAGCATCAGATTCCGTTATGAATGCCGTGTCCGTCGTTTCTAATTCGTCGTCATCGTCCAAATCATCTGTGAGATCGAAAACCAGTGTCGTAGCCGTAGTCGTCGGTAAAGAGTCATTACACAAAATTGTGCCCCCCCCAGAAAACGAAGGGCTGCCCGAGTCCAGGGACTCGGGGAGGGATTCTCTGCCCGCGGAACGAGCAGTACCCTCCTGGGGTATTTCTATTTCGAATCTTGTGTTTTCCATGTTGGCTGAGTATCGAGGTCCAGAAGTAAGCGTAGGTCAGCATTAAGGAAAGGTATCAAAGTCCGGAAAGCAAGGCAGGAGTCAGTAGGAAGAAATCAGAAGCATCGTCCAAGTAATAAGCCTAGGTCGTTGGTCAGGTATCAGCCGCCGGTCAGAATGACCGACGTTGCCCGGGGTGCACCACGAGGAGGTTCCTGACATCGCACCCCTAATGTAAGTATGCCTAAGAAATTTTGAGTCGGCGCCAAACAATCAATAAACAAAGATCACTATATTACTTAAATTCACACAAATAACCAAATCAAATAAAAAATGCAATGTGAATTCTCCAGCGGTAACGTATGTGCCCGTTCGGGTTGCTTCGTAAACGCTCGGCATACAAGGGGTGTGTCACACTGCGCCGCCGACGCACATCACATTCATTAAATAAAAAAGGAATAGAATTTTTACTCTGTACAGTACAAATACATAAAGCTATATACATAACAAAATATAGATATAACATAGACACTGTTACAACTAATAACATAAAAATAGTTGCAATTTGTGGTTGAAACAATCATGTCCCAGTTCCAGCACAATTTCTACACTAAACCGTTAAATATCAATGTAACGCTGGTATTCTAACTGGACCTTCTGAACTGACGTATCAGATATTAATAAAAATAAATAAATAATAGAAAATACTACTTACCTAGCATGGAAATACCAACAATTGGAATGGAATGTAAATAGGAGAGCAGAGCAAAAACAAACAAAGATGAGGTAAGGATCACAGATAGGACTGTAAGGATAGAGATAAATAGTGCAAGAAGGACACCTAGGGGGCTTAGTCATAGAAATCTGGCATTCTCACATGTACTACCCGGCTTTTAGATCATTGGAGTGCAGATCTCCAAGAGGATTTCTCCGCGAAAAAAAAGGATCACAGATAGTGTGAAATTACGTAACGCAAATAGTTTGTGCTTTTTTTTTCTCGAACTGACTACGCTATTGACCCAGCAAGATCTTAACAGCTTCACCGGACTACAATAGTTTGTGCTTATATCCGAGCTTTAATATTATATTTCTACGAAAGTACATATAGATAGATAAAATAAAATGCCATTTTTTTAAATACGTCAAAAATCAACGGAAAACTGCTATCATTAACTCGGTCTTCGGTCTTTAATATTAAACAGTACATAAATATAGATATCGTAAAACCCAGATGTGTTTTATTTGGGCCATGAGAATATTACGAGTCACTTCTGCTGTTATAAACAACAATGAAGCTGTTAACGATTTTGTTCTGGCTTCAATCGAGGTACTCAATAATTAATTATGCTTGACAGTTCCCGTTGTAAATGATGATTTTGAAATGTTACTGGGTCGCATAAAATTTGCGGTCGATAAAATTAGTTGATATGCAAATAAACCAACGTATTTAGCTATCACACCAGCAGGCGTTATAATAGAATTTGATATATCTACATTGAACAGGCAATGAAAGGTACATAAAATATTAAATGAAAAATAATGGCTATGTTAATTCTCTATCAATTTATGTAAAAGACGAAAGCCATCTTTACAGTATTTATTTTAAAAACAAAATCATGGAAGCACGTAAAGTAGCATTGTTAGAGAGCACGTCGGTAGCAACCTTTGTATGACCATAAAATGTAAGACTACTTATATGGTAGGAATAGTTTAGATATCAGAACTTTGCAATTATTTTTGGTCATTGTTCTTTACCGGCCGTACAAAGCAATCCGTTGAACTGTTTATTGCAAAATGCAATTTTCTCTTTAAGCATTAGATATGGGCAGTTCTGTTTGCATTTCCTAATTTAAAAGTTAATTCAATAAAATACACCATATTGTACTTTTTTATGAAATGGTAACGATACTATACTTTACTTATGGGTTGGCAGTGATGATGTATAAATTTAATGTAAATATAGAAATATTTTTTTGAGTATGGAGTTCATTAATGTGAACATTCCTAAAAAAATATTTACTGAGTAATAATACTGTTATAATTTCTTTTTTAATATAATAAATAGTCCGTATTAATCGCATTGATACACTTCTTTCTGGATTGTTTATATTATTCTTATCGTTATCATCACATACGAGTACACATAAGAGAGATGTGTACTAAAAGCTGAGATTGAATAAGTTACAGTATTTCTTTAAGAACTATTCAATCTAAATGTTACAAGATCCTGTACTACAGGCACTACTATTCCATCATCTTGAAGTCGTTGTTTGAGATACTTCTTCAACCTGTAAATACTATTTCATCATCTTAAAGTTGGCCTCTCGGGTACTTCTTTTACCTGTAAAGTAGACGAAAATCACTAGCCACAAGACCAGATACCACAACAAGGGTATATGGAGAATGCTTGAGTATTTCAAAGCTATTATCTAACGTTACGAAGTAAAACAATATTTGTATGCTTAACTTACAGTTTTTCATGGGTTTTATTGCGCGAATCTTTTAATGTCATAATGACATGGCCCTAATCGTCATGATCCAAAAGAAAAGCAATATCCTTATCGGCGCAGGGAGGAATTTGTTTTGGAATTGGAAATGATGGTTTTTTCCAGACATTTGGGGTGTAAGGGGTGTCGAATAACATCTTAAGACTTGAGACACCCGAGCCAACCTCACCTGCACGTGGTGCACCCTGCTGATCAACGAACAAGGCAATGGCGAGAGCGGGGTGGTAGGGTTTTACAACCCGACTGGGTCGCAACCACCATGCATATAGCGAAAAAGCCCGTCATAGTGACTCGCTTCTGCGCGTCGCGTTTCGGGATCAGCCTGTGCATATCCAGTACCGGGTGACTTTCGTCATTATGGCCGGCATGACAGCGGCGACCGGCGATGGATAATCTGTCTCTCGGTGGTTGCCGATGTTTTTGGATTGTACTATGCTTAACATCAGGCTTAGTGCAGTCACTTTGTCGTGCTTCTATAAAAAAAAAGACATAGATTGTAATTTTCTTTTAGCAGGCTTAATGATAAAGCCACGTTTCATCCATTATTCGACAATTACCATCCCGGGGCGTCTATAATGAGGGTTATATTTGGTAGATCTTGTTTTTAGTTAAAATATGTCAATATGCAACTGTGAAATACACAGATCATCTACCATTACAGTATTCCCTATATCTTGATTGACGTATTTGATAGTACAATTTTTAAAATACAAACATCTTATTGTGAAGTTATTTTATTCACCTTATTACCTTGCTTTTGTGTTTTCAAATTGTTCTTTATTTTTTTTATTAATTTTACTGTGTTAGGGCTATACTAATGTTATTGTATGTAGTAATTAAACACCTGAATTGAGACTGCTGAGAGTTTTGATACAAAAAGGAAGTTTCAGGGTTCGAGCGATCGCAATAGTGAGTCTGCAAATACTGGCTGTCAATGAAACTTTCTTTTTAGTGTTGAGTTCCATTGCATTGTTATAAAATGATTTATAGCACCACTTATATGAGACGTATTGTGATAATTAAACGGATATTAGTAAATAAGCGTTATGATGCTGTATAATGATACGAATTTCATCTATTCTGATTTCAGTGACTTGGTTTATTTTAATAGTGTTTAACGTTGCCTTTTCCTTATATATATATATATATATATATATATATTTTTATATCAAAACGAGGCAAACGAACTGGTGGGTCACGTGATGTTAAGTGATCACCACCGTCCATAGACACTAGTGACATCAGGGACGTCGCAAGTGCGTTGCCACCCTGTATATGGGAGAAGAGGGAGGGGAAGGAAAGGGAAAGCAGGAAAGAGGAAGGGACGTGGGCCTCCGGCTCTCTCACTGACCGAACGAAACACAACAATGCAAGCACTGTTATTTCACGTCGATTATCTGTGAGAGGGGTGGTACTACCCCGGAGGAGCCGACCCATTCATGCTGAAACCAAAAATAGCTTCAGCGGGGCTCTACCACCTACTATTTTTATACTTTTATTTCAATAAGGTAATTTTTGCCATTTAAAATCGGTGTGTAGCTAATTTTACTTACCTCTTTTAAACGATTTAAATCTACGTGATTTAGTTTTATCCTAATGTTGTAAAGTTACCTTGCCGACTTAATTACTTTAACAAAGTGTCGAACGATAACAATAGCAACAAAAACTCGGCCAAGACCTCGTTACAAAACTACGACGTTAAAAAGCCACATAGTGAGAAACATTTAAATATTTCTGATATTTTATTGATTAGTTTAAATCTGCTATGAGTGCCCGGGTGTAATAAGTAATTGGCACCCATGACGTAGTAACTTGATGAAAACTTAAACAGAGTCGAACAAGGGTTTACAAGAAATAAGATATTTATGTAAGGAATTAATATAAAAAATACCTTTCTGATACATCCAAACAGGATTTAATTAGAAAACCGGCTGAGTGCCTTAATCAGTCGTCTTAGTAGTCCGATGAAGCTTAACGCCTTTGCTAATAGCTTAGTCATCTCGAAAAAAAAAATTATAAAATTATACTTTTCGATTTTACTATAGAGCACTCCGTTATGACCGAACTTTTCCTTTGCGTATTACGTAATGACAATAAAACTTATTCAATTAATTGATATTTGATGTTTTTATAATTCTCCAATACACTTTAGTTCAACGTTCTATTTTGGGATAATAACTTTTGGAGAAATCTTACAGATTTGATTATTATTATCTTTTGGTATTACAAATACTACTAACCTATAATCATAATTTTAATACATTACGAAAACTTTCTAATATCCGCACAATATTTATTGAAAATATTTACTATGTATATACTATACTATATATACTATACTATGTATATACTATGTATATATTTACTGTATCGTTTATAAAATTTATTGATTTATTTATTTATTTTTATAGAATGAATTCGAATCTATTTCGATGGAAATTCTTATTTGGATGCTATTAAGAAAAGTGTGTGAAAGGACAAAGACGAAAAAAATAGTAGATTCCCATTTTGTTTTTGAATTAAAGAATTCAAGGCTTCAGGGTAACTAATATTTTACTTAAATATTCTACAGCTACTCCCTAAAAAAATAAAGATCTTTCGCGCTATATTCGAAAATATAGAATATCAAACCGACAATAGATCTAATTTGGCTTGAAGCGACATAGCAATGATCATGGTGCTTAATCTGATTCCCACCGATCACGTCACCATGAAAAGGCGGCTAAATTCGCTCTCACATATCTGTCGCAGCCCCTCTTGGCAATATCTCAAACCTATATTCGACTTTTTTTTTTTTCGAAGTGACTACGCTATTGACCCAGCAAGGCCTTAACAGCTTCACCGTACTACTAAGGCGAGCGCTTAAGGCACTCAGCCGATTTTATTTTGGCAACCAGCTCAAGGGTGCACGGCACACCTCGGCTTGGCTGTTGCCTGTTGCATGCAAAATCGCGACCTATCTTATCTAACCTAGCTAACTAATCATATATGTATGAGTTGTTGAAACGTATAGGTGTACCAAGCATACACGCCTCAACAACTCCTCCATATATTTATTATCGAAGCCTATATTCGACGCTCAGAAAAGATGTCTCCAGTATGTTGCTAGTGTATAACTAATTTATGTTAGGCTGCAATGATAAACTTTTCCGATATGACAACATGAAGTGAATGACGTTGTATTGCGCAATGTAACTTCAGATGCGAAATGTTTTGCATTAACAAATCTGAATTATGAATTCATTAATTAAAAATCGTCTATGAGAAATCATTACAATTTGTTCCAAGCATATTTAAATGCATCTGCTAAAATAATAATAGAATTATCATTATTCATCGTAAATTGGTATTTAGTTTTTTTTTTTTTCAAAATGAACTACGCTATTGACCCAGCAAGGGCTTAACAGCTTCACCGGGCTACATGTTTACATATTTTGTTATTTCTATTGCTTAGTTTATTCATATTTTTATTTGGACTCACATAATAGATACTCTTTCCTTTTCCTTTGTAGTCAACCCATCAGCGTTCTTCTTTGAGGTGTAACACGAATATGTATAATTTTCAAATGAATCGAAGCGTGACTGTAATTTATAATGAATAAATTGAATGAGGAAATTTTAGGTCAATATTCTACTAATAATTAAATTGTGACTTACTAACAAAAACTTCTCAATAATAATATTGAAACCGATTCGCTATTAATTAAAAAAAATAATATAACAGAACAGTAATTTCTATTGAAGGATGTGAGTGAAATAAAGACGAACAGGATAATTAAAAGAAAAATGATATGTCTTACTAGCTGTGCCCGCGACTTCGTCCGCGTAGAACCTTAAATAAAAATCTGTGATTAATAAAGTTATCTGAATGTATTAAGTCCATTTACTTATCTATTTTTCTTTCGTATTTACGCCGCGTCGTCATTAAAATTACAATAACTTTTGTAAGACTGGACCGATTTTAATAAAAAAAAACTTAGTTATTCTTGAAGATATGCTTTATTATTTTTTATTTATTATATGTTTTATTGTTCAGCAAAATGTGTTTAGCAATGGTGCGTGTTCATACAAACAGACAGACACATTGACAAACAGACAGACATATGATTTTAATTTAAGTAACACATTAGCTCTAAAAGCGAGACAGGTTTATTTTCCTTGTTCTAAAATAATCTCTTACTTTACATACAAAAATAAGTTGTACAACATTTTCAACACAATTTTTAAGTCGAATAATTCACACAAAAATCCTATTTGTGAATTAACAAATACCTGCAATTACCATACAAATGAATTTTGCAAATGAAGCAAAAAAGACAAGGGTGTAATTCCAATGTTTTGATATTAAAATAAATATGAATGTACATTTATTCTCCGTTTCCCAAACTGTAAACAACAAATTTATGAAATTATCGAATAGGTAATGTACCACAGCTTCCATTCGAATCGGCGCCTTGATCTAAATAGGCTTCAGGCACTTCTTGAGCTTTTACTTATAAAGACTCATTTCCTTTGGTGATTTAAACTTTGTATATTGTGTGAACAAATTTATTTGTTCGTCTATTCTTGCTTCGGAAACTTTTGATCTCAAAGCGATTTAAAATTCTTTAATTATCAACATAAAGTGGATTAAATCAACTACTATGACAATGTTCGGTATAACATTTCCCTCAAGATATCTATTTGATTGTATTTTAGTGGTTTTATTTTTCATTAAACGGAAAACACACGATTAAAAGAGATAATATTAAGAATAATTGTAAAAATCGAATTACAAGGTTTTAGAAATAGATAAGCTTAAAATCAAAATTAAAAGGAGAAAATAATCAGATAAATTAATAATAATAAATCCTAATAGATCCTTTGTTTTTAAAGAAGACGATTATAAGATAGTGTGTATAAAATACTCGAATATAGTTACAGAAATATAGTAAAAGTAGTTTAAATGTTTTATTTTAATTATTTTTTTTTATTATATCATAGGAGGTAAACGAACAGGTTACCTGATGTTAAATGGTCACCGCCATCCATAGACACTAGCAACATCAGGGGAGTTGCAAGTGCGTTGCCAACCTGTGTTCGGGAGGAGGCAGTAGGCAAGAGAGAGTAGGCGAGAGGAGAACGAGGATGGAGAGATGGTCTTCCGTCACTGTCACTGAACGAACGAAACGCGACAATGCAAGCACTTTTACTTCACTTCAGTTTTACGTGACAGGATGGCACTACCCCGGACAAGCCGACCCATTAATGCTGAAACCAGTAATAGCTTCAGCGTAGCTCTACCACCTACAATAAACGTAATGTAATAAATCATTAATTGAGTTTTATTTAGATTTAATAAATAAACGGTATTTCAAAATATCTTTAGAATACGTGTATAACATAGTGACAACCACGAATTAAATACCTATAACACAATTTAAACAATACACACTGATTAACAGCATTTTATTAAGTATTCATTCAACCGTGATCACTGAAAAAGTTGTTTAATTATTTAGTTGTCCTAAACGTCTCCTTAAATTCATCAAGTTTAGTGAAAACAGATCTTTATAAATAGGGTATTTCTATTCTAGCAGTGGTCTAATGGCGACTGTAACCTTTATTTCTGCTTTTTGGCTTTAAGCCATGCCATTTAGGCATATGTCAATTTAACGATCGGAATAACGTTGTGTATTTGCGTGTAACCTAATTTATTTGCTTTACATAAACTAATATATAAAGGATATATATGTCTCCAACTTGATCATAATATAATATAACAATAATAGAAATTTCCAAAAATATATATTTAAAATGCATTCATAAAGTATTAATAAATCGTACTCAATATTCGACGATTAAATGTAATTAAATCTTTTTGAAAGCATACTGTAACTTAATTAATTTTTTAAACAAAAACTAAATAAATCTAACGCATTGAGTCGATCGTAGTAAATTATAACCTTAAGTAAGTCAACTAATGTTGTACAATTATCAAAGGCACCGTTTTATAAATAAAGCCAACGAACTCATCAAATACGTATCACATTATAAAACACACGACGTATTTCGATGGGTCACGGTCGTCTACCGAAGTGTCTTTACCTTAAAGCGGACTCATTCCCGTTACCTCGTAACCGAAGAAAGCTTGAGAACTGGCTGCATTCCTCATCTCGTTTTATTTGTCTATCCGAGTTACGTCAGTCCGAAAGAGAGGTCGTTAGCCCAGCTTAATACGTTTTTACATCGAAACAGGTCAAAAATTTGGGTTGAACTCCACGATATCAGCCGTTTGTTCAACTCTCTAGGTCGCAAAGAAAACCTAAACATATTAACACTTTCCTATACGATAATCTTTAGTACTGATTTAAAAGGCTAACTGTTTAAAATAATAAATATGTAATAATAGAAATAAAAGTATTATGGCATGAATTAAGCGACGCCGTCCATGACTCTATGATGTAAATTCGTCTGATACGAACATCAGCCTTAGTTTGTCTTGGACCTTGATTCACGATCGATTTAGTCTTCCGAGTAATTGTACATTTTATGTATGAATTGATGATCACTTTGTTTATTGAAAACTAGGTTTATATATAATCACATACCACATTAGATTAGCTTTTTTCAAATATCACTTCTATTGTCATTACAATAGTATGTTTATTTATTTTCTAAATCTCTTATATTAGTATTCCGACATCATAATATATTAATCGGTTAGATTTACTGAACAAGGAATCGTGTATTCCCTTATAGTCTTATGAGGCATATTGTAATCTCAAGGTGTTCAACAGTCCTTGAAATTGTATATCTGTCTTACTTATTATACACCTTTTATCATATCCTGATTGTTAGTTTTTTTTTATTTCGTTTTCATTTATATTATACTCAAAGCAACATTGAGCTTAGTTTACTCGTAAGTATGTTTCTTCAAGTGCATTTCATTGTTTTATATATATGTGTTCTTACCAAACATGTAACTTATTAAGCAGAAAAGAAATCACGGCTCTACCTTGATAATGTACGATAAACGAATATATCCATTATCGAGAGCTTACTGCGAAAACTTGTTAAATAAGTTTTTCCCAAAAAATATGTTAAGCATATAAAAGTACATATTTTTAAAACTCTGCGAACTGTTCAAACTAACTACCGTTAAGTTAAACCGTTTTGAAGACATCTCATAATAAAACGAAATAAGTCAACTTAAGTGGTGGAGAAATAACTTTTCGAGATTTAATGTCTTAAAACTGTACTATACCTACAGGATTTTGCATTCAACCTTCGATATATAAAGTAATGATCGTCCAGGGGTAGACCTTCCTAATTCGAGCGTTACTGGAGTTTTTTTTTTGTGTCAGAAAGTATAACTTACAATAATTATCGTTTTTTTTTTTATTTGAACTGTTTTCACACACAACAAGGTTCTCAATTTTTGTTGTATTTTTATTTTAAAGTCTGTTACTTCAAAACGTCGTCATTTATAAACCGACTTGGATTTTTTTTCATTGGAAAAGGGGCTATTATGTATTAAGTACCATTTCAATTTGACTGGAGTTGGACCTTGAATTACGAAGATGGAAAGGAATTCCTCAAAATCGAATAGGAGATGTATAAGTATATATAATATATTGGTATACGTTTATGACAACCTAATACTAGATAGGAACCATGCTATGATCAAGGACGTCCTAAGTATATAATAAAATATAGTAATTTGATTTTATTTATTGTATTTTAAACCATATTACGCACAAACGTTGTCTCACCGTACACCGTCTCCACATGAACTTTAATTATACTAAATCAAACACTTCCGTGTGCGCAGTTTGCTTAAAAACGGGTACAAAAATTTGAATCCAAGTATTTAATAAGATCATAATAAAATGATGGTCAAAATATCATTATCAGCTTGTAAGAGGTCATCTGCAGGGTCATAGGCCTCTTCTCGAAGGAAGGTATGGGCATAACCACCACGATAAGAACATTTCTCATGTTCAGGTTTCCTCACAATGTTTTCCTTACCCTCAGCCGGTAATAACCGAAATTGGTAAATGTACGCAAATTTCGATAATTAGTTGGTACATGCCGGGGTTTGAATCTGCGGTCATCGGATTGATATTCCACCGAACAAACAACTCGACCACCATAATATGTACCATATCAAACAAATTCAGCCGTTATGGGACGCCTGGCAGATGTGAATCATCGTAATTATTTTGTATAACTTATAGGCATAATAGAATAGATTAGGACAGAAATCAGCTATATGGCATAATAAAAAGACAAAGAATTACAAAATTTTTCCATAAAATAATGACTGTTTATTTATTTTATTACATACATATTATGTTTTATTACATACAAATTTAAGCTCAACTAGGCTCAGGAGCGGTGTGTTTGGCGGTATTTTTCAAAAGACGCTAGGTCGTCGGCGCGTGCCGCATCACACTAGTAGAACGAGCGGCCGACAAAACAGTTGAAATCTTATGTATATACAGATAGAGTTGCAAATGTTTTTGAGTATTTCGTTAATAGTGCAAAATTCATGTTTTACGCCGCCACGCTAACAATCTGGTTTACCCTCCGCCTATAGATGTTTCACATCATAAGTAATCACGACTTAAATATATTCCAAAATGAAAATACAACGAAAAAGCACAATAACAAGGAATTGTAACAACTATTCAATCGCTTAGTAGCTCGCACACTGACCCAATGATGGACGAGTAATGGTCTAAAAAGGAAATCCTACTTGAACCCGCGCAACCGATACGCGAGTCTAGTCCGTCATATTTATTACTGTCACTATTAAAATATGATGCGGCATTTTAACCACTTCATTGCACTTAACTTGCGTTGGATGCGGAGAGGCAATAAACATTGTCGCAACTATTTTAGTCGCTTACCATTGATATGAACAACGTATTGAGTGCTGCATCGCATCATACTTAGCAATAATGCATATTTCACTTACACTCACTTACTGATGACAATTTATACGATATTTTATTAACAGTTTATCAGGATAACTTGTATGCTTGGTGCCAAATTTGTACATGTCAACAAACTTATGAATTTCATAGATAACTACATCTATGGTGAAGTTTTACGTGTGAGATCACGTAATTTATTGAATATTAGCTTTTGAACGCAGCACCGCCAAAAGTTTGGGAACATAAATTAGTAGACAAAAAATACCTATATTCTTTTATCTAACAACGTCTTTGCAAAATTTCACGATGATTGGTTGAGTAATTAATGCGAAATTTACCTTTTTATAACGAGTATGGTGATGATATTGAGAGGATGCGTTTTATTAAAGTAAATGAATAGGAAATGAGGCTGTTTTTCACATAATTCTGGCAGAACGGACATCAGACTGTTCCAAAAGGTTGTGCTATGCAGGTTTTGTAATTAGTCTATTTATAGTTTTAGATTTAAGAGTTTCAGTTGTATATAGATATAAGATACGACGGGACTAACATATCAAAAATGAAAACAGTGCAAAAAAAAGAAAAAAGAAACATTTAGGATATTTTCAGTTTCAGGTATAAAAAAAATACGATATATTTAGTAACTAATGGCTTGCAGATATAATAACAAAATTCATACGAAACACTTATTTTTTCCCTAATATAAATAAATTGTTATAAAACGTGACGATTGCCAATTTAGTAACGTTGTTTATTTTCCTACAAAATCCACGTATCGCTTGTATCGGATTTAACATGAAATAAAAAAAACACAATATTAAATGTTGAAAAATGACTGTTTCGCTCTCAAATAACAAAGGTCGTCGCGCAATAAATAACAGGTCGTACATAAATCAAACACCCTCATCATTATAAAAATAATATTTGTAGGCGACGTTGTTATGAAACCATATACCACGTAATTAAAATTTATATATATAGTATATCTATATATATACACATTTATATTATTCTACTAGATCATTCGACATTTGGTTTCGTGAAAGTTTATGTAATGTTTCATGAAAATTTACAAATGAATTTTATATAAATCAGTTGTGGATTTTGTTTTATTTATCTTTTAAATACTTTTAAAAATGTCATGATGGTCTTGTGGTTTGACCAGTGGGATATCATTCCGTTGTCCGCAGGTATGATACCCGGCTTGTACCAACGAATTTTTGGAAATTTGCGTACATTTAATTAGTTAAATTGGTAACACTACTAGTTGGCGGTGAAGGAGAACATAGTGGGAAAACCTGAACCCGAGTACTACTGTATTGGGAAAACATAGGATTGTGGATTTTTCAATTTGAAATCGCCAATACGTCGTGTGTTGATGTGATCACTATACACATACCTTCCTCTAAGGAGAGGCAATGTATATGTCAAATTTATACCTAAACATTCGTCATGAATCATTTTATCTACTGGTGAAAACCGCATGAAAATCCCCTCAGTAGGTTTTGAGTTTATCGCGAACAGACAGACAGACAGTTGTGCCAAAGGAATCTAATCTATTGTATATAGTGCTAATTCTATGTATATTCTGTTATTTAAGATTCGGTTATCAGTGCCAGTTGTATTATTAAAAAACAAAAATACCTGTAAGTATCATTTAGCCCAATTATTAATTTTAGCATAAAACGACCATGGAATTTAGTTGTAACATTTACTTGATGACTAGTTATTTCATATAAATTATTATGTCAGTTACGAGTAGTGTTAATTATGTTACGTTTCTCAAAATAAAATGTAATTTATTGAAACGACTATAGATAGTAAATGATAAATAGAAAACAGTGTGTAGAACACTGCCGATAGACATAGACTATTATCTATCTAATACCTTTAAACGAGCAATTCTTGTATATTTTTATATTTATATATATTCAGAATCTCGGAAACGGCGTCATTTATTTCCCTGAAACTTTGTATGTAGGTAGTTTCGGGGACGATAAATCGACTTAGCTAGATTTTATTTATAGATAACTTTTTAACTGAGATTTCATGCAATAAAAAATATAGCTAGAATATTAAGGCAAATTTCGCCGCCGCTGTCAAAACAAAAATAGCTCAGATGGAAATTGGTAGTTTCGAAAATCCATGTAACCCCACTTCGAATCCGAGTCTATATTATTTTTAATATTTTTTTTTAAATATAATTTTTATTTAAAATAAATATAAATAATTTTATTAATATAATTATAAGAGAGGTATCTGTTTTAATATTTTTTTATGTGAAAAAATGCTAAGTTTGTAAAGCGCACCTAACAATTTATTTTAATTTAAAAATGTGTTTAAAGAACCGAGCTGGCTCGGTCGCCCAGGTACTTCATATTTAAATAAGAATTTCATAATTGTATAGTCGGCCTTAAACACCTTTTGAATCTTAAGCAAACATAACACTAATAAATCGTAGTTTGCAATTGACACTGTTGCTACATTTATGCGTGGTAGCTGTGTGGGATGTGGACTAGGTTGTGGCCCTCTTTAGAAAAGAACGAGAAGGCCAACGCGACCTCTGCAGGTGTTAATTGCGAAGTGTATGCAAAAAAAACAACATCACCGGTATCTATTACGTGGGATTCAAGAAACATTCCCTGTCCACTAGGTGTCGTAAAAGATAAATAAATTTACAAATCTTTTTTTACAGGTTACTAGGATTTAATCTTATAAAATAGCATTACTGTGTCACGTGACTAATGAGATTAAACGTTTATCGTATACTAGGTGATACCTAAGTCTTTGTATGTGTTGTTTATTATTTTAAAAATTAATTCGGTCACAGACAAAAGAACATTAGCGCTACACCGCTTGCTCCAATTCTCCGCTACAAGAAAACAAATATCACTTACGTAAGGTATTGTAAAATTCGATGTCTCTTAAAATTTTTATAAGTTTATATTTAATGAATTTATAATAATAATTTTAGATAAGTGCCAAGTGTCTACAAAGTGAACTAAAAAATTAATTGTAATCTATCAACTAATTTAGGAGTGATGCGAGCATAAAGACAGACATCTGTCATTTTGTATGTAAAAACTACAATCAAACAACTTGGATTTTGAATAATTCTATAGCAACTATTAAATAAAGATCAGATTTATATTCACCGGTTTTATCAATTTTTAATTATCCATTTATATTAATACACACATTCAGTTAGAAAATTATATTACTTTCTGACATGCTGAATGTAAACAATGCGCGGGAGATCAGAACCTTGAGAATAATGCTTTGATTTCTTTGTGACTAAGAATTAGATTTCTACAATATTTATAATAACATATTCTCCATAACACTTTTATATTTTTAATCTGATTTATAATGATTATACTTTTATATTAATTATAAATTTTACGACGAAAATATATATTCGTCATTTACTAATCCCACTATTCACTAATTTAATAGTATAACATTGAGACATGTGATTTAAATTAGTCCTGACACTAAAGGTTGAATTGCAGCCCGAATTGAAGGTGAGGACATAAAGGTGCCGAGGGTAATGGCCAACGCTCATGCGTTACATACGACATCAGTCACCACACTTGTGAGAAATGCAATTAATTTATATAGCTTTCAACAATTTTTTTTGTGATTCTGAAACTTAAACGCTCACCATATTTGTGGTCGAATTAAGCATGCGCGCGCATTTTAAAAAGAGGCACTGACAAAACTGCTGAAGAGCCTAATATGCAAAATATAGTAAACGTGTTTTATTTGGCTTTATATTTTGTACTATTGGTGGTGTTTTACATAATATAGTTTAATTAATGTACAAGTGAAGTGGATGGGAAATAATACCACGGACCATGGATTCTGACTTGCCACAAAGATTCTCTGAAAAGTTCTAACAAAACGGCCACCATCTTGTTAATTCGTTGAAATGGTCGCAAGAAATTCGTTATATCATTACCTAACTACTCGACGATGGCAGTAATAATCGTCGGAATCGAATAGAAGGTTGGATGCAAAAAAAAAATCAAAAACAAAACTTCGTTTAAAGCACAAATTGTTTATTTGTTGATAAAAATTAGTTACTTAAATGTTTATTGTTTGTAATATTATAATTAACATATTTTTAATCACAGTCAAAAGTAAGATTATCAGAATTATTAGAATATTTAAAAAAAAACAGTTTCTTTATGCAATTGACATTTTAGTCATTAATTACTTTATAATTTTTATGATTATAATATTTAGTTTATTGTTAAAATATTAGGAATTTCATTTACATTGAAATTACATTCACAGAAACATTGTCCTATATATATTCTATTGTGAGCAAAAAAATATTTATGATTTCCAGATCTTCGAAATCCAAAAACATGTGAAATACACAAACGCAGTAAATGAAACGATTTTTAATTATAATAACTCTCATGATTCGTAAGAAACCAGTTGGATATCAAATTTAATATTATGAGTCAAATCCCAAAAAGAAGGTTTAATGAGCACTTTTATGAATACCCATATTATTCGACATCGTCAGGTCGATGACTCGACCCGATTTAAATCTGCAACTCACAGGTCTATCGCTGAATCTTCGCTTATTACGGGCTCCACACCACAGGTAGTACACCTAAAAAAATGTATGAAAATTGCAATTTCATCAAACAATCTACGAATAGTATACGCTATGTCTTACGACTGTCTGTTGGACCTTTTATGTTCGTTCATAACTGGGAATTGTTCCTTTGAAATCGGACAGAATCGTACATATACATATGTTATGTCGCATTGTCCGATCTATGATGCGCTCGAAGCAATCAGAAAGCTTTTGTGGAGGTGCACCGACGCGACTTGGAATTCACAAAGAACAGATACCTATAAATTGTCGGAGATGTGAACACAACGGCATGATCAAATGTATTTAGTTGCGGTTGGGCCACAGGAGTAGTTTGACCATTTCTAGAAGCAAATTTTTCTTTACAAGTACGTTGCAATGTTTCTATTGTGGACTATAGTTTATCATTCGAAGACAAGGAGAAGAATCTTGCAAAATGTTGATATTCCATAAAGTTATCTTCGTATTATAAAAGTTTTCGCATCAGGAGTGTTTTTCTTCCCTTTCCGCGACTTGCATATGTCGTATGACACATACGACTATTTATTATAATAAAAGAATAGTATAAAAAATGACCCTATAATTGAACATTTTGAAAACAACGATATTTATGAAATTTTACACACAACATTCCATGGCCATATTGGAAAGAAAATTCTTAACTGATTTACTAACACTCAAGTTTTATTTTCTGAAATTTCGAAATAGCAACAAAATTTATTTTTAATTATCATTCAAGAAGTTGCTGTATTTTCAATGTTTCAGTTTTTATCCGTTGACTTTTATATAAGCATTTCCACTTTTAGGTTATAAGTAAGAAACTCAAAGTATTGCTAAACTGATATCAAATAAATTTGAATACAATCCTTGTAACCGAATCTTGGTTTCGCCGAATTAAGTATTTGCCAAAACATTCATGGTCATAAAACTGAATGTATCAAAACATTTTTAGCTTAAAATCCCGCTTGACTTTTCCCCCTAAGTGTTTCTGGCAATGATCCGGGCGCCGGCGGAAGTCAAGATTGGCATCCCGGGCGACCACCTCCGTTGAACAAACCCATCCTTGTTTGCCCGTTTTAACTGTGTCCTGTTGATACAAGCTTGACAGATACAACGATAGGTATATTATCAACACAGAAGTTTGAGCTCACATGATATGTTTAAAAACTGAGACTTGTAGAGCACAGTGTCGGTTCCAGTGACACTACGATATTGACAATTGCACCGAGAAATATCGAAGTCGTTATATTTCAAAATCAGTTAAATCCAATTTTAATCGTTCGTATAATATGTTTGATTTTTTTAAGATTTCCAGTTTTTATACACCGAGAATGAAGTCCAAATTTTTCCATCAATAAGGTTTCCAATTTTTTATATGATCTTCATATTTTAAATGTATACAATCTAAATCGGAACACAAGCCGTCTAAATATTGCCTATATATGTAGAATGAACTATAACTTGCTGAACTTCTAAATAACTCCCGAATCTAATTCACGAAATCCGAGTTACATATGTTCAATTTTACTTACTAAAAGTGTTAATACCAAATACTGATTTTACACTGAATAAAATGAAACTTCACTAAAATTAGTTCTATAAATACGTTACAGCTGATTTCACAAGCTTCAACACATACTTTTCATTCATATGGAGGGTGGAATTTATAAGGTATATTTATGATATATTTTGTTTCAAACTTCAGTCAATCTTTCTATAATTATATCGATATACCAACACAATTCAACTCCTAATTTTACAGCTGAATTGAATTCTACAAGGTCTTCAAATAACCAGCGAATTTTAGAAAAACTTATGTTATAAATTCCAACTCTCCATGACTTCTTAGTCTCAAGATATGACATGTCAATAAAGGGAATTTAAAAATTGCTTTATGTCTTTGATAAATAAATGCTTATATCCTTTATTCTCGACACACTATTGTTAATATTTTCTCATCTATTGTTATCGTAGCCTCGTGTGTCATCAATGTCAATTTTGCTTTCACTACGAACACCTGTGTAACTTTAATAAAATTCTCGTATCAAATCTTCATTTGTAAATATAAGAATGTTTACAAAAAGTAATTATTACATTCTTTTGGTTTCAAAAGAGTTTTAAGTCATTCGTTTAAAAATAAGAGCTGATCCAAACAGTTCTCTTAAATTTAAAATATCAGTCAAAGACAGTGATTTATTTTCACAGAAACTTGATGTGCGATGTCGGGGCTCCGGTCGTTGATGAGAACGATTGCTCTTTTTAATCTGTATACTATACAGTTTTTCAATGTCAATTTTAATTACTTTAAGTGTGCAATAAATCTTTTCATATGTTCCTATTTTTAATCCCCAGGTTTTTTAAATCCTTTAAAAAGATTCTTAAAAATATTTGTATTAAAGTAAAATAAAAGCCTTGTAAATATGGATAAAGAAAACATATTACCGGCTTTTAGAAAGCGATAATCAATCTAATTGTGGGTATCTAAATACGTGTTTGAACAACCTTGAGCCGGTCTGAGTAGAGTCGAGTGGTGATCCTCGACTGGTATTCCTCTTCGCTAACGCCCTCACTACGCCCGCTATTATTAAACGAGTTCATTGGAACATCTATTTGCGCAATTTGTAGCATCGCAGCTAAAGCATTCCAACGACCTTACTTATTATGCCTCTGCAGGAGTTGTACGTTTTATTTACTTTGAACATTGTTTTGGCTTCTGATTATGTACACACTTAATGTACAATATATTAGTGTTTTTTCTCATAACGTTACAATTTTCTTTATTGAGTTTTTGTAATTCAAATATATCTAAGCAGACGTAAGTTTAGATTGGTTATTAAACTTTTCAGACTTTCCTTTTTCTGCGCATATACCTATAGCACACAACTTAATTCGTATGAAATTTTAGGAATCACAGAATTTAAAGGAGTGTGCGTGACGCATGCGCTCTTCCCGGCATTTTCACACACGTTATCCATTCACTGCGCAATTAATGCGTCTGTTGAGACTTGAGACACTATTTTTATTCAGGTAAATATTCAAGCCGAATCGCGTCTTCGACGGACACTATGTTTTAAAAGTCAAATTCTGTATGAAACTTTAAAATATCGGTTGATGTATCCAACCGGCACGGCGCAGCGCGACGCGAGGAGGCGCGGAGTGTCCGTGTAACGTAGCCGTGTAGTGTGTCGGCAGCGCGAGTGTGCGCGTGTGCTGGTGTGCCGACTACCGACTGCCGAGGTTCGTCGCGGCGCGCCCCGTCAGTTGGCGGCGGCGACTCACTCGTGTCGTCTCGTACACTAACCATTCTCAGTATTATTACTGCACTCTACGCGCACCTGCTTTCAGGCTTTACCGGCTCTCACGCTCCGAGCGTAGAAGTTGCGCTGACGTCGCGCGTTTTCGGCAATCCGCGTTTTCACTTGCGAATTCAGTTCTCGTTGTCGGTATTGTCGTGTCGATTATCGGAACTTTAAACGCTGCTGGGTGCTCTGACTCTGGCTGGACAGGCCGCCGCGTGCTGTGACAGTGTAAACGTGAGTCTCACAGTGCGGATGTGCAGTGATGGATGAGTAGACAAAAGCTCTTGTGATCCCTGAGGCCACCGATTCAAAATTTATTCAGGAGTACAATACCGGGCCGGCAAAATTGAGCCTAAACTGTATTTAGGTGAGTTTTATATCATATTGCTGACGACGAAGTACATTATTGGTTATTTAATATACATAGAGTTCAAGTTGGAAAAATGCTTGTCGGATAGCAGCTCGTAGACGACCCGCCAGTAAATTGCCAGCAACGCACAGCTGATTCATTGTGTAACTCATATCTTGCCCTATTTAATAATATTGCGGTCAAATATTATCAGTGTAATGTTTGTGGAGCTTATTTATATTAAATGTATTCAACTCCTTGTAAATATAGTAGAAGGAACGTGCAGCGTGTATCCATGGTGGGCATTGAGGTATTAAACACAATACAGGAAACACATGTTTGTGTTAAGCTTTGTACTGTAACGTAAATTAACATCGTGTTGACAGAAATATTGTAACTTTGGACCACTGTTACACTGAAAGTGATGTTGCATTTTGAAGTCAATAAAGCGTTTGGCAGGTCTTAGGAACTGAATTCGATATTAATTTAAATGAAATAATTTAAAGATAGGACCACGGTGATTAAAATGCATCATTCTAGAAAATATATAAATATCGTAAACTCTAAAGTGGTAACGTAGAAGTTTCAAACTATGGCTAAATTTTTTATTTGGACAATAAGGGAAATAAAAACTATGCAAATACTAACGATATAAAAGGTAGAATTTGTAGTCTTAGGATAGATTTCAAACGAATCACAAATATGAACGTGTAAATTTAGGATTATTTGAAAAAACTGAACATGGAAATTAACTGTAAGACAATATATTTTTATTTTATTGTACGTTTGCTTGCTTTGTGTTTTATAGAGTTGTAAACGGAAACTACGGATTCGTTTTAAATCGCATATTCAGATAACTATAGCAATAAAATTAATACTTTTGATTTCATCGAAATCCTTTAATCGATGGAATATAAAATTGATTGTAATATTTAAAACTATATATAACGCGAGAAAATACTTTAATAGACTTTTCAACAGATAGTAACATAATAATGAGACTCTACATTTTATATTGTATGAATAAGATCTTCATTATTGAGGAGTTTTTGTCGGGATCGTGGAAAGCTATGTAGTGGTCTTTATATTTTATCCATAATCTTGTGTTATTTGGCTCTATATTGTGTAATGTTGATGGTGCTTTACGTAATATAGTTTGGTAATTGTGCACAAGTGAATTGAATCGGAAACAGTACCACGGAGCATGGTTTCTGAGTTGTCACAAAAACTCCCAGGAAAGTTCTAACAAGATGGCCACCATCTTGTTAGTTAATTGATATTTTATCAAGAAACTTGTAATATCGCTTGATCGCTTCACTTGATAAATACTACTAAATACTAAATAAACTAAATAAGACTGGATGCCGAAAATAAAATAAAAGAAAATCTTCATTATTACATTTAAGCACTTTGTAGTAAACATTGGTCAATGGGAACATACAAAAATTGCTCTAGAATTTAGTTACCAACTAAAAACACGTTGAATTTTAATATATTGAAAGTTAAAATTTGTTTGAAGTTTTATTAAAAATAGTTATTTTAATTTAAAAAGAAGTTAAACTATTCGTAACGAGATTAAAATGCCTGAACCGCAAACACTAGGTTTAGTCTACTTTTATTAGGTTTTATGTAATAAATACTTCAAAGGATTAAGATTCATTGTTAAGACTCTATTGTTGTTACCGTTCATGCCACAAATAAAGCTAACAAATTTATGATCTAGTGATTAAAAATTCTATTAGACATGTCACTGTTCGTCAGTTCGCTAGAGCTATTAAATTTAAAATGATGGTTAATTTTTTGATCTGGTATTATGTCGTTTGATAATTTAAAGGATAAATAACTCATTTAGCTAACAATCATTGCCCGCACTTTGCTGAGTTTGAGAAATTCAATGCTTTTCACCTCAGTAGAGAAAAATATATGCGTAAATTCTAACTTTAAAACTTGGATAGCTCCAAATCCGTTTTAAAATCGCATTCTTAATTAAATTTATATTGGAAATATACATTTCAGCTACTGTACAATGTAAAAATAAGAATGACATGAAATACAGAAACTGATATTATAAACTACAAGCTCTATATCTTATTTCTCGTTTATACGTGTTATTTTGTTAATATTGTGTTATTAATGCTATTTTATATGTTTTGAAAACGTATGTAAACATACTTCTTAAAAGGTTTTATATACCGTATATTCATTTTTTTTAAATTATTTCTTTGCTATTTACACTATAAATTACTTCATTCAACAAAACTAATGTATACTTGTGCGTATTTTGCAATAAGAATCTTAGGTCAACAACTTGCAACACCACGCTTTGCAAATTGAATTAGCTAAGAGCCAAGTCCAATGCAATAGATTTATGCCTCGGTAATACGCACTCTATGCGCTTATTAATTTTAATAAACGACGTAAATATATTCGAATATATTTGTATTAATATACTAGTTATCTGCCCCGGTTTCACACGGTCTCACTGACTCATTTAAATATGGAGGTTTTTAAGCCTTTTTAAGAGAGTTTTTGTCGGAATCTTGTAATGTCATGTAGTGGATTTTATATTTCATTCATAATTTTGTGTTATTTGACTCTATATTTTGTAATATTGATGGTGGTTTACGTTACTATACTATTATTATACAACTATATTTAGTTGGGTTATTGGATTGGATAGAAAGTAATGGAGCATGGATTCTGACTTTCCACAAAAATTCCCTGGAGAATTCTAACAAGAGGGCCACCATCTTATCGTCGTACCATCGTATTAAAAAATTATAATAATTATTATAAGTTATATATAATTAACATAATATATGATATACAGTTTATATGCTATCAATTTTAGATTAATATATAAATCCTTGTATATTAATTTTTAAAAAATCGGTCACATAAATAATTAATGTTTCGTAATATTTTTCCATATTGTTATTTATAATTAATATTCATAATTATAGGTAAACATAAAAATAAGTAGAGTACAGATTGGTAAAAATAAAATTAAAAGATGAATTATCGTATAAAAAAGTGTGGGATGCAGCAGAGCTACTTACTAGATGTAGTCCGGTAAGTAGTATTACGTGTAGTCCGATGAAGCTGTAAAGACCTTGTCAGGTCAATAGCGTAGTCAGTTCAAAAAAAAAAGTAACATTTGGATACATTTGTTGTAAATATTAGGCAATAACATTTAAAGTCAATGACTTTCAAATTCAATTAAAAAAATTTAATATTCCTCGATTCGTATGTTGTTTATCGGTCAGCTTTTTTCCAATGTATCCTCTATTAATCAAGTTCCCATGCCTGTTTGTTTTGGCTTTAGTTCAAAGAGTATAGAGAAAAATGTGCCAATCTCAGAAGCAGGACAAGGCTGCGCCCTCAATTCTCACACAAGAAAATCGTGGACCGCGGAATAAAATTCGCAATTGTGAATTCATAGCACTCCATTGTAAAATCGGTATTTATGGTGTGTCAGGTCTATTTACTTGTAAGTCTCTAATAGATTAAACTTTTGATAAACGATCCACAGATTACTCAGAAGGATACGTGTGAAAGAGAAGGAAGTAACTTAAGACAGAAACTGGATTTTCCATCTCTGTCATCGAAGTGTATCGTGACATTTAATTGAACAAAGTAATTGAAAGGGAAATTGTACTGAATGTGGTGTATACGAGTACAAAGAGTGTAAAATTTCCAATTGGGATTCTTCTACTTTGAGATTTATCACACTATTTTAATTTTAAAATTCTCAATATTTAGTTATTATATCTATCATTAGGATTGTTCTTAGGAAAATGAAAAGTAACAAAAAATATACATACATTGCTTTTTCCCGCCACACGTAGATAACTGCATGTTTGGTTTTTTGATGGGATTTTAGTCTGTCATCTAGTGCATTTTTTATTTTATTCATAATCTTGTGTTATTTGACTCTATATTTTGTAAATTTGGTGGAGTTTTACGTAATATAGTTACTTTATTGTGTATAAGTGAAGTGAATGGAAAATAATACCACGGAGCGTGAAATTCTGAGATATCACAAAAACTCCCTGGATAGTTCTAACAAGGAAGCCACCATCTTGTTAGAATATTGCATTATTCACACGACGCTTGTAACATTATTAACTACACGACAATGGCAGTAATAATATGAATGATTCGTTCCCAAAAATAAACTTAAAAAAAACTGCATGTTTTTTACAGAAATGCGGTTGCAATCGGTTCTGAGGCTTAGTCACGGAAATGTAAGAAAGAATAAAAATACTTTGAAAAAATAATAATAGAGTACTAAACATTTATAGAACAAGTATCAGGATAGCCTAGGTAAGCACTTAGCCAGATAATACGTAATTATCCTTATAAATTCAATTTTGAAACCTTAGATGTAAGGCATGATCTGTATACTTAAATAAAAAAATAAGGATAATGTTATAACATACCATTAAATATTTGGGATCTCCTATAGATAGTGCAGCGATGTTCATTACCACGGGTATCGTGACGAGGCGCCGCTGGTTGCCTGTGTCAACAGAGACGCGATTGCAGGTGCCTGCGAGCACCAGAGGTCGTTAACCCCGACCGCAACCGATATTTGGATACATTGTATAAATATAACACACCTTTATTACATTATTAAAAGAAAAACCTCATTTCTAGGAAACAAATCGAAACCTTTTTAGACTTTTTTAGCTATTTGTATTCGTTTTAGTTTTATATTTGATTGTTACATTTAATTTTAGGCACGAACGGAGTTGTTACAAAGAAGTTAAATACGTATTGAATACTTTAAAAAGGTTTCGTTTTAAAAGCGCCGCACTTGCTGAATGTTCGCCATCTTGCTTTTCTGTCTCGCTTTGGTTTGGTTAGGTTAGCCTTGTGAAAAAGGATAACACGGACTTACAAAAATAAGGTAATATTAATTAATCTATGATGTAATTCTTTGTTATATGCCTTCATACCTAATAATATCCTTCTTGGAGGTCAAAGTAAATGATTAAAGTCAAGAAATTCAACTAAATGTATAGTTGTTATGATCTATTGTAAGGCGAATTGTAATTAGAAAGTTCGAGAAATTTATATTTCCAACATAATGTCTATAAGTTGTTTCTAAATTTAGAATTATATATAATGTGTAAGATAACATAAAGTATTCATAAAACACATAGAGCTAGATCGTTTTTGAGGTAAGAACATAGACACAGCCTACAAAAATGATAATGAGTCGGCGGCGCGCGTTGTCTGCGCACTCTACGCTAGCTAACTCACGAAATCACAGACGGGCGGACGTCAACCACGTGTCCCCTTCTGCCATTGGCCCGATAAGTACTAATGCCATATAAGACAATACAAAATGTGTCGTCAACTTATGAATATGGAACGTAGTTTCGTTATTTCGGTCACGGGATTTTCTAATTTAAGTACGAATAACATCCTTATGTTTATTACTTAAGAAAAAGCGTTATGATTTTTTAAAATAGAAAACCTCTATATAAAGGCTGTTCGTTTTAGTTTAAATATTATAAAAATAGTAGCTGACTCGCGCAATTTCGCCTGGGTGAATTTAGTTACTCACCGATTCCAATTGTATTTCCAAAATCAAAAAATTTAATACACATATGATCCGATTACAGCGACCTCCACTCTTTTCCAATTTTGAAATCAACCAATTCAGGCACTCATGCAAACACATAGCTACTTGGTTTAGTGAATGACTTACGCATGTGTGAAAGAAAAAACGATGAGACGGACGTAGCGCAATCTGTCATCCAGCAACATCAATAATTTTGTTTTGTTTGAAGTACGAACGACATTTGAATCATTTGGATATTGTTTATATAAAAATACTAAAATCTTGAATAAAAAATGGGAAGGTGGGTTGCGAAGGCGAAAAATTTGGGGTTATAGATGTTTTTGATAGCAAATAAATAAAAATACAAAAAGGAGAAATTGACAAATAGATTGAAAAAAAATCTGAGTAAGGACACTTTAATCACATAGTGGTATAAAATATACTTTACGACCTATTTTCTTACCTACCAATTATATGTTTAAAATTTCATAAAAATCGGTCTAGCCGTTTCGGAGGAGTTCGACCACGAATACCGTAACAAGAGATTTTTATTAAATATATTAGATGTTTATTAAAGTTTACTTGTTTCCTTGTTACAGTTTAAGTAACATTAAATGATTATGAAATGGCGATAGCGGGGTGGTAGGGTTTTACAGCCTGACTGGGTCGCAACCACCATCTATTTGGCGAAAAAGCCCGTCATAGTGACTCGCTTCTGCGCGTCGCGTTTCGGGATTAGCCTGTGCATATCCAGTACCGGGTGACTTTCGTCATCATGGCCGGCATGACAGCGGCGACCGGCGATGGATAATCTGTCTCTCGGTGGTTGCCGATGTTTTTGGATTGTACTATGCTTAACATCAGGAGTAGTGCAGTCACTATGTCGTGCTTCAATAAAAAAAAAAAATAACAATCATATATTGATTTTTAAACAATATTTATTAGAGATAAATATAACATGAACCGTACTAGCTCATGAAGAACAATCAAGCAAATGTTTTTTTGAACTGATTAATGCTATTGACCTGACGGGTCTTCACACCTTCACCGGACAACTATCGAGTAGAGCAATAATACAAGCAATCAATAACAATTCCTATCCAGATGGACGATTTCTGCATATATACTTCACACTAATATCATAAAGCTGAAGAGTTTTTTGCTTAAACGTGCTAATCTCAGGAATTACTGGTCCGATTTGAAAAATTATTTTAGTGTTAGATAGCTCATTTATCGAGGAATACGCTAAGAGCTATCTATAGGAGCGGAGCACCAATCAAGAATGTTTCAATATTGTTTTTTCCTTTTTAGAGTTTCCGCTGCGTTTTAGCTTCAGCCCAAACTAGCCACGTGGACAAAGTCGCGGTCAAAAGCTAGTGTGTAATATATACCAATACTTTATATCTCTTAACCACATTCTGATTTGATGTTAAATGCATTCGACGCTAACAATGTGCTAAGTTTAGGGAGACCGACTATTAAATACTGCTGCTTGAGACAATGGTAATCATTTACTAATTTCGTAATAAAAAATCCTACCATCATAATATGATTTTAAGTACAATATTTTCATTCTCTAAACGTTGCACTTTTGGTAACTTGCTCCTTGTTATATTTGAATTGTCATAGACGCGGTATTCAAACCCGCTACATTTAGACACTTATTTAAAGTCTATGGTAGAAATTATCTTTTAGCATATTTTAATAATGGGCGTATCGTAATCCTGATACGTGGCTTGACGTGCAGTCGCGGTCGTGTTATATTTCGTTGAAAATCTACATTGAAGGCGTGAATATACACAGCAAAGTGTCCTACACTTAATTGTCAAACGGTTAGAAAAAAAAGAAATACTATAATACACATTATAACTGAAACAGTATGTTAAAAATATATACGCATTATGTATAATTAAAAAAAAAAACTTAATCACAACGCAATTTATACAAACCACTTATTCTAACAATGTTAGTAATTTTTTATTAGTTAAATATATCGGTTATAAATGTTAGATAGGATTTTGTAAAATATTAATAAATGCTACGTAGAAGAACTTTTAAACATTGGATCCAATTATTGAATCAAGGTAAAACAAAGCAACGCAAGAATTCTTACAGAGTGTTTAACTTTATATAATAAAAGCATAAAATATTTGCTGAGAAAATCTGGTTGCATTTCAGGTAAATGATACGTATTTTTACGTTGGAATTTTCGCAATATCTCAGTAAATAGTTTTAAAACAAGCTATAATTATGTAAGGTAAAGAAATTTCTTAAATTAAAGAAATAAACGAATTCTTTTACCGGAAAGCATTCCTTTTTCTTATCTTCTCACCGCGGACAGAATTGCCAGTGTGACAGTTTTGGAAAGCACTTATTCATTTATAAAAATTAGGATTGTACGTTTAATTCACGAAGTTTTATATGAAAACGATTCGTTTCATTATAAGCCACACCTGAGTGGGTGTTTTTTTTACAAGCTTACGTTCTGTTTAGTGGATTTTAAGCCTGTGGGCGTAAAAGCGACAGGGATAAAGTTGACGGCATGGCAACACGCGACTTTTATTAATAGGGTATGTAGTTTCACAGATTAATGAGATAAATCAAGTTTTTAAATATTTTGACTGTCATATCAAAATTATATATTTAGAAATATTTATGATTAAATGATACCTTGTTAAATGTAATAAGTACTGAGAAACGTTTACCGTGCCATTCGAGAGTTTTTTTTTCTGAATGATTTAAAATAGGTCGTATAGAAATGGTTTAACTATAATAATTTTATTTACATCATTTAACTGATTAGAGAGACATTGCGACCTTATTTGTTAATATAGTTTTCAATTGAAATTGACGATATTAAATAACAATATAATTGTTTTTAAATAATTTTACTAGCTTTTTTATATTTTGACATTCTTATTTTAAAATTCCTATACATATCTCTATTATTCACAATACATACTAACACATTTCCAACATGTATTAAAAAGCGTCCTCATCTATCTATGTATATAAATAAAATGAACACTTAAAAATTACGTTTTCTACTAGAACTATCTCACGTTCAGTGATGTGTTTTTTTGTCGTGGAGAATTGGGATAAGCGATGCCGTGCGTTTGCTCAGGAGACAGGAAATAAACGGATAACGTTGTTTATAAAGAATTTTTAGAAGCAAGTGTAACCTAACCTAACCAAATCGAGACAAAAGAGCAAGACGGCGAACATTCACCGAGAGATCTTTTTAAAGCAAGCGTTCAAAACGTATTTAACTTTTTTGTAATAACACCGGTAAAGTTTAAAAAATAAAGAAATAAACAACGCAAACAAAGTCGCGGGTATCAGCTAGTGAGCATTCTAGGCAAATGAGGATTCAGTCTCGTAAAAGATAATAAGCTACAAACTTCTAGGAACCTTTATTTTGACATTCTATAAGTTAATTTCAAAAGACTCGTGAAATCTCGTGTACGCGAGTTAACATTCAAGATCAAAGGTCGCAAAACCGGGTTTTTTTTCTTATACATATCACGTTTTCTTTGTTTCAAACGACAGATGAAGTTAGTTCATAAGTTTTAGACCATAAAATTATCTACAAAACTGATTGTTGACTTTATTTACTAGAAATAACGTTCTTGTAGTAAAGGTTATTGAGTATCTTAGGTTTGAAAACAAACTTTCACAGGCTGAATACAGGCCTTCATAGCTTCAGCGAGCTATTTTCTTATTAGAGCCACGTTGAAGCTATTACTAGTTTCAGCATTAATGTGTCGGCTCGTCCGGGGTAGTACCACCCTCTCACAGAAAATCAACGTGAAGTAACAGTGATGCATTGTCGCGTTTCGTTCGGTCAGTGAGAGTGCCGAAGGACCACCTTCCCTCCCCTCGCCCCACCCTCCTCCCCCTTACCTTACCCCTTCCACCAAAACTCAGACTGAAAACGCACTTGAGACTCCACGGGTGTTGCAAGTGTCTATGGACGGCGGTGATCATTTAACATCAGGTGACCCGTCTGTTCGTTTGCCTCATATGACATAAAAAAAAACTCTTTGAGCCACTCAGCTGAATGACAGAAAGCTCTAGGGTGCCAAAGCACCTTTTTTTTTCGATCTGACTACGCTATTGACCTAGCAAGATCTTAACAGCTTCACCGGACTACACAACAGTAGCCGACTTGTTTGTTGATTATTGCTTTGAATATAACAATCGCAAATCAAACAAGAAATCATCCATCATCAACATGTCAATTTTGGCTAAAACTAACTAACCAAAAAAAGAAAAATACTTTACAAAAACGATCTTTCTACTATGTGTGTATGTTCCTGTGTGGAGTGGAAGTGTAGTGTATATTGTTAGATAGTGAATGCGGTGTTCCTGTCGCGCTAGCAACGTGCTCAAGAGCTCTACTTCGGAAGATCGAACCCAGTATAAAACGCTGAAAATCTTAAGACCTATATAATACATACTAATATTATAGAGGTAAAGAATTTATGATTTTGTGACGTTGTAGAGAGTAATCTCATAAATCACTGGTTCAATTTAAAATATTCTGTCAGTGTTATATAGCTTATTTATCGGAGATGGTTATAGGCTATATATCATCACGCTAAGACCAATAGGAGCGGAGCACTAATAAAGAATGTTTAAAAATCGTTTTTTTTTTCCTCTTCAGAGCTTCCGCTGCGTGTTAGCGTTAGCCAATTATTATTCCACGCGTACGCAATAGCGGGCAGAGGCTAGTACTAAATAAGACACATTTAAACATAAACATTAATTTGCTTAATGTAACTTAATCTGATTGTCAGAAAGAAAGGGTTACAATACGGTTATTTAATCACTGAAAACGGAACAGAAAGATATACGTGCTGCATTTTCTAAAATTAATATATAGTCACATTTTCGTGCTTGGGTTATTCAATAGCAACTCTTGTTTAATTCTCACCAATTTATTAATTATTATGCTATATTGATATTGATTACTAAGACCAAAAAGTCACTTTACCTACAAAATATTTATGTAAAATTTAACATGTAATTGATATATATGTAAAAAAGTTGTAAGTATTACAAAGAAAGAAATATCTATTTGACACATAAAACACACATTTACTTTACACTTATATACAGAAAGGAGATGACAAGTGTTGAAGTCAAAAAGATATTTATCTCAACACAAGGTTGCAAGTTTCCACGTGGAAGAGTTGTAACACTGATTTTCTGACAAGACCTACTGTCTACACAAACACATGGATCAAAATTTAAGGACACGGACAATATTACGTTGCAATTTAAAATTAAAATATCAAGTCGCAGGTATATGCATGTTATAATATATTTCCCACCTTGCTTATGTATGTGTCAGGCTAATTATAAATTACAGCACCGTTTAAACAACCATTATAAATTTGGTAAATATAGAGATATTTAGATATGAAAGATATTTACAAAATATTAATTTTGCTAAAACCCAGCGTTGATATGTTAACACAAAGATACTCAATATCAATTTTTCTAGAACTCAGTTATATTTATTACTAGCTGTGCCCCCGACTTCGTCCTCGTGGAACCTCATGGAAAAAACAGTGATTAATAAAGTGATCTGAATGTATTAAGTCCATTAACGTATCGACTTTTCTCTCGTACTTACGTCGCGTAGTCATTAAAATTACAATAACTTTTGATAGACCAAACCTTTCCTTTTTGTTTTTCGAACTGATTACGCTACTGACATAGAAAATTCTTAACCGCTTCACCGGACTACAAAGACCAACCCGATTTTAATGAAACATAAATTAAGTTATTCTTGAAGATATGGTCTATAATTTGGTGGTTTTATTATGAACCCAGCACTTTAGCAGATATGTGTGTTCACCCAAACAGACAGACAGACATACATACATTTCTAAAATGGTTTAACATGTATTTTATTACTTATTCCTTGACACCTGCAACAATTATTTTCATGAAAATCGAAAAAGTACAGATATAAACAAAATCGTGCCGATTAAATAATTACTCATCGGTAACGTTTACATTAATTTCAATGACCGTATAAAGATATAATATCAATTACATAATTTGTTTATTAAGTGAACTATTTTTATCGCTTGTATTTTAATTAAATAATCAAAATAATATACATACAAACAATAGCTTATGTGTGTTAGACTTTATTAGATTGGGTAATTTCTTATACTACTATGGTATGTGTTATTGTATTAATGTAATTCTTTCATGTATATGTAATGAAAATTAACAAATTCCTTTGCGAAAAATATAATGCCATTGATTGTACATATATCAAAGCAAACCATCGTGGAAGGGTCAGAAGTTTTCTGTACTAATTTAGTATCTAATATCTTTAATTTATACTGTTTATAGAATTGGTTTGAAATTCTTGAGAAATAATAATAAAAAGATCTGAATATCCCTGAGATTGTTTAATATTAAATTGCTGAATAATTTAGTATTATACGGGCTGTAATTATATAACAGACAGCGTGTGATTACAAGCCATTTCGAATTACCAAACAATTGGTCCGTTCGACATTGAATGGAAAAGAAAAAATGAGGACGTGGTCTCATAAAATATACATATAGAAATTGTTAATACTTTTACAATTTTCAAAGCATATGTTATAGTAAACTTAACCGAAGTCGAATCTTGTATAATATAGAGAAAAAATAAACGAATGGCTATTGAAAATATTTTGTGTGTCGATAACCGCCACGCTGTACACCGCCACGCTGTACACCGCCGCGCCGTAGTTGGCCACACTTTCAAATCACGCCGTCTCCGTCCGTCTTACTCTTGTGCATTCCACAACTCGCTCACCCACAGCACGCGGACCGGTCTCGAGCATTGTACTAAACAAGTACACACGACCAGTTTAAGTAGTTCGCCAGCCGTTCCACGTGTCCGACAAGCTCACAGCATTTTGCCGCGGTTGGATTGTAAGTAAGAAGCGAGGTGCGGTCTCAAGGTGAATCGCCCGGTCAACATACGCTGGATCCGATCGAATGCCTAGACCAAACATTGCCGCGTGACCTAACTATAAAATTATGAACAATATTAAATTTAACTTAAAAATTTACTGATGAATTACGAACAGACTTCCGCCAGAGTCATAAATGTTGTGTCAATATTGTGAACTATTCATAAACCATATAATATTTTTTGTATGCATAGAAAATCAATGTTGTATTTTGGAAGAAGCCATTACAATTATTACAAACAATATTTCTTTATTGTGTTCTGTGAAGAGAACATAATGATACTTTAATTTAGCCTTAGGAACGGAAAATCTCTGGTTTGTTTTACGTTGTGTTGAAAATATAACTTAAGGCGGATCATTTATACGAACATTAAAATAATAACTCGTCGCGTTCTATGTTTTTGAAATGATAAGCAAAGATACTGATATTATTTATATCTTCTATTTTCTAGTTGTTTTTCTTAACTTGAGCAAATGTCTTTTAAATTGTATTTATTTTTTAATAAATGTAAATATAAAATACTAGCCTCTGCCCGCGACTTCGTTCGCGTGGAATAGATACACTAACACGCAGCAGTTCTCAAAAGAAAAAAAACATCCCGATTTTGAAACATTGTTCATCTGTGCTCCGCTCCTATTGGTCTTAGCGTAATGATATATAGCCTATAACCATTCTCGGTGAATGAGCTATATAACACTGAAAGAATTATTCAAATCCGACCAGTAGTTCCTGAGATTACCCCTTACAACATCACAACGTCACAAACTCACAAACTTTACCTTTTTATAATATTAGTATAGATAAGATCTCCGTGTGATGGTAACATTGCGTAAAAGTTAGATCACATTTTACTCATATCACATATCTTTTTCTTACGGAAACATTAACAAAACAGTACTCAAAAATTCAGAGAGAATAGAAAACTAGAAACCAGTACTACCTACTACATAAAACCAGAGAACCGTAAATTTGGACACCAAATAAATAAAACTGCACTACAGTCAAGTGTTTACATTGTGTTTTTATGTTATACTAAGCAAACTTTTTTTTTTTTTTTTTTTTTTT